>CM029017.1:189383723-189983723 GCA_016801055.1 Panax notoginseng
TTTTTAACTTAGTTAATGTTTCTTACATTTACCCATGTAAAAGTAAATGTAAAATGTTTCTTACGTTTACTAATTTACTTAAGTAAATTACTTTTACTTCAGTTAATGTAATAGTGATTCCTGCGTGAATCAACAGTAATTTACTTTCAGTTTTCTATTTAAAGAACTCGAAGTGTTAGAGTTCTTCAGACTTTTCTTTTGTAAGAAAACCTCACCTGAGGTCCGCTCTCTCCCTTCTCTCTAGAGTTAGCCGGAGACGAAGCTTCCAGCTTCGATCTTCTTAGTTAGAAGATGAAGTCGAAGTCTTTCATACTTCGATCTTCCTCAAACAGTTAGTCTAGGAATTAATGTAATCCTTCCTCAACTATTTATAAATAAAAGAAAGAGATTACTTTACTGATTCACCGGTCATCTTCTTAATCTTTTTTTTTTTAAGTTTTTCTTTTAAAAAACTTATCCGCTGTTAATATGGTATCAAAGCCAAGCTGTTTGTTGTTTCTGACTGCCTAGTTAGATCTTTTTAATCAAACTTATCTTCTCTTTTTCAAAATTATCTTCTTCCTCGGAGTTCTGAAGTCACCTTACTTACCTGTAGTCCACCTAGTTCATGTCTAACTTTGTAAGTCTCCAGGGTGTGAGCAGTGTCGGGTTATAGAACATAGGTATGAGTCTACTTAGGGTAAACGGGGTATGCATGAATGAATCTTGAGTCAGATTTTATTTTGAAAACAGTCAAGATGAGTAGGTTATTTAGATCCAACTCCTCAGTTAGTAACCGGTCAACTTTGCCTCCAGTTCCAGACATAGTTAACCAGGAAGAACAGAGTTATAAAAACCTTAATCAAGTTTTACATAATTGGAACATACCTAGGGTCTCCCCTAAAGAAATTTATCAGTCAACCTTTTCAGATAAATTTAAAACTGACTATAATGTTAAAACAGTTGAAAGAGTTTTTGCAATTAATAAAGAATATGAAAATTTTAGCCTTTTATCACCAGATGTTATTAAAAACATAGAAAAAAAGGGTTATAATTTTATACATGTAGGATTAATTCAAGTTGCAGTTAAACCACTTAACAGAAAAGGAATTAATTCATCAATCTACCTCTGTCTTAGAGACGCCCGATTTTTAAATTACTATCCTAGTATTATTGGTGCCATGGAAGCTAGCCTGCATAATGGTCCAATCCACTTTAATTGTTTCCCTGATTTTACATTAAGTCTCAGTGATCAAAACTTATTCAAAGCGTTAACATTAAATATTAAAACTGATGGAGAGATTACTCAAATGATTGAGGGATCTTAACCTATTGCTTTGATTTACCGGATTTACTATAAGACCATGAAGTCAGACTTGAATGTTCATGCTCTTAATAAGAGTCCTAGAGATCAAACAATTTTAATTCAGAGTTCAACTAGTGATGCTAATATTCAGATCCCGAGAACAATCCTCTGGAAGGATATTACCTTACCTAGTCAATGGACTTTGCCATATGAATTACCACAACAAACCGTAGTAGTTAATAATTCATTAAATATTGAAAACATCAAACAGTTTTCTGACGGAACTGTTAAAATTAGTTTTGAACGTACTAGACCCCGGTTATAATTGAAGATATTTCTAGTTCTTCAGCCCCTTCAGTTATTCATACTAGAAGAGATTCTGAAATAATTAGTAACCTTCGGTTAAAGATATTAAACTTAAAGGTATTCTTAGTCAAGGACAAGTTAGTCAGCCCTGTTACACCCAGAATAACCCTGATGAAGATGAAAGTTCTTCTTCTCCGGCTTCTTCTGTGTATCCTACACAGTCTGATTTTAATGCCCCTATTCATAATCAATTAAGAGTCATTAAAAAAGAATTTATTTTAGATTGGGATAACTTAGTAAAAGATTTTAATTCAAAATCTAATAAAGAAAAAAGACATCTATTTAGATCTAATCACCCTACTGAAAAGGAAAGAGATAAGATAGTTAATAGATGGAAAAGATTCATTAAAAATGAAGAGATTAACGTTACTTTTTACGATTGGTATGAACAATATCAAAGTAAGTGTAATGTTATTAGTAAAACACAATGGATAAAGGAAGACAAATCAAAAATTTCGTCTAGTCATCCACCCTTAGAAACATTTCTAATTCCAGTTATTAAAAACACTTCAGTTATCGCTAGTCCCTTTAAAATTCCCGATGGAGTTAAAGACGATAAAAAGATAATTGAACAATTAAACTTTAGTAATCAGTATCTAGCAACTGTTGGAAAACAGCTAGATAGAATCGAAGAAAAATTTGAAGAAAATGTTATTAAAAAACCTGATTCAAAGATTGAACAACCTTTAATAAAATTACCAGAAAATAGAAATAAATTAGGATTGCCTAATAAAGATGAAGAATTAGTTCAGTCTATCGATAAGTTATTTAAAAAAATTAAAACTGAAGCTGGTTCGAGTGGAACTATTGCTGTCATTGATCAAGTGGAATCTGATGATGACGACGACAGTTCTTCTATTCACTCATCTGCTTCTAATCTTAATGAACAGCTAAATAAATTAACTGTTAATAACACTAGTATTACCAGAAATTGGTATTCTAGACCTACTCCTCCGGATCTACAATTCGAAGAGAGAAATTTAGATAAACAATTCTCTGTTTCATCTAATAAAGTATATGAATGGAATATTGATGGATTTAGTGAACAAGAAATTCTTAATAAATTGAATCATATGTCAATGGTAGCAAATAGTTATATCACCAAATTCAACAATTTATCTCAGCCAGATATAGTTGAATTAATAGCTAGTGGATTCACTGGTATTCTCAGATCTTGGTGGGAGAAACATCTCACAGAAGATATTAGAATATCAATTATTCATGCTATCCAAAGAGATGATGATGGCAACCCTATCTTCGACGAAGAAGTTGGTATGGGACCGCCAGATGGAGTTAATACTTTAATTTTCACCATAATTAAGCATTTTATTGGAACTCCTAGTAACATAACAGAAATAATTCATGATCAATTAAGTAATCTTACTTGTCCCACTCTAAGTGATTTTTGATGGTACAAAGATGTATTAACCTCTAGAGTTATGATGCGAAATGATAGTAATAAGCCATTCTGGAAGGAAAAATTCGTTAATGGTTTACCTTCATTATTTGCACATAAAGTTAGAGAAGAATTAAGTAAAAATTTAGGATATATTGACTACAATAATTTAACCTATGGAGATATTATAAGTTATATTCAAAAAATAGGATTAAAAATGTGTATTGACTTTAAATTAGCTAAGCAAGCTAGTAAAGACAAGAAAAAAGCAAAATATGAGTTAGGCACTTTCTGTGAACAATATGGTTTACCGCCTGTTGCTCCCTCTAGAAGAAAGCACGGCAACCCCATAAACATATTGAGTCACATAAGAGTCATAAACATCGTAAGAAACGATATAATCAAGATAAGAAAATTATTAATAAAGATTCTTACTATAAGAAACCTCAGTCAACACACAAAAAATCAACCAAAAAATTAAAAAATTTTGATAAGAGTAAAATTGTCTGTCACAATTGTGGGCAGAAAGGACACTTTAAAAGTGAGTGTAGAGTTAAGCAAAAATTAAGCCAGTTGAACATCTCAGCAGAAGACACAGAACAATTATTAGAGTTGATGAGAATTGAAAATAACAATAGTAATGAAGAGGCTTCAGGTATTCCTGAATCTTCTAGCAGTAGCAGTACTTGTAACGATGAATCAAATACTGATAACGAAGTTACTATCCGTACTGAAAACTGTAGTAACAATTGCTGTAAAAGAGTTAATGTAATTACCAAAGAAGACGAAGAATGTTCGTTGCTAGTTGATCTAATTAGTAAAATCACTGACCCAGGATTAAAAACTCAGTATCTAAATCAACTAAAAGATTTACTAAACAAAGATAAGAAAGTTACTGACAAGGTTCTTAGAGCCAAAGAGAAAGCAATTTTTAGTCTTAATAAAACACTTGAGAGATTTAAGTCTCCAGCTAGAGAAATTACCCTCCCTGAGTTAAATCATGAGGTTAATAAATTAAAGAAAGAAATTTCTAACCTAAAATTAGATATTTCTAATCTAAGGAAAGAGATTGATGATAAAAAGTCAGATTTACAAGTACACGATTCTTCTTCTAGTGATGAAAGTCATGAAGAACCAGAATCGTTAGGTGCTAAAGATGAACCTGATCTTTTTATTCAAGGTCTCTCACTTAAAAGAATTAAGGACATTACCATTCAAAAATGGTATATCTCTATTAATCTAGTTATTGATAAAACCTTCTCCATTCAGCTCCCTGCCTTAGTTGATACTGGTGCAGACCTGAACTGTATTCAAGAAGGTCTTATTCCCAATAGATATTACAATAAGACTAGTGAAAAGCTTAATTCAGCTAATGGTAGTTATATGAAAATAAAATATAAATTACCTAAGGTGCATATCTGTCAAGACAATATGTGTTTTAAAACTTCATTTGTTTTACTTCGAAATCTTACAGATAAAATCATTTTAGGGTTACCATTTATATATTTATTGTATCCATTCACCACTAGTAATAAAGGTTTAAGCTGCGAGCATTTAGGAAAGAAAATTACATTTAAGTTCCTAATTAAACCAAAAGAAAGAGATTTAAAATTTATTCAAGAAGAATCAATTTTCAAATCAGTAAACCTGTTAAACAGTAAAGTTACCCACTTAAATTTCCTTAAAGAAGAAGTTAGGTATCAACAAGTTGAAGAACAACTTAAGAGTAACAGAGTTCAAGAAAAAATTAGTGAATTAAAAGATTATTTAACAAAAAACTTATGTTCTGACTCTCCCAATGCTTTTTGGCATAGAAAGAAGCACACAGTTAGGTTACCGTATGCTAAAGATGTAAGACCCCAAATTATTAATAAATGAAATTTTCTCTATTTATTATTCTGAAATAGTAAAGGTTAATTTGATTAATGTGGTTAGTTATGGGTAAAATGCGCAAATATTTTAAATAAGCAAGTGGTTATAAAATATTCATTGTTGTCGGGGAATATTCGCTTGGTCGTGGAATATTCTTACTGTCGGAGAATATTCGTACGACGGCGCAGTCTTTTGTGGGACCCATAACAGAAAGCGATTGGATGAAGAAAACGACAAAAATAAGTTGTTTATAAATAACGGCGTAGTTGTTACAGTTAATACTGTTGGAATACCCGGTGGTTAAAGCACGGTAATACGCGTTGTTGTACAGTAGCACACGGTATTGCACCAATTATTGATTCTTACGTAAGAAGGCACTACTCAATAATGGTTACAGTAATTACTGTTCAATATTTTATTTTATTGATTAAATAATTGCTACGTTGATATTTTATAATTGTCACTACGCAGTATTTTCCATTATCGGAGCAATAATTCATATTATCTGAATAATATTATTAGGTAATATTATTGGCAATATCTAGAAAGTTCTGTCTAAGGAGATGTTTGGTCATCTAATTGCGCGCCAATAAGGAGAAATCCTTATTGGAAAGCCCCCTCTTTCCTGGGAACGGCCTGGTTGCCAGTATTGTGATTCTGTAATATTATTTGTGTATAATTAATTATTGATTTATATGATGAGAAAAATATTAATTTTATGTGGATATAGATGGAGAAAATTTTTAATGTGACAATTGTTGAAAATTAATATTTTATCTTTTTCTGATAAAATAATTTATTTAAATATATTATTTTAATAATATATTGATGGTGATATTTTTACAATGAATGCGTGATATATGAGTATATGAGGAGGAAGAGTATTTTTGTGGCATTAAATGATTAACACATGTTTTGTGTGTTGGTGGACACAATTGTTGACCGAAAATTTATTATTGATTGTAAAATTGTCCGTTTATGGATTTCGGTCAATTTCTGTTTGGAATTTGGAAACATTTTCTCCTGCAAAGTTGTAGAGAATTGAAATTCCTATAAAAACTCGCGAGATTCGAATTTTCTGATAAAAGGGCTATTTATTATGAATTATTGAAGTTCTGAAGTTCCGAAATAATTGATTTTTGGAAGTTTTATTTATTATTTTGAAGAAAAACGTTTTTTGGCATTTAAGTGGGCTAACATGTGATATAAATGGGCTGAGATCAGATGTCTAGAGGTGGGCTAAGAAAAATTTGATAAATATATTAATATTATATTAAATTTTCTGCTTTGGTGTTCTAAGCATTTTCCTATAAATAGGGTGCTTAGGTTAGAATTGAAAATCACACCAGAAACGCAAGTTTCTCTCTATTTCTCTCTCTATATCGAGCGTATTCTTGTGAGTATTTGATACTTTGAGTATTGCTATACGGTGCAAGTTTCCTTCAGCACTATATCTAGTATTCCAGTCAGAAGTACCGTCTTTCCGAGGTAAGGGATGCTATTTTTTCAAAAATGATATTATTTCTTCAATATCATTATGCCGAAATATTGGTTGAAAATTTTTATCAAATTTGGAACTTTTTATGTCGGGGTTACTATTCATGAGTTACTATTCACGAGTTACTATTCACCGAAAAATAAAATTTTCTTCTTTTCGTCTAAATATCTATTCTGGATACTAGCTTTGATTGTATCCATGTTTTGATCATTCTTGAATTTTACTTCACTATGATTATTTATAAGGTATTTTTGGACATGGATAGATCGAAATACAAATCCTTGATATTTGTTATTTTGTTTCACTGGATTCGTTTTCTTTAAAATATTTTTCATCATCCTCAATCTTAAATGATGATATAACTGAATATCTTTGGCCTGTAGTGCAAAGATGAATGATTTCTGATGAATATCTTTGGCCCGTAGTGCAAAGATGAACAGGTGTTAAGATGAACATGACCAACTGATGAATAACTTTGGCCTGTAGTGCAAAGATGAATATTTGATTCAAGATGTATATTGATTGATGTTACAGGGATAAAATGTTGATGATGGGCTTTTAAATTCATAGATAATCATAGATTTCATTCTCTACGTAACTCTTCTATGAATTATTATTTTCCGCTGCGAATATTGATTTAAAACTTGTTGTCTATTGTATTCTATTATATTTTTCCTTGTTGAAGACTAACGATAATTTGTTCTATGTTATCTTAGTCATAATGTTCTTTACTGGGCTAGTTGAGCTCACCCTTTTCCTTTTTGTTCTATTTTTTCTCAGAAGGCGAGAATGTAGCGAGTACTAGTCGGGGTATGGAATGATGGTTCTAGAAGTTATTTTAGTAGTCCTCACCATTTTTGTGAAATAATGTATCAATAATTGTAATGAGGACTTATTTGAGTGTGGATATTGTCTAGATGACAATATTTGTATTTAAACTCACAGTTCTTATGTTGTAATAGTAAAGATGTAGTTGTTTCTGTACCATGTTATTGACGACTCAGAATGGGTGTTGTATACCTATTTTGGGGGCGTCACAGTTGGTATCAGAGCTTAGGGATATGATCTCTGGCGGAGATCGGGGAATAGAACTAGGAGGGGAGAGACGAGTAAATTCTTCGCTAGTGTGTCCTACCTAAGCTTATTTGTTGGTCGATCATAATATAGGGATATTATGTGATTTGTTAATTTGTTAAATTAACCCTTGTTTTATGGCAGTATTTGAGAATGTCGACTGAGAATGTTAACAGTGGAGTAAATAAAACCGTGGAGACACCTGTACTCACCAACGAGGAGAACGTGCAACAGGCTGGCAATATTCCTCCTGTGAACAACACCACTGAGCAGACGATGAACGATGAGATGTTTAGAAGCTTTTTGCGGTTCATGCAAAACCAGACGAAGGAGATTCCTGTTCAAAATATAGGAAGAAACAATGGCAACGCACAGCTGGTCACAGCCAAGCAGTTCAAAGAGTTGGGACCACCAGAATTTAAGGGAAAGCCGGATCCGATCATGGCGAAAACGTGGGTCAAGCAAATTACCAAGATATTCGACGTCTTGGGATGCACGGAGGAACAGAAGGTTCCATTCGCCACCTTTATGGTCCGTGGCGAGGCAGACTACTAGTGGGAGTCTGAGAAACGTACCCATCCAGCCGCACTCAGCATGTCTTGGGAGATATTTTAGAAACTGTTCAATGACAAATACTTTCCTGAAAGTGTTCGTCATATAAAGGAAGTGGAGTTTATTAGACTGGAGCAGAACAACATGACGGTGTCCCAGTACGAGGCGTAGTTTGCAGAGTTGTCCAGGTTTGCACCTCATTTGGTGGAGAATGAGGAACGTATGACGCGGATGTTTCTGAGAGGTTTGAAACCTGGCATACGTCAATATCTCATTTCTCATAAATTTTCTCTCTATTCAGATGTTGTCAACATGGCTCAATTATTAGAGCGCGATAACGAGTATGATCAACCGAGGGACCACAACCAGGATCATACTGGTGACAACAGTCATCAGAACAATGATAACCAGCGGAGAAAGAAAAATACAGACAAGAACGGCAGCCACTCTGGTGGTAATCGTGGCCATGAAAATAGAAGAAGCGAGTCGGGAGAAGATTTTAAAAAGAGGAGATTCAACAATGATAATACGAAGACGCAGCACCAGCAGCAACTGGTTCCAAGGGAGGAGAACGACCACCGGTCATATGCTATAAATGTGGAAAAGAGGGACATATCAGCCTAAACTGTCCACAACAGTTCAAGGTATGCTATAATTGTGGAAAGGAAAGACATATCGCTCGAGATTGTACGGTAGCGAAACCAAGTTCAGCGGAGACGGTGACTCAAAAGGCTGCCCCAAAAAAGTCAAAGTCAACAGTTCCTGGAAGAGAGTTTGTCGTGACTGGTCAACATGCGAGGAACCCAAACGAGATGATCACGGGTAAGCTAATCATAAATTCATGTGAAGTTTATACCTTACTAGATACCGGTGCTACCCATTCATTTATTTCTCATCCTTGTGCTCAACGTTTAAACTTGACTCCGGAGAAATTAGACTTTGATTTATCTGTGGAGACTCCGTTAGGGAAAACTTTCATCACATCCACTGTTTATAAATCTTGTTTGATATAAGTTGGCACCATCACCTTACCTGTTGACCTTATCTCTTTAAAGATACTTGCATTTGACGTGATTTTAGGAATTGATTGGTTAACTACTCATCATGCCAAAATTGATTGTTTTCGTAAGGTGGTTAGTTTTCATATTCCTAATCAACCTGTTGTTCGAATTCAAGCAACAAAGCCAGTAAAATCAATCACTGTCATATCAAGTCATAAAGCCATTCGTTTATTGAAAAACGGATGTCAAGCTTTCTTAGCCCATGTTATGGATTTGAATAAAGACACGTCAAATTTGAATAATATTCCTATTGTTAGTAACTTTCCTGACGTATTTCCTGAAGAACTTTCCGGTCTACCCCCAGAACGTGAAGTTGAATTCTTTATTGATCTTGAACCTGGTACAAAGCCCATTTCTAAAACCCCATATCGAATGGCTCCTATTGAACTTCAGGAGTTAAAAGTCCAACTACAAGAGTTGTTGGACATCGGTTTCATTCATCCTAGTACATCTCCTTGGGGTGCACCTGTTTTATTTGTAAAGAAGAAAGACGGGAGTATGCGACTTTGTATCGATTATCGGGAATTAAACCATGTCACCATCAAGAATAGGTATCCGCTACCTCGTATTGATACCTGTTTGACCAGTTACAAGGAGCACAATTCTTTTCAAAAATCAATCTTCGTTCTGGATATCATCAGCTGAAGGTTAAAACTGAGGATATTTCGAAGACTGCCTTTAGAACTCGGTACGGGCATTATGAATTCTAGTCATGTCTTTTGGATTGACTAATGCTCCTGCGGCCTTCATGGATATGATGAACCGAGTATTCAAGGATTATTTGGATCAGTTCGTTGTTGTCTTTATTGATGACATCCTCATATATTCCAAAAGCCGTGAAGATCATGAGCACCATCTGAAGCTGGTACTCCAAAGGCTGCGTGAAAATAAGCTATATGCTAAATTGAGGAAATGCGAGTTCTGGCTTGAAGAAGTAGCATTCCTAGGACACGTGGTGTCAAAACATGGAGTATCTGTGGACCCGGCGAAGATTGAAGCAATACAAAGCTGGAAGCAACCGAAGACGGTGACCGATGTACGTAGCTTTCTGGGCTTAGCTGGTTATTATCGGAGATTCGTAGAAGAGTTTTCTCGAATCGCTACCCCGTTAACTCAGCTGACTTAGAAAGATATCAATTTCGTATGGAGCGAAGAATGCGAGAAGAGTTTCCAAGAGCTTAAGAGGAGACTCATTTTGACACCTGTTCTGACAATACCATCTGGTTCGGATGGATTTGTTATCTACAGCGATGCTTCAGGCAAAGGGTTAGGATGTGTTCTCATGCAACGTGGGAAAGTCATAATCTATGCCTCGCGACAACTTAAAGAATTTGAGAGGAATTATCCTACTCATGAACTAGAGTTGGCAGCAGTCATTTTCGCGCTAAAGATCTGGACGCACTATCTATATGGGAAGAAAGTGGAGATATATTCAGACCATAAAAGCCTCAAATATTTCTTCACTCAAAAAGAACTCAACATGCGGCAACGACGTTGGCTCGAGCTGTTGAAAGATTACGACCACACTATTCAATACCATCCTGAAAAAGCAAACGTGGTAGCTGACACGTTGAGTAGAAGATCATATGCAGGAACGAGTGCGATGATGTCAAGTATACGCGTAGAACCAACTTTAATCGATAAAGTTAAAGTTGCTCAAGCTACAGACCCGGAGCTGATGCGTATGAAGAAGAAAGTGCAAGAAGGTGCTATTCCAGAAGCAAGAATCGATGAAGAAGGAATACTTCAAGTCCACTCCAGACTTTGTGTTCCTAACGATTCTGATTTGAAGTACAAGATCATGATGGAGGCACACAATACACCATTTGCAATCCATCCTGAAAGTACTAAAATATATCGTGATCTTCGACATACATTTTGGTGGAACAATATGAAGAGAGAGATTGCAAAGTTTATCTCGAGGTGTTTAACTTGTCAACGTGTAAAGACGGAGCATCAAGTACCAAAGGGTCCATTGTAACCACTTGAGATTCTGAAATGGAAGTGGGAACACATTACCATGGATTTCGTTACGGGTCTTCCCACGGTTTCTCAAGGCATAAATGCTATTTGGGTTATAGTTGATAGATTAACCAAGTCTGCCCATTTCTTGCTGATACGGGAGACTTATTCCCTTGAACGTCTTGCTAGTATGTATGTGTATGAGATTGTAAGGTTGCATGGCATGCCAGTATCCATAGTTTCGAATCGTGACACAAGATTCACTTCAAGATTTTGGGTTAGTTTGCAAAAAGCTATGGGCACGGATTTACGGTTCAGTTCGGCATACCATCCTCAAACGGACGGGCAATCAGAGAGAACTATTCAAACTTTTGAAGATCTATTAAGACTTTGTGTCCTAGATTTCAAAGGAAGTTGGGATAAGTACCTACCATTGGTGGAATTCTCCTACAACAACAATTATCAGGTAAGTATAGGTGTGGCTCCCTTTGAAGCATTGTATGGATGAAAGTGTCGCTCTCCAGTATGTTGGGATGAGGTGGGAGAAGCAACGTTGTTGGGACCAGAGTTGGTACGAATGACTACAGAGAAGATCCAAACGATTCGACAACGTATACAAACGGCACAGGATCGACAAAAGAGTTATGCGGATCTTCATCGAAAGGACGTGGAATTTGACATTGGGGATCATGTATTATTACGTGTAGCTCCATGGAAAGGAGTTATAAGATTTGGGAAGAGAGGAAACCTCAATCCACGATTTATTGGTCCATTTCAGATTCTTGACCGAGTAGGAAATGTGGCCTATAAACTCGCGTTACCTCCAAGTATGTCTCGTGTTCATAATGTTTTTCATATATATGTGCTTCGTAAATATGTGAAAAATCCGAACCACGTTATTGAGTTAGAACCGGACGAGATAGCCGAAGACTTAACGTACGAGGAGGTACCTGTCAAGATCTTGGATAGGAAGGAGCATGTCCTACGCACGAAGGTCATACCACAAGTTAACGTTTTGTGGAGAAACCATGCTATTGAGGAAATGACCTGGGAGTTGGAAACGGAAATGAAAGCGAGGTATCCTCATCTTTTCGAAACACCAGGTACGTATGCCAATTTCGAGGACGAAATTTCATAAGGAGGGGAGGTTGTAAGACCCCAAATTATTAATAAATGAAATTTTCTCTATTTATTATTCTGAAATAGTAAGGGTTAATTTGATTAATGTGGTTAGTTATGAGTAAAATGCGCAAATATTTTAAATAAGCAAGTGGTTATAAAATATTCATTGTTATCGAGGAATATTCGCTTGGTCGTGGAATATTCTTACTGTCGGAGAATATTCGTATGACGTCGCAGTCTTTTGTGGGCCCCATAACGGAAAGCGATTGGATGAAGAAAACGACAAAAATAAGTTATTTATAAATAACGGCGTAGTTGTTACCGTTAATACTGTTGGAATACCCGGTGGTTAAAGCACGGTAATACGCGTTGTTGCACAGTAGCACACGGTATTGCACTAATTATTGATTCTTACATAAGAAGGCACTACTTAATAATGGTTACAGTAATTACTGTTCAATATTTTATTTTATTGATTAAATAATTGCTACGTTGATATTTTATAATTGTCACTACGCAGTATTTTTCATTATCAGAGCAATAATTCATATTATCTGAATAATATTATTAGATAACATTATTGACAATGTCTAGAAAGTTCTGTCTAAGGAGAGGTTTGGTCATCTAATTGCGCGCCAGTAAGGAAAAATGCTTATTGGAAAGCCCCCTCTTTCCTGGGAATGGCCTGGTTGCCAGTACTGTGATTCTATAATATTATTTGTGTATAATTAATTATTAATTTATATGATGAGAAAAATATTAATTTTATGTGGATATAGATAGAGAAAATTTTTAATGTGACAATTGTTGAAAATTAATATTTTATCTTTTTCTGATAAAATAATTCATTTAAATATATTATTTTAATAATATATTGATGGTGATATTTTTATAATAAATGTGGGATATATGAGTATATGAGGAGGAAGAGTATTTTTGTGGCATTAAATGATTAACACATGTTTTGTGTGTTGGTGGACACAATTCTTGACCGAAAATTTATTATTGACTGTAAAATCGCCCGTTTATGGATTTCGGTCAATTTCTGTTTGGAATTTGGAAAAACTTTCTTCTGTAAAGTTGTAGAGAATTGAAATTCCTATAAAAACTCGCGAGATTCGAATTTTCTGATAAAAGGGCTATTTATTATGAATTATTGAAGTTCTGAAGTTCTGAAATAATTGATTTTTGGATGTTTTATTTATTATTTTGAAGAAAAGCGTTTTTTGGCATTTAAGTGGGCTAACATGTGATATAAATGGGATGAGATCAGATGTCTAGAGGTGGACTAAGGAAAATTTGATAAATATATTAATATTATATTAAATTTTCTGCTTTGGTGTTCTAAGCATTTTCCTATAAATAGAGTGCTTAGGTTAGAATTGAAAATCACACCAGAAACACAAGTTTCTCTCTATTTCTCTCTCTATATCGAGCGTATTCTTGTGAGTATTTGATACTTTGAGTATTGCTATACTGTGCAAGTTTTCTTCAGCACTATATCTAGTATCCCAATCAGAAGTACCGTCTTTCCGAGGTAAGAGATGTTATTTTTTCAAAAATGATATTATTTCTTCAATATCATTATGCCAAAATATTTGTTGGAAATTTTTATCAAATTTAGAATTTTTCATGTCGGGGTTACTGTTCTTGAGTTACTATTCACGAGTTACTATTCACCAAAAAATAAAATTTTCTTCTTTTTGTCCAAATATCTATTCTGGATACTAGCTTTGATTGTATCCATGTTTTGATCATTCTTGAATTTTACTTCTCTATGATTATTTATAAGGTATTTTTGGACATGGATAGATCGAAATACGAATCCTTGATATTTGTTATTTTGTTTCACTAGATTCGTTTTCTTTAAAATATTTTTCATCATCCTCAGTCTTAAATGATAATATAACTGAATATCTTTAGCCTGTAGTGCAAAGATGAATGATTTCTGATGAATATCTTTGGCCCGTAGTGCAAAGATGAACAGGTGTTGAGATGAACATGACCAACTGATGAATAACTTTGGCCTGTAGTGCAAAGATGACTATTTGATTCAAGATATTTATTGATTGATGTTACAGGGATAAAATGTTGCTGATGGGCTTTTAAATTCATAGATAATCGTAGATTTCATTCCCTACGTAACTCTTCTATGAATTATTATTTTCCGCTGCGAATATTGATTTAAAACTTGTTGTCTATTGTATTCTATTATATTTTTCCCTGTTGAAGACTAACGATAATTTGTTCTATGTTATCTTAGTCATAATGTTCTTTACTGGGCTAGTTGAGCTCACCCTTTTCCTTTTTGTTCTATTTTTCTCAGGAGGCGAGAATGTAGCGAGTACTAGTCGGGGTATGGAATGATGGTTCTAGAAGTTATTTTAGTAGTCCTCACCATTTTTGTGAAATAATGTATCAATAATTGTAATGAGGACTTATTTGAGTGTGGATATTGTCTAAATGACAATATTTGTATTTAAACTCATAGTTCTTATGTTGTAATAGTAAAGATGTAGTTGTTTCTGTACCATGTTATTGACGACTCAGAATGGGTGTTGTATACCTGTTTTGGGGGCGTCACAAAAGAATTTAAAGAACAATTAATTCCTACTAAAGCCAGACCAATTCAAATGAGTCATGAACAAATGGAGTTACGTAAAAATAAAATTAATGATCTCCTTAGTAAAGGATTAATTAGACATAGTAAGTCACCATGGTCTTGCCCAGCCTTCTATGTTAATAATGAAGCTGAGAAAGAGAGAGGTGCCCCTCGTCTAGTTATTAATTACAAGCCATTAAACAAAGTTCTAGAGTGGAGTAGATATCCTTTACCCAATAAGGAAGATCTCCTTAGCAGGTTAAGTGTCTCCACCATTTTTAGTAAATTCGACCTTAAGTCAGGATTCTGGCAAGTTGCTATTCATCCCGATGATAGGTATAAAGCCGGATTTACCACTCCTTTCGGACATTACGAATGGAATGTTCAGTCATTTGGACTAAAAAATGCACCCAGTGAATTTCAGAATATTCTTAATAATATTTTGAATCTTTTCAGTCATTTTATTATTGTATACATCGATGATATCCTTGTATTCTCCAAGACTATTGAAGAACATATTAAACATTTGAATTCATTCTTCAAAACAGTTAAAACCAATGGCCTTGTTCTTTCACCTTCCAAGTGTAGTCTGTTTCTGACAAAAGTCAGGTTTCTCGGATTAATCCTCTATTATGGACTTACTCGGCCTATTGACAGAGCTATTCAATTTGCTGACAGATTTCCAGATAAGATTACTGATAAAACTCAGCTACAGAGATTTCTTGGCTCGCTTAATTATATAGGCAAGTTCTACAAGAATCTCAGGAAGATTTGTAAGCCTCTCTTTCAGCGCTTACAAAGTAATCCCCCTCCATGGACTGACATTCATACTTCTGTCTTCTAGCAAGTTAAAAAATATGTTAAGGTTTTGCCCTGCCTTGGCATCTCTAATGATTCAGCATTCAAAATAGTTGAAACTGATGCCTCCGATATTGGTTTTGGTGGCATACTCAAACAAAAGTTAACCCCCACTTCTGACGAGCAAATTGTTCGTTTCCATTCGGGCGCATGGAACCCTACACAATTAAAATACAGTACTATTAAAAAAGAGATTTTATCACTTGTATTATGTATTAAGAAATTTCAGAGAGATTTACTAAATCAGAAATTTCTAGTTAGGATAGACTGCAAGTCGGCCAAATTCATTCTTGAAAAAGACGTTGAAAACGTCGCCTCTAAGCATTCTTTCGCTAGATGGCAAGCTATATTAAGTATTTTTGATTTTGACATTGAATATATTAAAGGTAGTAACAACTCAGTTCCTGATTTTCTCACCCGTGAATTCATTAACACAGGTATTATTGCAGCACCATGAGTGTGAGAGGAGGATCTTCTTCTCGTGGTCATGGTCGTTCCTCAGGCCCAGTTAATCAGTCAAAAGGAACTGTTGTTCCTCATCCAGTTACTCAAATCCATAATAAATTTCAGGTGCTTGGTACAGTCCCCAAGCCCTATGCATCAGTTCTTGCTAGTCAACCTAAACCATTTGATATTTTTGCAAATCAATCCAAAGCAACTTCATCAAACCCTAGTAACCCAGCTTCGGAGTATCGTGCTATGTATGATCAACACTTATTCCACATCGAGTTACCCATGAAACCTAAAAATGACCCAGTCAAATTAGCTGCCCAGTATTTTTCTACTGGATGGCATTTCCTTCCTCTCGCTCCTTATAAATCTTTGGTCTTTTATAAGAGTATTCTTATTGAAACTGAGTCAATATTTATCAAGCCTATTTATACCAACGATGATAAATCCAAGCTTCTTTATCACTCATTGTATATTAAACAGATTCTCAATCTTTCTGATTCAGGTAGCCACCCCTCCGATCTCAAGTCACTCTCTAATCATGCTAGCCCCTATTGCTATTATGATTATATTGAGGCTTGGTTCAAAATCATGCTTCACCAGAATGAAGATCATAGTCATTCTTGGTTTTTTCAGTTCGACCAAAAGTTCAAGAGTCAATTTCCTAAGTGGTTCATTCTCTGGTGGACAAGGCATGGTCTTGATCATGCAATTTTCCCAGAACCACTTATGGTTCAGCTTGAGCATTTTTGTCATCATAGTAACTATCTCCTGAAATATGAGGAAATTCCTGCATTCCTTATATTTTGCAGTAAATATAAAATCCCTTGGATCCTTAAATGGCAATATGTCGTTACGGCCACCCAAGAAGTCACTGTATTCCAGCCTCCTTCTTCCATAGGAATTAGGTCAGCCCAAACAGTCATCTCCCCAATTTCTCAGGTCTCTTGCCGTTTTTATATTAAATGGTGGGATAAGTTCGGTGTCGATAGGATAGTTGGTCAGGTTCAGAAGGAATTTCAGCCTTCTCCTTCTACTCCATTATTGACCCCTCTAGTTACCAAGGTTTCAGCCATTGAGTCTTCCAGTAAATCTTCGGTTAAGGCATCTGATAAATTAAAATCAGTTGCTCCTCCGAGTCCCAGTAAAGTCACCGAGGTTTCTAGTTATTCTAATTCTCAGTTAAGGCTTCTTGCCGACGCCATTTAGGAAAGATTAGACAAGTTAGATGAAAAATCAGAAGCAGCTTCTTCTCATTCCAGAGGAGAAAATGATAGTCAGAATTTACAGGATGAAGATGATGATGATTGTGACCCCTATGGCACAATCAATCTTCAGGATGCTCAGGATCCTTTTGCCTGATTGTCCCATTCAGTACCTGCTCCGGCAGCCCAGTTAGCCCAGTCAGCACCTGCTCTGGCAGCCTCGTCAGTACCCAATTAATCAGTCAGCACCTGCTCCGGGAGCCTCGTCAGTAGCATCTTCTACTCCGACAGCCTCGCCAGTAGCATCTCCTGCTTTCCACCAAAAGCAGCACTCAGTCAGACATCTGGCCCCACGGCCCCTTTAGTCAAAAGAAGACGTCTGCTTTTCCACCGAAAGCAGATTCTTTTCTTTTCTTTTACTTTTACTTTACTTTAGTAAATGTAATATGTTTCTTACTTTTATTTTACCCCAGTTATTGTAATAGTAATGTTGTAATAGTTCATTTCCTTGTTCTATAAAAGGAAATCGAATTTATTTAGTTACTCAGACTTAGAAAGACTCATAGATCCTTCTCTGACTAATCTTTAGCCTCCACCGCTGTTAAACCTACCCAACCCCTCTTCATCTAATGTTCTTCTTTTAGTTATCTTGTAAGTTAATTTTATTTTAGCACTTGTAAATAGTTTGATCAATCAATAAAATATTTTTAATTTAGTAATTTAATTGTGTTTGTATGCGCATCTGTCTGTTCTTCCCTCTCTTTCTGCTTCCTTCCCCCAAACGGTATATATATATATATATATATATATATATATATATATATATATATATATATATATATATATATATATAAGTTGTCGTTGAAATAAGGGTATGCACATGTGATTAATTAGGTTGCGTCTAAAATTTTTCTTTCACCCGTGAAGCTGAAAATTATTTCGTCTGAATTCCTACTGTACAGTCCAATAGTATCCTTCCATTCTCCTATAAATAGAAGCGCATTCCTTCATTATTTCTTACGAATTCACTAAAACTCTAGAGAGAGAAAATTATAGAGAGAAAGAAGAAAAGTATTCTGCTACTTCCCTACTCTTATATTCAGTCTCTTTTACGGTAAGGGATATTATTTGTTGTACTCGTAAGGAGTATTATTTTCTTTTGTATTCATGAAGAGAACTTTTGTTATTCCATTCTTTATTATTCTGCTGGAATAACCAGTATACGCGGACTACCCTATACTTGGTGACATTCTTCTATTATTTCGTCTTTATTATTATTCTGTTGGAATATCCTGTCTGTGCGTTTAACGCCGGACCTGGTTACATTATTTATTATTCTATCGGAATATCATGTCTGTGCGTTTTACGCCAGACCTGGTTCCATTCTTTATTATTTTGTTGAAATATCTTGTCTGTGCGTTTTACGCCGGACCTGGTTCTGTCTTTATTATTCTGTTGGAATAACCTGTCTATGCGAAGTACCGCATGCATGGTGATTTCTGTTGTTATTTTATTATTTATTATTCGGTTGGAACATCCTATTGGTGTGAATTTCGCCTGACCTGGTTCCGTTACTTATTATTCTGTTGGAATAACCTGTCTATGCGAAGTACCGCATGCATGTTGATTTCTTTTGTTATTCCATTCTATATTATACTCAGTTGGTTAAAGTTTTGACTTCTATACTCCATGAAATTAGTGGAATATCCTTGATATTTGCGCTTCATCCAGTATCTTTTTATGGAAATATTCTTCTGAGCATTCTTAAAATTTACTCTACAAAGAAGTATCATGTTGACAATTTAGACGTTATTAGTTCCTGGATAATTTAATTCTTGAACTTGTTTTATTGAATTATTATATCATTGTCATCATCCTCATGTTTATATTTTTTTTAAAGTCATCTGTGGCCTGTACTGCATAGATGGACTTGGTATGATTATGACTAGGGATAATTCGGTATAATCATGACCGTAATATTACAAATGATGTGGAAAAAGTCCTCATTGGCTCGTAGTGCATTGATGGACAGTTTTTGGTATGATTATGACTATGGATTCTCTTCGGCCAAGGGAGCAAAGATGAATTGTTTTATGACATGAGCAGGACCGTTGATGAAAACACGATTATCTTTGGCCCGTAGTGCATGGATAATTCGTGGTTATGATACTAAATATTATCCTTGGCCAGTAGTGCAGGGATGAATTGATGATGTGAATTATTTATTAAGCTGAGTCCCAGCAATAAAAGTGATGAAAAACTTTTTAAATCATAAAAGATAGTAGATTTATTCTCTACTTGACTCTTTTAATGGATTTTTTGTTCCGCTGCAGTTAAACTTGATGTCTATTATATTTTATCAGTTTAACATTGTTGGACACTAATGATAATTTATTCTGCATTATCTTAGTCATAATATTTCTTACTGGACTAGTTGAGCTCACCCTTTCTTTCACTCTTCTCTTCAGGAAATGAGAATATAGCTGGGACGAGTCGGGGAACAGAGTGATGGTCCTAGATGGTGCATTAGTAGTCCTCACTATTCTATGTAATAGTATGATAATAATTGTAATGAGGACTCCTTTTGAGTTTGTATACTCTCTAGTAGACAATATTTGTATTCAAACTCATAGCATATGTTTAGTCGTATATGTTCATGACTGTTGTATAATTAAGTTGCATTTGAATTTTGTACCATGTATCTGGCGATTCAAGATGGGTGATGTATACCTAATTTTGGGGGCGTCACAGTTGGTATCAAAGCTTAGGGATATGGTCCCTGGCTGAGATGTGAGATAAGAACTAAGATGGGAGAAACGGGGAATTCCTTCGCTAGTATGACCTACTTAAGTTTACTTGTTATTTAATTGGTCGGTCAGAGTATAGAGATAATATGTGATATGTTAATTAACCCTTGTTTTGTGGCAGTATTTGAAAATGACATCTGAAAATGTTGATATAAGTAATGGAGCACATGAGACCGTGGAGACACCTCTAATCAGCAACCAAGATAATGTGATTAGAGATATCCATGTGGTGATTGAGGAATTAAAAGTTGCACTCAAGCTAGTCGCAAAGGTAGCAACTGAGAGTGAGAAAGAAGAGGAACCTGAGGATGATTTATTAGAAGAATTAAAAGTTGCACTCAAGCTAGTCGCACTCAAGCTAGTCGCAAAGCTAGTCAAACGAGCCACCTTGATCACTGTCTGACAGTGTTCTTGAGCACCAAGAACACCTAAGATGACAGACAAGTATCGCTATAGGTTTCAGCGACGGTTTAATTATATTTAATTTCTGATTTTTCAGAAATTACTTAAAAATTAAAAATAAATTATAAAAATTACTAAAAATTATTTTAAAAATTATTTTAAATTATGAAAAATAATTTTTGACTAATTGGAATAATTTTTTTTAATATTTATAATTATTTAAATATTAAAGGTATTTAATTTATTTAATTAGTGTATTAAATAAATTAGAGAAAAATGATTTTAATTATATAAAAATTATTTTAAATAAGAATAATGTATTTAAAAATATTTTGAGTTATAAAATATAACTTTTAATATTTTTAGAGAATTTTTATTAATAAATTAATATTAATAATATTAGATTTATTTAATTATTATATTAAATAAATAAATTAAAAATGTTTTTATTGATTTAAAAATTATTTTAAAAAAATGAGGAGAATGATTTAAAAATATTTTAAGTTATAATTAATGACTTTTAATATTTGGATAATAATTTCATTAATATTTAGATATTAGTGGTGATGATTTAAAAATAATTTTAAAAATTATTTAAGTAGAATATTGATGGTTTAAAAATATTTTAAGTTATTAATAATAACTTTAATATTTTGACAAGTATATCATTAATTTTTTATATTATTAAATATTAATGATGATAAGATTATTTGATAATTAAATTATTTAAAAATGATTCTGATGTTTAAAAAAAATTATTATAAATTATAATAATTGTTTATAAATTATTAAAAGCTTTCGAAAAATATTATAAATGATAATTGACTTATCTAAATTAATATTGAAGCTTAGAAACCAAATTAAATTGACAATCAATGTGTAAATTATCGAATAAGGTGATCGGAATACCGAGAATATACCGAAGTCCAACCAGACTAAACTAGTTAGACTTGATAAGTGTTTATATAGGTTATAAACACTGATGTGGCTATATGGTAATGTGTATAGGAGAAGATTGACTGTGAATTACAGTGCTGTGTGTTATGAAATATTGTGCTAATTGTGAGACCGATATTGTTAATTATAGGTCTTAAGAACGCAGATAAATTTATTGTGTAGCTGTAATCAGCGGAGAAGGCAAGTTCCCTAACTCAACCTCGAGTTAATATTGTTTAATTATTATTGGTGGTTAATTATTGCTAATTAGACTACGTCCAGGGATTTATTGTTGATTATTCGCAGTTAGTGCATGTTTGTTAATAATTCAAATTGAATTATTGATTCGAAAAATGTAAATTCGTAAAATAACTGTTGTTAGATATTAATATCAGTAGAAACTAGTATTGACAGTATAAATAATTTCTGTTTATTGTTGAATTATGTTGAGAAGTGTCTTAACCAATTATTCTGGTTAGACGAATATTTGTTAGAGCTTTATAGATTCGAGAAGAGAATTCAATTATTATTGACAGATCGATGCCAATTATTTCGGCTAGATCGAGAAGTAATTAGAAATTAAAATCACAGTATTTCGTTGATAAATCAAAATCTTGATTTTGAGACTGAGAAGAACAACCTTTTATATAAAGGAAATATTTTATTGGTCGTATATTCGGCCTTTGCGCACAATTAAGTATTATGCATAATATAGAGTATAATAAAGCTGATCACTTTATATACTTGCAGAGGGGTATGATTTAATCTTTATGGTTATTTGATACACCTAGGTATATCAAAGTCAATTCTTTGATAGTTACTCGAGAAGAGAAGTTCAAGATCTAATGGATCGCTCAGCATAAATCTGAAATAGCATTCCACTTTGCTATTTCGTAGAATTAATTCTTGATTATTCAATTGAATATAGTAGAAAACCTTGAAAGCGTTGTACTCTTTCATTATCAGATTATTATTACGTAGAATGTGAGAAGACTTGATATTGATTTATATACCTTTATTATATGTCTTAACTTGTGGGGCAAACTTGTTGCTCACCCTTGCTAAATAAAACTTTTCAGCTAGGGACGAAGTTGCAGAAGGTGTTGCGAAGAGGAACAAAGGAAAAGACATAGTGATAAATTTGTATAATGAACATTATTATTATTATGTTGTATTGTAAACCCTTTTTGTATATCTAAGGGGTATGTTTGTAATGTTAAGGTTAGCAGACCTGGGACTTATGTATTAACAACATATGTTAATGAGTTATGTATCTCTATTTATAAATGAATGGGTAGTTAGATGTTATATTATTGTGGATCGTGAACACCAAACTCGGGGGTCAGGCAACCCAGATTTGGGGGTGTCACAGGTTGGTATCAAAGCTGTAGGTTATAAACCTTAAGTGGGGTGGGGGAAAACCCTAGGATTATAACCATACGCGAGATAGAGAAAACTCATTTAGAGTTTTAAGTGAGAGATCGCTAAACCGTATCTATAGTGAGATATGTGGACTCATAGTGTGAGAAGTTTGTACTGGTGAAATACTGACCAAGTTGTTTAAACTGATTGTAGGATGTTAGGAGAAGATAAGATGAGTACGGAGATGCCAGCGTCTGTTGCACCAGTGCCAGTAGCCGAGGTGCCAACACAGAGCGAGTCAGTGGAAGAAGTAGGAAAAGATGAACCCATGGTTAATCTCGGGAGTGATCGTGATGATTATCCCGAGATGTATCTAAGTGGTGATGAGGAGGCAGAGTCTGAAGAAGCTAAGGTGGAGTTAAAGAATAAGACCAAAGTTGGAGAACAAGATCAGCTATCTGCAGAAGTCCAAGAACTCCGAAGTAAAGTATTTCTTTTAGAGGGGTTGTGGAAGACAGAGCGGGCGTTACGCTAAATGACTGAAGAACGGAACGAGCTGAAGGCGCAGGTAGAGAGGATGAAGACTGATGTTGGTGAATCGTCTGAAGGAACCAGCAAGAAGGGAAAGAATAAGAGAAAGAGGGACAAAGACAGCAACAACTCTGAAAATTCAAACCCGAAGAAGAGGCAAGCTTGCAGCAAGTGTGGGAAGACTCACGTGGGAGAATACATGACGTGGAAGAACGTGTGCTTCAATTGTAAGTATGAAGGACATATTTCTCTATATTGTCCTAAGCCGAACATGAGGAAGTGTTTTTAATGTGGGAGAACAGGTCACGAATTCAACAAGTGTCCCAACAAGAAAAAGACTGGTGATGGGAGCGGACGGTAGATAGCTTAAGTTTAAGCGTTAGTATTTTTTGGTAGAAGACTATGATATTAAGTGTTGTAATATTGAGAATGATGTTTAAGCATATGTAAATATATATGTTTTATGAAAGAAATCTTTATTTTTATATAAGATTAATTTGTGTGTTCTTAAAACTCATACTTATGGTAAGTTCATGACTCATAATTATATGAAATGTTTTGAACCCCTCAGTGAATGGACGCCAAAGGTCTGACTAGGATAAGTTCATACACTCATATAATTGTGGCAAGTTACTGAACTCATAAGTGTGGTAAGTTTGATCAACTGAAAATAGTTATGTGAGAATGATAAATGTCAACTTTTTGTGTAAAGTTGGAGAATTGTAACTTTTTGAGTAAAGTTGTGTGTTAATACTGAAATTATTTTAAAAAGGGGATAGTAATATGTGTTAAGTACTAAAAGTATTATGTGCTATTTGAATAAATATGCAATTACATGAGAACTATATGTTGAATTCTTATTGTGTTAAGAATCTGTGTGGAGAAAGAGAATTAATATAAGATTTTATTTAAATCAGATCATGCCGCCTAGACGACAGAATCAAAACCAACGAGAAGAACAGTCAGTGAATAACTAAGGAGGTCAAGTGGACCCAATGCAGAATTTCGTAGACATGCTAGCCCAAGCTATAGAAACTAGAGCTCCAGCTGCAAGAGGAAGGGCGAGGAATCAACCAGTCGACAGATTGGCTAACTTTAAAGACTTTAAAGCGGTAGGACCACCTGAATTCAAAGGGACCATGGATCCGATTGAAGCCCAAACCTGGGTGAAGGAGATAGAGAAAGCATTCGTTATCGCCAAAGTAGTGGAAGAGCAAAAGACGGCTTTTGCAACATTCTTGATGAAGGGAGAAGCTAATTACTGGTGAGAGACTAATCAGGCGAGAGCTGGAACAACTATAGTGACATGGACCAGATTCAAGGAATTGTTCTTTGAGAACTACTTCTCACTGAGTATGCAAGCTCGGATGGAAGTTAAGTTCTTAGAACTAAAGTAGGCGAATATGTCTGTTTCTGAGTATACGACTAAATTCAATAAATTAGTGAGATTTGCACCTCATCAGGTGGACACAGAAGCAAGAAAGGCGAGAAGATTCGAGAATGGACTGAAACCAGGGATATTCAACAAGTTAGAAGTATTGCAGATTAATACGTTCACGACATTATTGGAGAAGGCGTTAATTGCTGAAGCTGCATCTCGATTTCATCATGATAAGAAGAAGAAGACAAATGATGGTGGAAGCAGTGGTGGTAGTAACCCTAATAAGAGGAAGTGGAGTGAGAATACCCAATCGGGTAGTAAAACTGAAGAGAATAGGAAAGGGAGGGAACTATGCGCGACCTGCGGGAAGAACCATTCTGGAGTCTGTTTAAAGAAGAAAGGAGTCTGTTATAATTCTGGGCAAGAAGGACACATGTCACCCAATTTCCCCAATCCGAAGAAAATTTAAGGTTATTTTGCGTGCGGATCGACTGACCATATGGTACGAAACTATCCGAAGAGGAATGCTGAGAATGAAAGTGTCAACAAGGGACCCAGTTACAGAACCTTGGCGATTCGAGGACCTGCTCAGCCAGGAAGACCAACCGCCCGTACATTTAATATGACGGCGCAGGATGCAGTGGCTACTCAGGAGGTGGCAGCAGGTAACGATTTCGTTTAGAATTTAAATTTCGTGAGTAATGTGAGTCAGATATTTCTGTGAACTGTTTTCTTTTATAGACCCAAGTCACAGGTTAGAATATGAGACACAAAATTAATATTGTGTTGATAAAAATGAATTGATGATACAACTTTAAAAGATTGTAGAGAATAAGAAAGCGGTGATTCCGAGGACGGAATCCTTTTAAGGAGGGGTGAATGTGATAACCCGAGATTTCGATTAATCAAAATTTTACGAATAAATTATTTATTTATTTATTTAATATTGACTGTTAATATTGCACTGAGTATCTGTGATACCAGTCTCGAATATTAGTCAATTTATGTGTTGACTGAGAAATTAGAGTAGAGTTGTGGTTAACAACTTTAGAAACCCTAACCTTAATTTCTTGAAAGGGATTCGATAGAAAATATAATTAAAATAATTATTTTGATAAGTACGTGTTTGTACTGTATAGAGATTTTGATCAATGATTGATCGGATAAGGTTTAAAATTTATAAACCCTAATAAGAGATTAGAAATCCTAAACTCAGGATTAGAAACCCTAACGTACTGTTAGAAACCCTAATCAAAAGCTGGGAAACCCTAATTTTAAATTCAATAATTAGGAAACCCTAATCCTAATTAGCAAGTCTAAAGTGATTAGTATGTGTTAATATAATTAAGAAACCCTAATTATACTTCAGAAATATTAATTTCTATTTAAAACCCTAATTACATTTTTGAAAATTTTAATTTTCTATTTTAAAACCCTAATTAGAAAATTATAGAATTGGGTATTGTAAAATATAAGGGTTAGAACCTTAGGGTTAAATCCTAAGGGTTAAACCCTAAGAGTGCGGCAAATTCCTTGTATACCATTAAAAATATTATACTAAAGACCAAAATGCCCTTTTCCATTTCTTTAATTGGTGACTTGTAGAAATTGCTAGCAACTTTAGTTGGTGACCTACTTATTTGACTTTGCATGACTAAAAAAATCCAGCAAATCAGTTCATTGTATCAGCCATAGCAACATATCATCATATATATAGATTTAGGAGAGAGAAAGTTACTAAACTTAACTTATTTTTCAACCTAGCTCTCACCAACTCATTCTCTCTCAACACCTCCGAAAATTATAAGTAGAACAGTCATAAAACACCTCTCTAAAACACCAATATCAGATTCGAGAGCTAAGATCAAGAATTTAAAGCTAGAAGGTATAAACCTATTTTTGATTTTTGATCCAAGTTGCTAAGAAAAATTTTGTATTTATGTGTTTAGATCTTTGCTAGATGATGTTTTATGATGATCTATGTTGATATAACATAGATCCATAGCATCGAAATGCTTTAAAATTGAAGTTTTACAAAACTGCCCAAGAACAGAAATTATGGTCTGACAAGCTAATGTCAGGCGCCACAGATTCTGAAATGTGTGTATATTTATATATATATAAAAGTAGTAAACGCTCTGGATGTAAAATTCAGGCTCATCGAACAGAGTTCGACAACAGTTTATATATATATATATATATATATATATATATATACATATAAAAGCAATAAATGCTCCGGATATAAAATCCTGGCTCAATCGAGGCATAACTCGATAATGTTAGTCCATATATATATATATATATACACAAAAAGAAATAAAAAGTCACGGACCGAAGTCCAGGCATACACACGCAACACGACTCTCAACGTGAAAAATAGTGTGTGCACAGCAGTGGAGAAAGGCTTTAGAAAGTGTAAGAAGGCTTACAGTGGACTGCCAAAGAAGACTTCAATAGCTTTAAATAGATGAACACTCGGCTCCCGTCGGTAAAAAAATGACAGAATATAAGCTCACAAGTGTTTAAAATGATAAAGCACTTAGTTTATAGTGTGTATAGAGAAAATTGGACAGAGCGTCCTCGCCTTTTTCTTATGCAAAATGGCCACCCCAAACCCTCTATTTATAGAGGGGGAGCCGCAGGTGTACCTGCTCCAGCCGCAGATGCAACTGCGGCTGCCTGGGGTGCCCCGGGCTCTACGGGTCTCGTCGTCTCGAAGTACGTGCGCGCGTGTAATGTGATGTCTGTTCGAACTTTCAGAACTTCAATCCGGGCATCCGATTGAGGTGTATAAGACCTGTTTTGGCATGCTGTTGTCGAGAGCTACATAATGACATGGGATTAAAGGTTGTACGAAGTCAGGAAGATGGGACCATGCCCTTGGTCTTCAAGCTTCAAATTCTATCCAGTGTGCTGCCTTGTGTAGTAGTCACTCGGGATTGGAGCTATTTGGTTCTTGTAGGACATTGCTGTGTAGAATGTATGTTGAAATGTTGTTGAGACAGTGCACTATGGGATCCAGGTGGCAAAATAACGATTTTACCCCTCACCGGGGTTATCTCTTGTTTGGGTTGATTTAGCAGTCGTTGCTCATGATTATCTCTGAGATTGGGCTGCTGTAAGTACTGAATGTCCTCAGTGTTGTTTCTGAGGTATGCCTAACCTCCCGGTGTTATCTCCTAGTTTGGGACTGAGTGTCTCGGGGTTATCTCCGAGGTTGAAGCTAATTGCAAAGGGTTGAAACAAACATTTTCGGGGTTATCTCTAGAACTGCAACTGCACTTCTCGGGGTTATCTCCAAGGTTTGAGATTGGAACTTCAGATGTTATTTTCAGGATTGAGGCTGAAACTTTCGGTGTTATTTCCGGGATTGAGGCTAAAACTTCCGCTATTATTTTTGGGATTGAACTGAGCTATCTTCCAGGGTTATCTCTGAAAGACGATTCTGCCCTCCTGCAATGTTAGTAACAGGAATGCAAAATTTTGAGTGTCTACAACGGGATCTAGTCGGGGTGTGGAGTTATGCTTCAAGTCAGTTGTTTTAGCAGTCCTCACTATTTTGTAAAATAGTGTATCATTAATTATAATGATGACTTATTTGAGTGTGGATATTGTCTAAAAGATAATATTTGTATTTAAACTCATAGTATATATGTTGTCGTATTTTGCACGATAATTATAATAATAAAGTTATAGTTATTTTCTGTACCATGTATTTGGCGACTCAGATTGGGTTGTGTATACCTAATTTGGGGGCGTCACATAGTTGAGCTCACCCTTTTTCTTTTTATTCCATTTTTCTTCTTAGGAGGCGAGAATATAGCGGGAACTAGTCGGGGTATAGAGTGATGTTTCAAGATAGTTGTTTTAGCAGTCCTCACTATTTTATAAAATAGTATATCAATAATTGTAATGAGGACTTTATTTGAGTGTGGATATTTTCTAGAAGATAATATTTGTATTTAAACTCACAGTATATGTGTTGTCATATTTTGCACGACAATTGTAATAATGAAGTTGTAGTTATTTTCTGTAACATGTATTTGGTGACTCAAAATGGGTTGTGTGAGCCTATTTTGGGGGCGTCACAGTTGGTATCAGAGCTTAGGGATATTGTCTCTGGCGGAGATCGGGAAATAGAACTAGGAGGGGAGAGACGAGTAAATCCTTCGCTAGTGTGTCCTACCTAAGCTTATTTATTTGGTTGGTCGGAATATAGGGATAATATGTGGCATGTTAATTTCTTTAATTAACCTTTGTTTTGTGACAGTAAAATGGCATCTAAAAATATTAAGATAAGCAATGGAGCACATGAGACCGTTGAGACACCGACAAGCAACAACCAGGATAAGGTTTATCAAGAAAGCAATAATCCACCTATAAATAACAACATCGACCAAATGACGAACGATGGTATGTTTAGGAACTTTCTAGAATTCATACAATACCAAACTAGAGAGACTCCGGTTCATAATATAGGTGGAGTCAATGGTAACTCACGGCTTGTCATTGCCAAGCAAGTCAAGGAGTTAGGACCACCGGAGTTGTTGGGAAAGCCAGAACCACTTACGGTAAAGATGTGGATAAAGCAGATTACCAAGATATTTGATGTCTTGGGATGCTCAGAGGAGCAAAAGGTTCCCTTCGCCACCTTCATGTTGCGAGGAGAGGCAGATTGCAGGTAGGAATCTGTAAAGCGTACTTAGCCTGCCGCACTGAAGATGTCTTAGGAGAAGTTTCAAGAATTGTTCAACGACAAGTACTTTCCCAAAAGTATTCGTCACATGAAGGAGGTAGAGTTCATCAAGCTGGAGCAAAACAATATGAACGTGTCGCAGTACGAAGCTAAATTTGCCGAGTTGTCCCGATTTGCATCCCATTTGGTTGATTATGAGGAGAGAATGACGCGAATTTTTCTGCGAGGTTTGAAACCTGAAATACATCAATACCTCATTTCTCACAAATTGTGTTTGTACTCAGATGTAGTGAATAGGGCTCAGTTATTGGAGTGGGATTATGAGTCAGCTCAACCAAAAGATAACGACCAATAACACCATAATAATCGTACCCGTGGCAATGGTCATCGGAACAATGATAACCATCATGGAGGAAATTATTATGCCAGAAATGGCAACCACTTCGGTGGTAATCATGGCCAAGATAATAGAAGAAATGATTCAAGTGGAAATTTTAAGAAGAGAAGATTTAACGATGATGGGAAGGCGTCGGCAGCATCACCAACTACAAATTCTAGGGGAAGAGAATGACCGCCAGTTAGATGCTACAGATGCGGAGGGGAGGGACATATAAGTCCAAACTATCCACAACCTTCCAAGGTATGTTTTAGTTATGGAAAAGACGGTCACATAGCTCAATTTTGTCCTGTAGTAAAATCAAGCCCAGCTGGGACGGTGGCACCAAAGGCGGATACGGACAAAACAAAGTCGGTGGTTTTAGGAAGAGCATTTTTTGTGACTTCTTAAAAAGCGAGTAACCCGAACGAAGTTAACACGGGTTAGTTAATTATAAATTCTTGTGAAGTCTTTAACTTATTAAATACCGGTTCTACGCATTCTTTTATTTCTCCTGCTTGTGCTCAACGTTTGAACTTGACCCCTGAGAAATTAGACACTGACTTATCTGTTGAAACTCCGTTGGGTGAAACCTTTGTTACATCTATAGTTTATAAATCTTGCTTGATTCAAGTTAGCACCATCACATTACCTGTTGTTCTTCTCTCTTTGAAAATACTTGCATTTGATGTGATTTTAGGGATTGATTAGTTAACCACTCATCATGCTAAAATTGATTATTTTTGTAAGGTTGTTAGTTTTCATATTCCTAACCAACCTGTTATACGAATTCAAGCAACTAAACCACTAAAGTCAATCACTGTCATATCAAGCCATAAAGCCATTCGTTTATTAAAAAATAGATGTCAAACTTTCTTAGCCCATGTCATGGACTTGAACAAAAATACGTCATATTTGAATAATATTTCTGTTGTTAGTGAATTTCCTGACGTATTTCCTAAACAACTTCCTGGCCTACCCCCAGAGCGTGATATCGAATTTTGTATCGACCTTGAACCCGGTACAAAACCATCAAATATTTCTTCACCTAGAACGAACGTATCATGCGCCAAAGACGTTGGCTCGAGCTGTTGAAAGATTACGATCGTACCATTCAATACCATCCTAGAAAAACAAACGTAGTAGCTGACGCATTGAGTAAAAGATAATATGTGGGAACGAGTGCGATATTATCGAACACAAAAACCCATTTCGTATAATTTACAAATGATAGAGATATAATTAAAGACTCTAGGGACCCACGTGATGATGTCAAATATACGCGTAGAACCGACTTTAATCGATAAAGTTAAGACCGCTTAAGCTACAGACCCAGAGCTGATGAATATGAAGAAGAAAGTATAATAATGTGTTATTCCAGAAGTAAGAGTCGATGCAGAGAAGAAATCTCAACTCTTGATTTATTGGTCCATTTGAAATCTTCGATCGAGTAGGAACTGTAGCCTATAGACTCGCTTTACCGCCAAGTATGTCTCGTGTTCATAACGTGTTTCAAAAATCCATGCTTCGTAAATATGTGAAAGACCCGAATCACATTATTGAATTAGAACCAGACGAGATAGCCGAAGATTTAACGTACGAGGAGGTACTTGTTAAGATCTTGGATAGGAAGGAGTATGTCCTATGCACAAAGGTTATACCACAAGTTAAAGCTTTGTGGAGGAACTATGCTATTGAGGAAATTACCTAGGAGTTGGAATCGAAAATAAAAGCAAGGTATCCTCACCTTTTCGAAATACCAGGTATGTACGCCAATTTCGAGGACGAAATTTCGTAAGGAGTGGAGGTTGTAAGACCCCAACTTTTTATAAATAAAATTGAATTTTCTCTATTTATTATTTTGAAATAATAAAGTGTTAATTTGATATAATGCTTTGGTTTTGGGTAAAATGTGCAAATTTTATAAAATAAGCAAATGGTTATAAAATATTCATTGTTGTCGGGGAATATTTATTTGGTAGTAGAATATTCTTGTTGTCAGGAAATATTCGTATGACGGTGCAGCCATTTGTGGGCCCTATAACAGAATAACTGTCAGATGAAGAAAATGACAAGTATGAGTTTTTATAAATAACGGCGTAGTTGTTACCGTTAACACTGTTAGAATACCTGGTGGTTAAAGTACAGTAATACGCGTGGTTGCACAGTAGCACACAGTATTGCACAATATTTTTTTTTTAGATTTTTGATTCTTACGTAAGAAGGCACTACTCAATAATTGTTACAGTAATTATTGTTCAATATTTTATTTTATTGATTCAATAATTGCTACGTTGATATTTTATATTATTGTAGTTTCAATAATTGTCACTGCACCGTATTTTCCATTATCAGATAAATAATTAATATTATTTGAATAATATTATTAGATATCATTATTGGCAATATTTAAGGAAGTTTTGTCTAAGAAAGGGGTTTGGTCACCTAATTGCGCGCCATTAAGGAGAAATTCTTATTGAAAAGTCCCCTTCTTTCATGGGAATGACCTGGTTGTCATTATTGTAATTCTGTAATATTATTTGTGAATAATTAATTATTGATTTATATGATAAGAAAATATTTATTTTATATGGATATAAATGAAGGAATTAATGCTGAGGTGTTTTATCAGTATTTTGTCGCAATGAAGGTATTAAAAATCATCCGTATGTGGATTTCGGTCATTTTTTGTTTGAAATTTAGAAAAACTTTCTTCTACAAAGTTGTAGATAATTAAATTTTATATAGAATGGACATAAAATTTGTAATTTTCTGATAAAAGGGCTATTTATTATGAATTATTGAAGTTTTGGAAATAAATATTTTTATTAAAAAATATGGGTGGGCCCCACTCTTGTCCTTTGTTGGTGAAATATGCTGAGAATTATTTCAAAAGTGGTGTGCCTATTCTTGAAAGATGGAGTGCTGCAAAAGCCTCCGTAGGTAATTTTGTCAACTATGGCGTTCTGGCATTTTCCTATAAATAGGGTGCTTAGTTGGAATTGAAAATCACACCAGGATCAGAAATTTTCTCTCTCTATAATATCGAGCGTATTTTTGTGAGTATTTAGATATCTTGAGTGATGCTATTCAGTGCAAGTTTCTTTCAGTATTATATCCGATATTTCAACTAGAAGTACTATTCTTTTGATGTAAGGGATGTTATTTTCTTCGTAAATAATATTATTTCTTTCAATATCATTATACCGAAATATTGGTATGAATTTTATTATGAAATTTTATCTTTTCGTGTCAGAGTTACTATTCACAAATACGGCACTATTCACAGAAAAATGAAATTTTCTCTTCTTTGTTTAAGATGTCTATTATGGTTACTATCTTTGATTGTATCCATGTTTTGATCTTCATTCTTGAATTTTACTCCACTATGGTTTATTATGGAGTATTTTTGAACTAGGATTATCTAAAGTACGAATCCCTAATCTTTGTCATTTTATCTCACTGGATTCGTTTTTTTTAAAATATTTTTCATCATCCTCAGTCTTAAATGATGATATAACTGAATATCTTTGGTCTGTAGTGCAAAGATAAATGATTACTAAATGAATATCTTTGGCCCGTGGCGCAAAGATGGACATGTGTTGAGATGAACATGACTAACTGGTGATACAAATGAATATCTTTGGCCCGTAAAGCAAAGATGAATATTTAGTTCAAGATGTATATTGATTGTTGTTATAGGGATAAAATATTGATGATGGACTTTTAAATCATAGAAGATAGTAGATTTCATTCTCTACTTAACTCTTCTAATGAATTGTTATTTTCGCTGCGAATATTGATCTAAAACTTGTTGTCTATTATATTTTATTTGATTTATTGAAGGCTAACGATAATTTGTTCTACATTATTTTAGTCATAATATTCTTTACTGCACTAGTTGAGCTCACCCTTTTCCTTTTTGTTTCATTTTTCTTCTCAGGAGGCGAGAATATAGCGGGAACTAGTAGGGGTATAGAGTAATGTTTCAAGATAGTTGTTTTAGCAGTCCTCACTATTTTATAAAATAGTGTATCAATAATTGTAATGAGAACTTTATTTGAGTGTGGATATTGTCTAGAAGATAATATTTGTATTTAAACTCACAATATGTGTGTTGTCGTATTTTGCACGATAATTGTAATAATGAAGTTGTAGTTGTTTTCTTTATCATGTATTTGGCGACTCAGAATGAGTTTTGTGGACCTATTTTGGGGGCGTCACATTATATTTTTAACACAAATAACATTATACTTTTAAACAAATTAATAACATAAGTGCCCAAAATTTAATTAATTAATACATTTTTTATATTGGAAGAGCATACAAAAGGAGGAGGAAAAATTGAAAAAGAAAAAACAAAAAAGAACAAAATGACCCATTTGTTCTCTCTCCTCTCTCCTCTCTCCCTCTTCCCTAATCCTTCAAATTATTTTGTTCCTTCAAATTTGGAAATTGTAACAAATTGTATGCATAAATTTTATAACTTAAATCTTGCAAATTATAAATTATATCATAAATTATAAATTTTACAAATTATATCACAACTTAAATTTTACAAATTGTATTTATAATTTTTATAATTTTGTTTATAAATATTTATAATTTTAAATTGTACAAATTGAAAAAGAAAAAAAATGACTCATTTGTTCTCTCTCCTCTCTCCTCTCTCCTCTCTCCCTTTGCCCTAATCTTTCAAATTATTTTGTTCCTTCAAATTTGAAAATTTAAACAAATTGTATGTATAAATCTTATAACTTAAATCTTGCAAATTATAAATTATAAATTTTGCATCTTAAATTTAACAAATTGCATGTATAAATTTTACAACTTAAATCTTGTAAATTATAAATTATATCATAAATTATAATTTATATCATAAATTATAAATTACAAATTGCATGTATAAATTTTTATAATTTTATTTATAAATATTTATATTTTTAAATTGTATAAATTGAAAAAGAAAAAGAAAAAAAATGATCCATTTACTCTCTCTCCTCACTCCCTTCCCTAATCCTTCAAATTATTTTGTTCCTTCCAATTTAAAAATTTTAACAAATTGTATGTATAAATTATACAACTTAAATTTTGCAAATTATAAATTATAAATTTTACGTCTTAATTTTTACATATTGAATGTATAAATTTTACAAATTAAATCTTTCAAATTATAAAATTTACGTCATAAATTTTACAAATTGTATATAAATTTTACAATTTAGATCTTGCAAATTATAAATTATATCATAAATTATAAATTTTATGTCTTAAATTTAACAAATTGTATGTATAAATTTTACAACTTAAATCTTACAAATTATAAATTATAAATTTTACGTCTTAAATTTTACAAATCATATCACAACTCAAATTTTACAAATTGTGTAAGACCCCAAATTTTATGAATAAAGATTAATTTTTCTCGAAATATATTTTTGAATATTATGGTGTGAATTTGATATAATGTTATAGTTGTGGGTAATATTTAAAAATTTTGCAAAGTAAGCAAGTTGTTATAAAATATTCGATTGGTCGGGGAATATTCGTTTTAACAGGAAATATTCATACGTTGGCAAAATCATTGGTGGAACCCACAACGGAAGTATTATAGGAGTTAGAAAATGACAGAAATGTCTTTTTATAAAAATAACGACAAAAGTTTTACCGTTAAACTGTTTAAATACCCAATGGTAAAAGTACAGTAATACGTGTGGTTGCATAGTAGCACACGGTATTGATTATTGATGCTTACGTGAGAAGTCACTCAGTTATACTCAATTATTACTACAGTAATTGATGCATAATATCTCTCATATTATTGATTCAATCATTGTCACAGTATCATCTGTATAATATTTTATATTTTTAAATCAATAATTGAGACGACAAATTTATTCATATTATTATTTGTAATATTGACGATGTCTGAAAAGTTCTGTCGAGAAAAGTGGTTTGGTCACCTAATTGCGCGCCAATAGGGAGAAATCTTTATCGAAAAGCCTACTCTTTCCTAGGAATGATCTGGTTGCTAAATATTGTGAGTTATAATATTAATGATGAATAAGTTCGTGTTGATTAAAGATGAAATTGATATTTTCATTGTGTTAGGATTATTAGTGTTAGTGGAAATCGACATTTATTTCGATAATAATTGATTTCTAGAGGTTAATTGACCAATTGGGTAATTAATCGGATAAATGAGCAATTAATTACTATTAGTTCACATGCATATAACTATTTGTTCACATGAATGGAACTATTAATTCACATGCATGTACTGTTAATTCACATGCATGTACTATTAGAGGAGGTGGTGCAAGTTTGATAATACTTTTAAGACTAAATTAAAAATTGAGGAAAAGATGAAGGTACTATATTATAACATTTTGAGCCCCAAAACGTGCAATTATCGAAACTATGTTTTTCTACAAATAGAAACTCATTCTTTTTTCATTCTCACCAATTCACTAAGACTCATAAGAGTAATTATAGAGAGAGAAGCTATAGAGAGAAAGAAGAAGAGTATTCTGCTACTTCACTATTCTAGTATCCAGTCTTCTTCTAAGGTAAGGGATATTATTTTTGTTCAGTATTCGTAAGAAATAATATTTTCTTCCATACTCTGTAGTGTGTGAGTAATATTATTTCGTTTCATATTCCTAATTCTACACTAATTTTGTTAAAGTATTGCTTTCTATACTCCATGAAATTAGTAGAATATCCTTGATATTTGTGCTTCATCCAGTATCTTTTCATGGAAATATTATTCTGAGCATTCTTGATAGTTATTGATCTTTTCGTGCTAGAATACTATTCATGGGGTACTATTCACAAAGTACTATTTACGGAATACTATTCACAAAGTACTATTCATGGGTACTATTCACAAAGTACTATTCTCGGGTACTATTCACAAAATACTATTCACGAGGTACTATTCACAAAGTACTATTCACCCAGGGTACTATTCATGACAAAAATTAATTTCTTTGATGTCCAAATCATTTTTGATACAATATTATTCTTGAATTTTACTACACAAAGCAGTATCATGTTGACAATTTGGACATTATTAAATTTTTGATAAATTAAATTATAAATCTTTAAAAATTTATCCTTTATTTTCTTTTAATCGAAGTTTTATATCATTGTCATCATCCTCATGCTTATATTGTGATGAAAGTCATTTGTGGCTTACGTGCATAGATGGACTGTTGATTGGTATGATTATGACCAGGGATTATTCGGTATAATCATGATCGTAATGTTATAAATGATGTGGTAAAAGTCCTCATTGGCCCGTAGTGTATTGATGGACAGTGGTTGGCATGATCATGACCATTGGTGAAAACACAAATATCCTTTGCCCATATTGCATGGATAATTCATGGTCGTGATACTAATGAATATCCTTGGCCCGTAGTGCAGGGATGATTCAATGATATGGATTATTTATTAAGCTGAGTCTCAGCGATAAAATTGATGATAAACTTTTTAAATCATAGAAGATAGTAGATATCATGCTCTACTTGACTCTTCTAATGGATTGCTTGTTCCGCTGCAGTTAAACTTGATGTTTATTATATTTTATCAGTTTAACACGGTTGAAGGCTAACAATAATTTATTCTGCATTATCTTAATCATAATATTTCTTATTGGGCTAGTTGAGCTCACCCTTTTGCTTTCATTGTTCTCTTCAGAAAATGAGAACATAGTCAGGACTAGTCGGGGAATGGAGTGGCGGTTCGAGATGGTTGTTTTAGTAGTCCTCACCATTTAGTGTGATAATAAATATAATGAGGATTGAATTTAAGTTTGGATATTGTCTAGAAGTTAATATTCCTGTTAAAAATCTCAGCTATGTTCTATCGTATTTTACACGACAGTTGTATAATTAAGCTTGTATTTAATTTCTGTACCATGTATTTGGTGACTCAAGATGGTGATGTATGCCTATTTTGGAGACGTCACAAATTGTATTTATAATTTTAAATTATATTTATAATTTTATACCGTATTTTTACGGTATTAGTTACTTTTTTTAAAGGGCTAAAAATTATTATATTTTTAATTTTAATTTTTTTTTCTTTGGGGGTCGAATCATGAATATGGTGGTACTTGATGTAACGGAACTGTAAATAACCCTTTTTAAATTAAGTCAAACTGTATATTTATACGGTCAACTAGTATTAAATACACAAAACCTTATCGGATTCTTGGGCGGGTCGGGTATTTTGGTCAATTTTGGTGGGATTCAAAAATTGGGGGCTAAATTGTATAAAATTAGGTATTTGATGTAGTAAATTATAAGCCCAAATTCTTTGGGAGTCGAATTATGAACTTGATGGTACTTCATGTAACAAAAGTGTAATTAGCCCTTCTTAATATTTAGTATACTTTTATAACACGTTATCAGTACGAGTTTCTACCCAATTTTGGAAAAGGAAGTTGTCTTCCTATTGTTCTTCAAATATCAAAGATTATTTGTGTATTTCTCTTAACTCAATGTAAGTATTGTTTCATTAAAATTATATATATATATATATATATATATACAGTCCCCTTCAGTTGAGGGATCCCTCAAATAGTGTTATCTTAGGGATAGTGCGCTCAACCGTTGGATCTGTTTTAATAACTTTATGTGGCTGAGATTTTACTATCTTTTTAAACCTGTTTTCCCAAATAACCCAACACATCCAATGCAACGGTTATCCAATGCAATACAAGCTTAAAGTTATGTTACCTAAAGTGATATATATCATGTCTTCTAATGGCAGAAAATAATATTAATGAGTTTTTGCTGAAAAATCACCAATCTCACCCGACCGGTTCTACTCTATTCCCTGAAGTGAATGGAACCTCATTTGATAAACATTGAGGAAATTATGGTAGTGGTCGTGGGCATGAAAGTAACAATCAATATAAAAAAGGGAATGTACATGTCGTACTCCTAAACATTTGGTAGATTTGTGTCAAACCTCCATAAAAGAAAAAGGGAAGGTAATTGAAACAAATTTTATTGATCATAATGATCTTGAAGATCCCATGAATTATCTTAACTTTCCAAATGGAGTGGACATAACTCATTTTGATGTCTCTGATTTTCTTGAGGATGTTGATGGGAATGTTCATACCAATTAATTATTTTTATTTCATTATATATGATATTGTAATAGGTATTTTTATATATTTATGTTTTGCATATATGCAAATGAATGGGCCAGAAGCTCATCAAACTTAATTAAAGGCTCTGGAAGAACGATTATTCATCAAACTTAATTAAAGGCTCTAGAAGACAAATTATTCATCGAACTTAATTAAATTCTCTGGAAGAGCGATTATAATGTTGTCAAAAGGCACAAAATTTTATATTGATGATATCTTGTATTCTTCTGAGATAAAAAAAAATTACTCAGGTTTAAGGATATACGTTATAATAGTACTTATTATATTAAATTAAACCAACACTACAAGAAAAACGCTTATCTGTGACCAACGATATCAACGACCGCCCTATCCGGTCGTTGATAATAGTAATAGCGACTGTTATCTGTGACCGCGATGGATTCTAGTCGCTAGTTAATATCAGCGACTGCATGTGGTCGCTGATCGGTCGTTGGCATGAATTTCCCTCCCAAAAATTGGTGCGAAACTTTGGCGCGGCGACCACTCTCTATTAGCGACCGTAAGCGGTCGCTGATATGTCCACATCATTAAAAATTAGCGACCGCATGCGGTCGCTGATGGCAGTCGCTGATTCTCATAAACTTAATCAGATTCAAGTTCGCTCGATCAGTACAGAAGAAAAAAAAAGAGGGAGATACAGACGAGGGAGAAGAGGGAGTAGAGGGAGAAGAGAAGAGGGAGGGAGACTGCCGACTTCATCACTGACATCGCCGGCCGACGCCTTCACCACCGCCATACCACCACCTGTAACCCCCAATTAATCCCTAAATTAAACTGTCTTTATTGTTGATTGAATGGCCGTGGTTTGTTTTTCTTTGGAGTTTGTATGAACTCTTGTCCTCTATTTTGCTTGGTTGATATTATGCGGAGTACATGTGGTTTATTTTATTGCTCTTCTTCCCCACATGGCTGATCTTAAAGTTCTTGGTGTTAATGGTAATGCCATGTTCTTGGTGTTAATGATAATGCCCTAGCTAATGCCCTATTCAGGTTTTATCCACATAAGTATTGGGAAAAATACAATTATCTTGGGATGAAAATATTGTGCGAGTTGTTTATAAAGCATTTGACTGCACTGCATTGATTGCAGGAGGTAGCAGTAAATAAAAATGTTCTTCAGTTTGTTTTTTATTTATAATAACACTGTCATTCCCTATTTCTGTTGCATTGCATTATTTAGTTAATATATCTAGACTATTTCATACACTGCCATATATGATTGTCAATAGATTTCAAGAAGTGGATGTATTCATGTAATGTGTTAAAGGACAAGTTAAATCTTCTTGTGATTTTGTTTCATGTTTGACTAACACCAAACAAATGCTTTGTAGAACTTTTATGTTGCTTGGTTGTATTTTGGATAAATGAAATATAGGGAAATATGTGGCTATTAAGCATTCTTGTTATAGTCTGATTGATTGAATCTCTTTTTAGCTTATATAGATAAGTATGTTATGTCAATTTTCTTATAAAACTATTGGTTCCAATACATCTGACTGTCACACATGTTTGATATTGATGTCTCGTTATGTACTTTGACACCGACTTATTAGATTAAGTGTTGAAATCTTGTATGATCATGAATATCTACACTTGGTTAGCTTACCATTTACTAGTTTGAACTTATATAATCATGCTTTTCATTTTACTCGTGTGAGGTCGAAGATATAGACAAGTATTGGAGTCTATCGAGTATTTTAGTAAAATCTATCCTTGAAAGTATGTTTGGTTGTTTGAGAACATGATTAGGTTCCTATTATCCATCTTCATCAATGCACTAGCTGTTCATTTACATGATGTTTTTTTGACACCACAAGAATAAGTTTGTACTTTATATTCAACCCTACATTATTGGGGCACTGCCTTGTTCTTAAAATCCACAAAATGCTACAAAATTTAAGATCATAATGAGATATTGCATTTAAATTTACCTTGCTACAAAATGCTTCATATGATGCAATGACTCAACGGATTCATACTGAAGATCCTACAAGAGTCAATGTATGAGATATACATACAAATGGAAATAATTTCAACCATAAAATTACGTTTGTCTCTCACAAGTATTAAAGTCAACATCCAATTAAAATTGTTCGTATACTGGGCGGCATCTGCAGTCTCTGAGTCCTGATGAGTTGGCGGATGCAGTGGCGACAGCAGCAGCAGCACAACATCAGGATGGCGATGAGGTATACATAGATATTATTACTGTCACTGTCTTACTTATATATTTCACTACATTATCTATTGTTTAGCTTTCCCTAAGTCATAGCAGTATCAACACATGTAACATGTTTTATTCTTTTGTTAATTACAGGGTCCTAATTTGGATGATCCATGAAGAGCTAGACTTGTTTTTTAGATATTTAAAGCCTTGTACTTTTATATTCATTCTTTGAACAATTGTATTGGTTTACGATTCTATCATATGGATGTTTACGCTTGTATTGTGTTGTGTTGGTCCTAACATTGTATTGTATTGGTTTACGATTCTATTTATGGATAGATGTTTATATATGCTATTGTGGATGTGTTGGGATATATATAAATCATGGATGGATGTTTATATGGATGCTTATATATACTGATGTGTGTTTGGGATAGAAAATAGGTACAAAGTAGGGTATTTTTGGGAAATCCATGAAACATGAAAAATATTTAAAAAAATAATAATAACATCAGTGACCGCATGCGGTCGCTACTACTATAAAGCGGTCATTGATAGCTTCTTGGAAACTAGCGACCGATGCGGTCGCTATTGCCGGTCGCTGACACGTGTGGGACATAATCCCTGACAACTGACTCAGCATGAGTCATATTAGCGATGGATTCAGTCGCTGATGGCGGTCATTGATAAGTCGGTCACTAATAGTGGTCGTTGATGTCCATTCAGCGACCAGATTACCTACGACTACTATCAGCGACTGCATTCGGTCGCTAATACTCATCTGTGAACATATGCGGTCGCTGATATGCGGTCGCTGATAAGCCTTTTTGTTGTAGTGCAATAACGAAGGCAGTGAAGAATTTTTTTATATTATTTATGTGACGCCCCAAAATTCGGGTACTTGAAACCTGTACTTAATTAAGTAAAAATATTATATCAAAGTTATCTATTCCCCGGTTATGATAACCTTTAAGTAATTCATTACATGATAAATAGTAAATTATCATAGTTACAGTTATTACAAATAACATTTTATGACCTAGCCATTGAGCTTTCCTTTTCCTTTGTCCCTGCCAGAACCTTCCGGTCAATCAAGCTTAGTTGAAAACATTTAAATTTAAAGTAAAAATGAGCATTTAATTGCACAACAAGTAATATCAAGTAATAATCATTAGCTGAAAGAAATAAATATTTTCTTTGAACTACACTTCTACAACGAATCAATAGTTGTGAAGTAAACTAAAACAATACTGGTCAACATATCTAATTATTTACATTTTTGAAACTACGTACTGACTATGAATGCTGAGCAATCAATAGACCATGAACTTTCATTTTCAATTTTTGAAAAGGTTTGTACAGAAATTCATCTTCAAACCGTCATGACTTACAGTCACAGAGGGTGATCAACCCCTTATGCCGTGTATTGATCAACCCTACATGCTAGAACAATATTTATGTTCATCATAGCCGCTTTTGGAGCATAAAAACTTCCCAGTTTCGGAATGTTCATATTCAGTCTGGAGTCCGAACCAAAATAATTTAGTTGGACGACTCTATCATAAATAATCATGTTCAACGATATATTTTAAACTATGTCTAGCCGAGTCAAATAGTTTAGACATCTGTTAATCATGTATACATACTGAAATGCAATAGTATGTATTAAAACTTGTTCAAATACAACCATTATCCAAGTGAGGGCACTTGCATGACCAAACTTAGCTAATAACAAACAGAATAAATCTTGACATTACAAAGAAAATAGACATTTGGCAACAATTTTTCGGGCAACGACTTATAAAGTAGTTGCCAAAAATGCATGTTTAGCAACGAAATTTGTCATTCGTTGCAGTTTATGAAACACTTTCATTTTTCATAAAGAAATTCATAAGTCGTTGCAAAAATTCGTTGCCAAATCGTTGGCGGAAAAAAAAACACACCGCCTATTTTCTTTTTTGTTGCCGATGAGATTTCTCCTCATCGTCGGCAACGAAAACTTTTTTGTTGCTATATTTCGTTGCCTAATATAGGCCACATTCATTGGCAATAATTTTTTATCGTTGCGTATTTAATATATTTTTTGTAACGACTAGTAAATTGTTGCCCAAAATCAAGACAAACCCAATAAGCATGCCTCCTTTTTCCCCCCAAAACGCATTATTTTTCATTTAAATTTTTTTATTTATTTGGAAATAATTTTATATAGTGAAATTTTTCACTCCGTCCGTCTCAAAATAAATGCCCAATTTTATTTTTTTAAAAGTTATAATTTTTGAAATTAAAATTGAGCACGTATAAATATATTTTCTAATTTATAAAAATTAAATTTTGTAGTTAATTGTAGGGCTGAGCAAGTAACCAAATTAGAACCGAAACCGCACCAAAAACCGCACGAACCGCACCAATTAAAACCGCACCAACGGTTCCGGCGTATGTGACGGTTTTAGGTGGGTTGAATAACCAAATTTACGGTTCCGATTTGGTTACTAGCCAAAACCAAACCGCATAAAACCGAAACCGCACCATGTGTGTGTATGTATGTATTATCTCTAGTAAATTCTAAAGTTGCTCGAGCACTTGATGCATTGGTTAATGTCAATGCTATAATTGTAATAGTCTAATAGATTATTTTTAGTCTTCCCTGTAATATATTTTATTCTATCTTCAGTATATACTTTTAATTTTTGGGGAACTAGATAAACATTCTTGCTTATTATCGAATAGTCTCCGTTGTTTTATATAGCGCATATTTTAGTTTTAAAGCATGCTTGATATAATTATCATTGTCTACTTTGTCACTAAGTTAATTGCTCGATGTAAGTTTTATGTTAAATTTTATTGAAGGCTTAAACTTTTTTGTTGTTTCAATTGGTTTTGGAACCGAAACCGCACCAATTAAAACCGAACCGCACACTTTAAAACCGAACCGCACCAATCACAAGCGGTTTCGGGTGCGGTTTTGAATTTTTCAAACCGCACCTAAGCGGTTTCGGGTGCGGTTTGGACTTCAAACCGCACCAATCCGCACCATGCTCACCCCTAGTTAATTGGATGTAGTTTATAATGATCATATTCACACACTTATAATTTTGAAAAAAAATATAATTAATTTCTAAAATAATTTATATGAATTTGTCTTGTAACTCGTTATTTTACATATATACTTTTGACAAGGGATGGGCAAGGAATCGAAATCACTCCCAAAATTGCACCAAAAATCGACCAAATAGCACCGATTAAGTCGCGCTAATGGTTCCGACATAGACCAATTAAGTTGTACCAATGTTGTGTAAGTTCTTTTTTAACTCCCCTTTTTCAAGTTCTCCTTTTTCTTGACTTTTAAATTTTTTATAATCAAATATTAATTTCTCTTTATATCTTGAATTAGAGGGTGGCAATGACTTATAAGTCGGTCAAACTAAGTTATAAGTCATTTGTTATTATTTAGCGTTTGACAATAACTTAAATTTTAACTTTTTTTGACTTATAAGTCATTATTAAATTTTTTTCATGCTTCACTTGCTATATTTTTTATGTATTAGATAAATTTTACTACCATATATATATATATATGGTAAACAAATATTCATATATATATATATATATATATATATATATATATATATATATATATATATATATATGTAAACAAATATTCATATAAATATTTATAAAAAATATTCTTATCTAAATTTTATAAATTTTAGATGAAATATTTATAAATTTATAAATAAATATTTATTTATAAATTTTAAAGATAAATTTATATGAATATTTGTTTATAAATATTTATATAAATATTTAGAGATAAATTTATATATATATATATATATATATATATATATATATATATATATATATATGGTAATAGAATTTATCTAATACATAAAAAATAAAACATAAGAAACAAAAATATCATAGCCAGGTTTTGAACCTAATACCTATGGGTTATTGGGTCATTAAGCTACCACTGAACCATTCTAATTTATTAGTTAACTAAACTACCACCATAACTTGTAGCGGTAGACAATGTAGCACATGAGCAAATGAGGGACAAATGAGTAATTTTTTATGTCGCTACAACCTGTAGCGGCAGGGGGAAATTCATTTGAATCTGTGCCATCTAATGTTGCGATCAACGGTATAGATTATGGTTGTTGAAATAGTACCCGTGACAACCGATTGCCAAGCATGTTAGTTTCGGGCCTTCGACCCAAATAAACCCAACCTCATCAAACCTGATTATTATATTTATGCTTCCTAATGTTTTCTATTTCTAGATAGAAGTAGGATATATTTACAAGTACTCCCTCACTCCGAGAATGAAAGTGATGATTGATTTTATGCGAATTTAAAAAAAATGTCAAATGATAAAATTATTCATATTTAAATTCTCATCTAATTGCATATTTTTCTATACATGACTAGTGATATTATATAAATATTTATAAATAATAAAAATATGACATTTAATACTTAGGAAATTACGCACAAATTATTGTAAAAAAATAGATTATTTAATATAAGTAAATATTTAACTTGAGATTACATAAAATAATAAGAATTTTTATTCTTAGACGGAGGGAGTAACTTAAAGTATGAACATATTTTTAGGTCCAAAAATAAAACATAAAAAGAAGAATAGTAATGGTATACCCCTAGCTATTCCTAGTTCTCTATTTACCTTTTTTCCAAATATATTATAAAATTAAATTATAATACTATCAGTTCTAAGAGAAAATATAAAAGATGAAGAAAAATTTATTATGTTTTATGAACTAAAACAGAATAAAATTATTTAAAAATGGCTTATAAGTCATTACTAATAAGTTAGTTTGACCCATATTAATGTAATATCAATTTTATCCCTATTTTATTTAATATTTTTTTTAAAAAAAATGAATTTGTAAAAAAGAAGAGTAAGATGCAATGTCACTTTAATTGGCGTTAGAATTTTTATTTTTATTTTTTTATAGTTGAAGTCTTATATACTCCTTCATTTCCAACGCCAATGACAGAGAATAAACATAAAAAATATTGATATTTGTAAACAAGTACAAGAGATCAAAGAAATTAAAAAAAAAAAGAGATTCTAACGTCAGCTAAAGTATCACATTTTTTTTTCAAATTTCTTTAAAAAAATAAAATAATAAAAATTAAGATAAGTTTTTTTAAATTCGTTTTTTAAAAAAATATTTTTTAAAGTGGCGTTGGTTGCCTTTCTGATTTTTAGCCAAAAAATATCCAAAAATGTGTTCAGTAGTTTTTTCCAAATTAGATGTGAGAGCCTTTACTCTCAACGGCAGTCGTTGAAATTTTTATTTTTTTAAAAATATTCGTTTAAAAATGAAATATTTTTTTAAAAAATAAAGCTTTTTTAAAAAAAATATAAAGGTTTTTTTATTTATAAATTTTTTTTCTTAAATTAATTAATTTGGTTAAGAGAAGAGCATATTCTAAGAAAATTTGAACAAAATGGATATAGTTGAGAAAGTTGAATATAATTTAGGCAATTCTGAAAAAATACTCCATATCTAACCTTTCCCAATTCTTTCTCCTAATATACTTTTATTTCCAACCCAACCCAAACCTTCCCTGGCGTCCAAAAAAGAAGCTGCTCTTACTGCTATTCCATCCAATACTCCTACCATGTAATTGCTCTGTCACACTCTCTTTATCTCCAACACCTTCTCCCTCATAGTCTTTCCCACTTTCATCCGTTTCAACCTAGAAAGAGAATCTATAGAGAGAAAGTGAAAAGGTATACATGTGTCTAATTTGCTTTGATTAGTCAGTTTAAATGATGAAAATGTACGATTATGCAGTTTTTAATTTGTAATTTTGGATCTGAATCTGTGTTGTAAGCTTTTAACATTTTTTTTCAAGTCTAGTCAACAAAAAATTTGGGGATCTAACTTTAGAAACCTAAAATTGAAGAGGCGTTTAGTGATTGATTCAAAATCAGTTCCTTCGATTCCCCTGCAATTGATGGAGCGGCAAACGAAGGAGAACGAGAAGGAGGAGGGAGAAAGTGGCGATGAAAAAGCGGTAGAGGAGTTTCAGATTTTAGGCCATTTTGTGTAAGACCCCAACTTTTATGAATAAAAATTTAATTTTCTCTAAATATTATTTTGAATAATAAGATGTGGATTTGATACAATGTTATAGTTGTGGGTAATATTTACAAATTTTACAAAGTAAGAAAGTTGTTATAAAATATTTGTTTGGTCGGAAAATATTCGTACGACGGCACAATCATTGGTGGACCCCACAACGGAATTATTGTCGGAGTTAGAAAACGACAAAAATAACTTTTTATAAAAATAACAGCAAAATTTTTACCATTAACTGTTGAAATACCCGGTGATAAAAGAACAGTAATATGCGTGGTTGCATAGTAGTACACGGTATTGTACATTATCTTTGATTATTAATGCTTACGTGAGAAGTAACTTAGTTTTATTCAAATATTACAATAGTAGTTGTTACATAGTATCTTACATTATTGATTCAATTATTGTCACAGTATTATATGCATAATATTTTATATTATTAAATCAATAATTAAGACGACAACGTTATTCATATTATTATTCGCATTATTGACAATGTTTAGAAAGTTCTGTCGAGGAAAGGGGTTTGGTCACCTAATTACGCGCCAATAAGGAGAAATCCTTATCGAAAAGCCTCATCTTTCCTGGGATTGATCTGATTATTAATATTGTAAATTATAATATTAATGATGAATAATTGTTTATTAAAAATGTGTTTTGTGAAGCCAAGTGAATTGAGATAAATAGATGGGATTTTTATGAAGTATTTGCTGTAAATTTGGCTTATTACATGGACCCCCACTGTGACGCCCCCAAAATAGGTATACATCACCCATCTTGGGTCGCCAAATATATGGTACAGAATTCAAATATAAACTTAATTAATACAACTGTCGTGTAAAATACGACAAAATATAACCGAGTTTTTACACGAATATTGTCTCACAAACAATATTCAAACTCAAATTCAATCCTCATTACATTTATTATCACACTAAATAATGAGGACTACTAAAACAACCATCTCGGACCATCATTCCGTTCCCCGACTAGTCTCGGCTACGTTCTCATTTTTTAAAGAGAACAATGAAAGTAAAAGGGTGAGCTCAACTAGCCCAGTAAGAAATATTATGACTAAGATAATGCAGAATAAATTATCGTTAGCCTTTAACAGTGTTAAACTGATAAAATACAATAAACATCAAGTTTAACTGCAGCAGAACAAGCAATCCATTAGAAAAGTCAAGTAGAGCATGATATCTACTATCTTCTATGATTTAAAAATTTATCATCAATTTTATCACTGGGACTCATCTTAATAAATAAACTACATAATCATTCATGCACTATGGACCAAGGATATTCATTAGTATCACATCCACGAATTATCTCTACACTACGGGCCAAGGATATTCGTGTAATCATCAATGGTCATGATCATGCCAACAACTGTCCATCAATGCACTACGGGCCAATGAGAACTTTTATCATTTGTAACATTGTAGGTCATGATTATACCGAATTATCCTTGATCATAATCATACCAATCAACAGTTTATCTATGCACTACGGGCCAAAGATGACTTTCATCACAATATAAGCATGATGATGATGATGACAATGATATAAGAATTCAATTAAATGAAAGCAAAAGATAAATTTTAAAGATTTATAATTTAATTTATCCAGAAATCAATAATGTCCAAATTGTCAACATGATACTGCTTTGTGGAGTAGAATTCTAGAATAATATCCATGTATCAAAAATAATTTGGACAGAAAAGAAATCAATTTTTTGGGTGAATAGTACCCGGGTAAATAGTACTCCATGAATAGTACTTCGTGAATAGTACCCCAACATGAAAAGTACCCCGAATTCCCGAGTGAATAATACCCGAGTGAATAGTATCCCGGGTGAAAATATTGATATTTAATAAGAAAGTTCAGATCAATATTCTAATGAAACGATACTGGATGAAGCGCAAAACTCAAGAATATTCCACTACTTTTAGAGATTATAGAAGCAATACTTACCATAGTAAGTTTAGATTTAAGAATATGAAAAGAAATAACATACGAAACTGCAAATGGATTTTCACCTGTCATGCGGTATGTAATCCGCATAGACAGGTTATTCTGACATATTAAAGGATGAATACGAAAAATTGTATTCCTTATGAATACGAAAGAAATAATACCCCTTACCTTAGTAGAAGATTGGACACTACAATAGTGAAGTAGCAGACTACTCTTCTTCTTGCTCTCTATAGTTTCTCTTGCGAGTCTCAGTGAATTGGTGAGAATGAAAGAAGAATTAAGCTTCTATTTATAGAAGAATGGACTAAATAGTAACTGATTCACGAACGGTCCAGATTGATTTACTATTAGAACAAACGGTCCATATTGATTACTATTAAAACCACAACCGATAGTCCAGATTGATTTACTTTTAAAACCACCACCGACGGTCCAGATTGATTTACTATTAAAACCACCATCGACGGTCCAGATTGATTTACTATTAAAACCACCATCGACGGTCCAGATTGATTTACTATTAAAACCACCACCGACGGTCCAGATTGATTTAATATTAAAACTACCACCGACGGTCCATAATATTAGTAAATCTTCCCATGGAATACTAAGTCAAACTTACAACAAACGCCTCATAACAAATCCCTATATTTATATCAAAAATTGAATAAATATTTACCACAAATCATTTATCTTTAATAAACACATTTTTAATCTATTAACAATTATTCATCATTAATATTATAACTTATAATATTAACAACCAGATCATTCCTAGGTAAGATGGGGCTTTCTGATAAAGATTTCTCCTTATTGGCGCGTAATTAGGTGACCAAACCCCTTTTCTCGATAGAACTTTTTCTAGACATTGTCAATAATATAAATAATCATATATATGAATAAATGTGTTTTCTCAATTATTGATTTAATAATATAAAATATTGTGCAGATGATACTGTGACAATAATTGAATCAATAATATGAGATACTATGCATTAATTACTGTTGCAATAATTGAATAAACTGAGTGGTTTCTTACGTAAGCATCAATAATCAAAGATATTGTACAATACCGTGTGCTACTGTGCAACCACGCATATTACTGTACTTTTATCACTGGATATTTCAGCAGTTAACGGTAAAAACTTTTGCCGTTATTTTTATAAAAAGTTATTTCTGTCGTTTTCTAACTCCGACAGTTATTCTGTTGTGGGGTCCACCAATGATGGTGTCGTCGTACGAATATTCTTCGAAAAAAAGAATATTTCCTGACTAAACAAATATTTCTCGACACAACGAATATTTTATATCAACTTGCTTACTTTATAAAATTTTCAAATATCCCCCTTAACTTTAACCTTTTATCAATTTAACCATTTATTAAATAGAATAATAATTATAAGAAAAATGAATACTTTCATTTCATAAAATTTGGGGTCTTACAACCTCTCCTCCTTATAAAATTTCGTCCTTAAAATTGGTGTACGTACCTGGTATGACGAAGAGGTGAGGATACCTTGATTTCATTTCGGATTCTAACTCCCAAGTCATTTCCTCAACATCGTGGTTTCTCCACAAAACCATGACTTGAGGTATAACCTTGGAGCGTAGAATATGTTCCTTCTTATCCAAGATTTTAATAATTACCTCTTCATATGTTAAATCTTCCGCTATATCGTCTGGTTCTAATTAAATTATATGGTTCGGGTCTTCCACATACTTACGTAACATAGATATGTGAAAAACGTTATGAACACGAGACATACTTGGCAGTAAGACGAGTCTATAGGCCACAGTTCCTACTCGATCGAGGATTTCGAATGGTCCAATGAATCGAGGATTGAGCTTTCCTCTCTTTTTAAATCTTGTAACTCCTTTCCATGGAGTAACACGTAACAACACATGATCTCCAACATTAAACTCCACGTCCTTTCGATGAATAAGCAAACTATAGCTTTCAAAATCTCTTAAGATATATTAGATTCATCACTTATTATATATCTAAACATTCAATAAATCAATCATTCTCTTAGTGCAAACCTTAACTCAGCAAATTTCAAAATTTCAAAATCTCATCTTACTACCACAAAGAAATTTCATATCAAATAATTTTATGAAACAACCCGGGTCAAATCCCGAGTCCGGAACAAATCTCGGGTCAAATCCCAAGTCCGAATCGAATCAAATCCATCAAAATAAGGTCTCAAACTACTGGCCCAATAGTATCTTCTTGGGTTATCTTAGCCCACCACAGGCTCCCAAAAGGTCATGACTTGAAGGTACTATTGGTAGTAACTTATTTCCTTATATGCAGATAATTTTTTTTCCTATCTTTCGATGTGGGACTGGGTGTTACAAACTCCTCCACTTAAATTTCTGACGTCCCCGTCAGAACCGATCACATACACGGCCCAAAGATCTTTTCCTCTCTAGCCATTGTGGGATAATACCGGTTGGCTTCGTGTCCCCACCTACGGACCTCCATCTCTCCATTATGGGATAATACCACCAGCCTTCGTGTTCCCACCTCCGGCAACCCGATCGGATGACCCGACCCGAGCTTTCGAGAGTCGGCTCTGATACCATATGAAACAACCCGGGTCAAATCCCGAGTCCGGAACAAATCTCGGGTCAAATTCCAAGTCCGAATCGAATCAACTCCATCAAAATAAGGCCTCAAACTACTGGCCCAATAGTATCTTCTTGGGTCATCTTAGCCCACCACAGGCTACCAAAAGGTCATGACTTAAAGGTACTATTGGTAGTAAATTATTTCCTTATATGCAGACAATTTTTTTTCCTATCTTTCGATGTGGGACTGGGGTGTTACACAGATGGTTGCTTTAGTAGTCCTCACTATTCTGTGAAATAGTGTGATAATAATTATAATAAAGACTTCATTTGAGTTTGGATATTGTCTATGAGATAATATTTGTGTTAAAACTCCCAGTTTATGTTTGTCGTATTGTATAAATTAAGTTTGTATTTGAATTCTGTACCATTTATTTGGCAACTCAGAATGGGTTGTGTATACCTATTTTGGGGGCGTCACATTTTATGGGTTATTGTTGTCAGTTGAGGAGTCGCATCCTGGTAGACAATCTGATGTTATTTTCTTAGAAGATGGTAGAAAGAATGATAAGTCCCCTAATCAAGATCATGGTGGAAATATAGCAAATGGAGTGCCAGACAATGAAAAAATTATTGAGCACGTAGGTGCTTCTTCTGTGTGCTCAAGTAATAGTGTTGAGAGAGCTTCTAATGATCTGACAGTGAATTTGAAGAGAAAAAATTGACGTTATACCGAGGAATCTGAATGTCAAAGTGAAGTAAGTTATTGCTAAACTACAAGTGTGTGTACGCGATTTTATATAATTAATTTCTTTATATTTCCCAATTATTCCATGATAATAAGTACACCGATTAATGTTTAGGATGTAGAAGACGAATCAGTGGGTGTATAGAAAGCAGCTCCTGCTCGAGGAGGTTCAGGTTCCAAGAGAAGCCGAGCAGCAAAAGTGCATAATTTATCCGAAAGGGTGAGAGCCATCTAGACAATGATAATAACTACGAATTGTTTCTCATCTTGTTTTGCATTTGTAAAGCGATAACTGATACTCATGTATGATGTTTACAATAGAGGCGAAGAGTCAGGATTAATGAAAAGATACGAGCACTACAAGAACTCATACCCAACTGCAATAAGGTACAACACTCTTATATTAATGTTTCGTCTAATATTTGGATGTTCCCATTAATTTTATTTGCCATCTAAACTTGGATTTCATACTAGTTTTTAAATAGTAGTAGTGGTTAACTTCTTTGAAATAGTAAATTGGGCAATTAATACATGCTCTTTTGTGATGTTTATTCCCCTATTATGCTAACAATTTCATTTACTTATTATAAGGTGGACAAAGCATTAATGCTCGATGAGGCAATTGAATACTTGATGTAGCGCCCCCAAAATCAGGACAATTTCTCTCCCTAATCTTGTGCGTTAATATTATCATGTTCTAGCTTTAAAACATTATTTAATGTTAAAATAACTAAAAATGCATAATAAATTTTTTTTTCCTTTCTTTTTATTCATTCATTCCCTGAATCGCAACCTTTACAATTCTTCTTTATACTAGAATCATATTTATTATATGATTGTATAATCTGTGTAAACGTATTAAAAACTTAAGTCTCAATACTTAATATTTTTTCTATCGATGATTCACTTATTTCAGAATCATATTTATTCTCATTTCAGAATAAAAATTATTTATCCATTCAATATTTCAAAATATACATAATTGCCAATTACATTTAACAAAACTATTAATCATAGATTTATACCATTTCTAATTCAAGGAAATATATTCATTTTGGACATCGTTCAATCTTCATCATCCATATAGCAAGTAATATTGCTTAACATCATCAACCTGCAAAAAGTTTGTATTTGCAAGATTGAGCTCGACAGCCCAGCAAATTTAACAGTCTATCATGTTTCACATAGCACACAATTCCATATGCACTATATTTTCTTTACTATGCATATCCGCGTGCATCAATAATTTCTTACAAAATATACATTCATGCATTATACATTTCTAATTTATCGAGTTACATCATACAGCATGTGCTATCATATATCACATATAAATTGAGTTCCACAACCCAATTAACTTAGTCATATTTTGACTTTAACAATTCATAAAGCATGGTATGTAACTCACCACGTAATCACATTTAATCCACAAACATAATAGAACTGAAAAACTTGTCTCGTTTAATGACCGTTGATACAAATTTTAGTTTAACTTCACTTCACGAATCCTATACAGTTATGTTCACATGTATGCATACATTAGTCACACATTCATATCTCATAACCTGTATGGTTAGTAAATATTCACATAAACTATATCAATATCTGATATTCTTATTTCCAAGAAACCTCCATATTCCTCTTTAATATTTTAGGTTTCGGCTTAATATAGCCATACATTCTCAAAAAGTTTCAACACGACTTTTAAAATGTCAATTCATTACATTTATAGTCTATATATTCTTTACAATGCATTTATAAGCTTATCATGCATCTTTATGTAAATTTATAGTTATATAGTACATTTGTGCCTTTCGTTGAGCATTTCTAGCTTAACTTTGCTTTTGTGAGTAACTTAGGCTCCATTTCGCATGGATAGTAGCTTTCCATGCTTAATGTATACATATTAATAAAATATATATTTTTCGCGTATATACTTGAATTATAAAGTAAAGTCATATCTCATTCGCTTAGCTCATAGATATACATATGATATCTATTCATCTTATGTATGTACATAACTTATGATTATAATCATTTATTCATGTACCTACATATGCCATTTAACCAACTTTTGATTTCTTTTCCACAATCCTTGTTTTGCATATCGAAAACCATATGTTTTCGATGTATACCTTTTGCCAATTTTCATTTGGTATAGTGCCTTTACATTTAAGGTAGCTTTTAACGGTGCCAACGTATTCCTTCTATAATTCATTACATAAATGATTCGTATTCTATGCGCAAACTCAAGATTATATAACATGTACGCGAGTATCTATATAATCCCATAGGTTATTTCAACATCCCTTGTTTTTCGTTTTTGAAAAACTTTTATATTCATTTAGAACCTTTTAGACTTTGACTTTCTTTAGCCACTATTTGCTCAAAAGGTTTTAACATAGCTTTTAGCACATTAATATGTTATATATGTGGTTGCAAACCATTTATAACCCATTCGTAGCTTAATATGTGGGTTTTCCATATCTCTTGTTCCTTACTTAAGTATTCAAGGTGAACACAAAATATATTTTATGTATTGTTTATGATTATATAATTTATGGAAAAATTATAGCTTTCAAATTGCTTAATAAACCCATTCCTGTAAATTTTGTTGTAAAAACCTATTACGTTTCCAAGTAATACTAAACAACCCTTTTTTTATTTCGCTAGCAGCCCTACAGCCTGGTTTGGTTTAACAGTCCTTTATTGACCAGCCATGTCGGCAACCAAGCTTTGCTTGGCCCTGTGGGGTTCAGCCGAGCTTGGTGTGGGCTCACTTGGCCTCGCGGACCCAAGCATAGCCTAACAACCCTTAAACTTATTATACACCTTCTTACAAATTTTCTTATCTTTTACATAACCCATTTAGTTGAATTATAGATTTGCTATATATTCTACACACTTGTTTATTTAGGAGTTATAAATTAAGCTTTATGGGTAAACTTTTGAACTATGCCATAAAGCTGAAAATGGATGGCCCAAAGCTGCTCTAGCAGGTCTCCCCTGCTACCTACGGATTCCATTAGGCAGCAGCCCTTGCTCCCCTCCTTGCGAAATTTCATTTCTTAATTTTTACTAATTCAATTATGTTAAATTTGAATATATTATAACTCTTGTAATTGCTTACTCTAGAAATTTATAATCAAATCTTTTCGGTACATTAAGAAACTAAACATGAAGCCATAATTTGCCCAACCCAAAACTACTACATGTTTCTGCTGCTGGTACCCGTTACTGCTGCTGGACAGCAGCTCTTTCCTTTGCTCTGTGCTTTGCTACACTTTTATTACCACATTCTTGATTTGTTTGAATTGGGTTTTGAAGCTACCATAGATGATACATTCACCAAATATTGAGACTCATTAGCTGAGCAATTTGATTAGCTCAAATGGGTTGACTGAGAGCCAAGAGAGCCCCCCGTCATCGCCCAACATAGCCACTGCTGCTGCCGTGGGCAGCTGCCTTGTTCACAACATACCCATTTTGTGGTTTAATTACTTTCAGCTCATATATCGGATTGTGTTGATTTTTGAATATGACATACTTGGTATATGAGACTATTTTTAGAAAATATGAGTCACCCAATTTGGGTTCATTAGGCAGCCTAAACAATGCGTAAAAAGTATACGTTCATAACAATTTAAATTTCTTTCCATTTGTACCCTCTCTCGCTAAAACAGTCATAACTTTTTCGTTTCAAAAATATTTTTGAGAGATTCTTGAGTCCACGCGAAGCTAACTTCCGAGGCTACAACTTTCATTCTTTGACCATTTCCAAATTTAAAATACAGAATTCCAGAAAATTCGTTCAAGGTGACTGCCCCGAGTTGGTTAGATAATTTTGACGCGACTACTTTGAACGGTCATAACTCTTCGCTCCGAAGTCGGAATTAGTCCGTTCCAGAGTCTAAGGAAAGCTTATTCAGTGTACTATAATATCCCAAAAGACCAAAATTTTTTGGAAACATATATTAGACCCAAAATTGGCCTCAAGGTCAGTGGTCACACTAGTTTTCCACTTTTTGTTTTGACATCCAAAACTCGTCTCGACTCGATCCAACCCAACTTTCTTTACATACAAGTCTTATTTAACATAATCAGACTCATCTAATGTCTCGTCTCCATTACATTAGGCATTTTTAGTCAATTTAGCTCATTTGAGCATTTTTACAAACATATAGCGTGCACCTAAATTGTGGACTATTGTTTATAGATTTGGGGCTATGTAATCAACTCATTCTCGCCAACCTTATTGCTCCACACAACCACGCTAATCTCCATGACTCTACTTCAGTCCACAAGGATCCATTTATAAGATATACTATACATGTATACATAATACACTAACTAGTTACTTGCTAGCTTTCTAGTTCATTTTAAAACTTTACTTTATACAATTTCAACATAGCCATACTATCTATCAACTCTAATTTACTAAATAACGTGATAACAAACCATACATAGAACTGTTACTCTTCATTTCTCAGTCACAGTCATTACCAACTATCTTTGTTTTTTTCTTTTGTAAACCAACTAATTTCATACCAACATGGTAAAGATAATTAATTACCTTTATAGCTTAATTGAGGATACTTGATGCAATATTTCCCCTCTTTCTAGCCGCTCCCTGCACCAATACTTCTCTTATTTCCACTAATGGCTTCGGTTCTTGGAGTAATTCAGTGGTTTAGTAATATTCAGGAGTACTTTGTGCTAGAAGTTTGCAAGTAATAAAGAATAGAAAGAAATGGTTTGGAACAGATGAGGAGTACAGATGAGAAACCGAAATGAATTTTCCTTAAGCCCTCTCAAGCATCCTTTTAAAATCTTGCAAATCTTAGCAAAATCTTACGTTAGATTATTTAGGCTAGGTGAGTTAGTAAATAGGTTTTCAAAAATAAATAACCCACGTGCTATTATCTTCTCACCTCAGACTCGGCCCCTTGCTCCACTTTCGGCTCCATTTTATTTTTTTATTGACTAAGCTCCCTTTTATATAATATTTATTATACATATTATATATTACCCATTATAATATTCATTAAATACAAATGTAATATATTATTTTTACATCGTATGCGCAAAATATATGCGTTTCATTTTATTTTCCGCATAAATGGAAATTTATTCAATAAATAAGATATTACAATTAATATAATATCCTCTCTTTATTAAAATAATTCAATTCTAGAATTTATTTTAATATCCTTTATTTAAAGTATACTATAATTTCTGTATACTTTACTAATTATTTCGTTTCGTAATATAAATTCTCTTAACAATTCATATTTGCGTAATAATCATATATATATACATATATTTATCACATCACAAATATTTGTATATTGCACGTATACACATCACATATAATAAATTAAAATTTTATTTTCTAATTTCTTATTTTAAATATTTATCGGGAAATTCAAACTATTTTCTTGTCCCTTCTATAAATTGTTTTCAACAATTTAACTGTAATAAATATAATAATATATTTACTGCATTAAAAACATACATACATTACATCCAATAATATAATACATGATTTCTTCAATAAAGTGGTGGTTATACACTAAGTATTTTTAATGCCACTAATTTACCACATTAAAATAATTTAATATTATAAATTATTTTAATTCTACACATCCCATTTCGTTTAATAAATTGCCCCTACAATTTATTTACATATAATAAATATATAATACCAATATATTTATTAAGCATAAACATCACATATTGCATAGTTCATACCCACTTATGCAATATTATATCATACAACATATTATCTTATAAGAATTTTATTTATTAAATTCTTATTTTAATATTACCCAAAAATTTGGGTTATCACACTTGAAGACTCTTCAAATTCAAGTACATGTTATTTTTCTCAATTTCCTTGGATTTATTGATATTTAATTTGATTTCTATTTCTTGAAGAATTTAAATAATCTATATAGTTCTACTGTTTTACTAATAGCGTGTCAAAATCTTTTTGCATATTATGTCAATGGGTGCTGGATTGTATATGTGTTGCTTAATTTTTTAATAGCACTTTAACACGCAAGTATACACGTTCAATTGTAATATTCAGCAAGCAAGGATATTGTGAGGACCCCAAACTCGGATACTTGAAACCCGAACTCGGTTCTTCACGATACCATTTCTATGAGCGGAATAATACGAATAATAATAACAATAATATAAAAGATCCAATTAATTTACATAATTATCAGAGTCTAACTCCCAAGTACGAAACCTTTAAACATTCATTACAACCCATGATAGATAATATATATCATAATTGTCTTAATAACATTAAACTATTACATAACATAGTAATTTGTTCATTCAGCAACCTTCCCTTTTCCTTTGTTCTTAGCAGAGTTCTCTGGTCGTTCGCACTTAGCTGAAAATATTTAAATTTAAGCAAGGATGAGCATTTGAGTGCCCAACAAGCAATAGCAATTATATATATATATATATATATATATATAGCTGAAAGGATTTAAATGTTTTCTTTGTACTATTCTTCTACAACAAGTCAATAGTTGTGAAGTATTCTGAACCGATAATAATAACATAACAACTCTCTTTCAAATTTTTGAAACTACATAATGACTATATCTGGGGTTATGGTGACATGCCATGAACATTGTTTTCATTTTTGAAAAGGTTAAACAGAAATTCATCTGTAAACCGTCATAACTTACGGGCACGGGGGTGATCAGCCCGTTATGCCCTGCATTGATCAATACTACATTGCTAGAACGATATTATCGTTCATCCTTTGTCTGCCGGAGCGCATAAAAATTTTCCCGTGTAGGGATGTTCATACCTGTCTGGGTTCTAAATCAAAGGTTTTATCTTGTTCAACAATAATCTATAATTCAATATATCTGTATACGGGTAATTGACAAAGGTATATCAACATGTGATTAAATACAATGATTATCCAAGTGGGGACACTTGTTTAACCACTTCTAGAAATTAACGAACAGAATATATATGTCCGAATTATCATATACTAACATGTTGATATTCAATGAGCTTATATAATATAAAGTTCATAATCTGTACAACAATAATATAGTTTAGAAATATTCTTACTCACATCCATTGCATAAAGAAAATGCAAAGGTTAGATACTTGCCTGAAGCGCTGCTTACAACTTGTAATTAAGATCTATCGCTTATCTCACGACTTATCATTAATAAGATAGTTCGTTCGATTAGAACAACATACTATAACACATAACACTGCTTATGGCAGTCAACACATAACCTAATCACATTAGCACATATGTTTAATAACCATTGAATCACAAATAATCACTTATACAATCAAAATATCTAAGTCCAGATCAATTTTTGAAACATGTCGGTCTACCGACAACTTTATTGGATAATTATCGAGTCTAAGACTCTATTTTATAACTTAACATCAGTACGTATTAGTCATTTTATTTTTAAATGACTCAATATAATTTTAAAACATTTATTATAATTTATCATAAATTTTTAAACATCGGAATCATATTAAAATGATTTAAATACTAATCAATTCTATTATCATTAATATTTAATTAGTATTAAACTATTAATGAAATCATTTCCAAAATATTAAAGTTATGTATAATAACTCAAAATACTTTTAAAGTATTAATATTACCCTTAAATGATTTTTAAAACATTTAAAATTATTTTTAAATAATTATCATTAATATTAAAGTATTAATGTTCTATTTATCAAAATATTAAAAGTCATTATTCATAACTTAAAATATTTTTGATTCATTTTTATCCTTTTTAAATAATTTTTTTAAATTAATAAAACCATTTTTAAACTATTTATTTAATATAATTATTAAATAAATTTAATATCAATAATAATAACTTAATAATCATTAATATTAAATTATTAATGAAATTATCCTTTAAATATTAAAAGTTATATTTTATAACTTAAAATATTTTTAAACACTTTATTTTCATTTAATATGATTTTTAATATAATAAAATTATTTTTAATTAATTTACTTAATTCATTAAGTAAATAAATTAATTACCATTAATATTAATTTATGAATAAAATTTATCATAAAATATTAAAAGTCATAACTTAAAATATTTTCTTATATCATAATATAATTTTTAATGATTTTTCTAATATTAAAATTATTTTTAAATAATTTCTTTAATATTATAATTAAATAAATTAAATACTTTTAATATTTCAAAAATATTAAATATTTATGAAATATATTAAAAATAATTAAAAACTAATTTTCGAAATTTTTAATAATTTTTAATAATTTATTTTGTATTTTTAATAATTAAAAACTAATTTTTTCTATTTAATAATTAATTTCCGAAAAATATTAAATAATCTGTCGCTAAAGACCACCTATAGCGACAGAACCGTCGCTATAGGTGTTCTTCATGTTCTTGGCAAAAACCCAGAACACCATAGACAGTTTCGAGGGACCATGTTTGACCAAGATTAAAAGCGTGCGTGATGTGTTTCTGAACATGTTGTTGATAAGATAATGTAGTACAAGTACAAGACTACACGATCCAACAAACAACATCATCAAACCATGCATAACCAACGAGATCTGAAGCGTTGAACAAACTGTCAGAGCTGTTCTTCATTTTCTGGGTTACCCAGAAATGAAGAACAGTTTGACTGGCTCGTTTTGGGCTTCCACAACTTGTTAATATTGTAATATTTTTGTGATTTAAAACCGGTAGTGTGTAGCTAACATGTAGGAGAGTAGATCTATCACATAATATCAACAAAAACATAACAAAATCGTCAGATCCAGACCGGTCAAACCTCGTCAGAAACTGTGTTCATAGGTTTTCTGGGTTACCCAGAAAACCGAATCCGTGAACAATGCACCTACTTTGACCGGCAATTCTGTTAAATCCATTTGATGTTTAAGGGATTTAAAAGCATGGATCTATAGTACAACTAACAGGCTACAAGATCTACTAAATATCAACATCATAACATTTATAACATTACAATTATGAGCTTGACAAAAATGTTGTCAGACACTGCAAACTAGTTTCTGGGTTACCCAGAATTGGTCTGGTCATGGTCGGTCAACGACCTTTGACCACAAATAACTTGCGATATGCTGAAGCTATGACCTTGATTCAACTTTCAGACTAAAGAGCACATACTTGACTACAACTAAAAGCTTTCAAAACACCAAAATCTATACAGATCACAGAGATATAAGGACTGACATTCACTGTCAGAAGACAAAATTTTATTTTTCCAGATTTGGGAAATCTTCAAATCCGAGCCTCTAGATGTTATGGATCTAACATCTAGCAACCCAGATCATCCTTAGACACCTTATACAACATATTTTAACAATCAAACATAACATCTAACATAGAATCGTTGGACAGATTTTTCTAGGGTTCGTTTATACCTTCTTGAGAAAAATTTTTGATTCTCTGGCTTCTGTTTGTTATGGTTGATCGTGGGGCTGTTCTTAGGGACAGATATAGCTTATAATTTTAGAGGTTTGAAGTTTGAGAGAGAAGGTTTAAGTGTTGGACAAAATGTAAGTGAACAAATGAATTTTATCTCTCCTTAAATCCTTAAATATGCAAATTGATTCATGTATATGGCTGATCTAGCATGGTTTGCTGTCAATTTTGAGTCACAAGGAGTAGTTGGAGTTGGTTAACAACTCAAAATATGGAAGGATTTGCAAGTAAGCTTCTAAAAATTAAAAAGTAATATATATATATATATATATATATATATATATATATATATATATATATATATATATTTAATAAAGTAATTAAGGGTATTTTTGTCCATGACACTTGAATCTAGATTCTAATCACTAGATTTTAAACATTAAGATTTCCTAAATAATTTATAGGTTTTGAGCAATTATATATAGAGTTCAATAAAAATTAAATTATAACTAAATAATTATAATTAGGGTTTTTAAATAGAAAATTAGGGTTTTAAAAATATATTTAGGGTTTTCTTGATATTATTAGGTTTCCCCAATTTATGTATTAGGTTTCCTAATTAACATAATTATTTGCTAAAATAATAATTAGAGTTATGATTTTAGCAATTAGGCTTTCAAATTAGAAATTAGGGTTTCTAATTTACAATTAAGGTTTAACCTAATTAATCACTTAATACACAACATAAAACATATAGCATAGCTATATAACAGTCTTAAGCTCACAATTGATTTTTAATTTAGAGTTTCCCTAAGTAAAATTAGGGTTTAACCAATTAATACTAGGATTTTGAAATTAAACACCATAATTGACCAATTATCATCAATACGTACATGCAGTACATATTCATAGCACTGAAAAATTAAAATATAATTAATATTATATTATTATTCTCATACCTTGGCAATAATCCAAAATTAGGATTTGGATTCCATATCTGATTTATTCTTCCTATTTAACCTTAATAATTAAGGTAAAATAATTAACTTAATAATTTGTACTAAAATTCATATAATAAAATAATTATTATAATTATTCTAAAAATCAGTTCATATATTATTTAAATAATATATGATTATATTTTTTTCATGGAAAATAATTATTAAAATATTTCTACCATAAAATTAATTATTATAAGAATATACCTTATAAAAATCAATAATTCTAAAATAAATTCATTTTGTAAATAATTATGTAATAAATATATTTTTACTTACCACATAAATACATATACACATAATCTTGTACAAATCCTCATCCTTAATATATATAAAAAAAAATTTATTCGCAAAATTTCTTATTTATTTACATAGAAAATATCGGGTTGCTACATTCACCCTCCCTTATAAAGATTCCGTCCCCGGAATCACCGTTTTAAAACCTATACATACACGGTCACATAGCGTACACAATCATTGTAAGTAAATCTCGATCAACTTTGATCGAACTGATCTTTAACTATTCACACAAAGCTTGTCCTTCTGATTACACAGAAAAATTGGTTTCTAACAGAACTCAAATTCCTCCTCAAAATTTCTTTATAAAATAATTTTACTATATATAGGAAGATCATGCATAAGAAAATAAAAAAGAGCATACGAATAATACCTGGAGTTCTAGTGCCAGCTGCTGCCGTATCCTGAACTGTCATGTTGTAGACACTTGCCATAGATTTTGTTGGCTTGCTTGACGAAGTCGGTCCCGTGATTGCTAACGTTCCGCTACTAGTGCCCATGTTCACACTTCCTGTCTCCACCCTCCTTTTTGGACAATCTTTCACCCTGTGCTCTGTCGATCCGCATATAAAACACCCACTATTCATCCTAGGATTGGGGCAGTTGGGAGAAATATGGCCCTCCTGCCCGCACTTATAGCAAACAAATTTTCCTTGCAAACACTCCCCCGAGTGATTCTTCCCACATGTCTTACATGGCACTATCTGTTTCTTAACACCTTCCTGTTTCACTTGTACACTTGCAAAACTGCTCACCTTCCTCTTACTATCTCCACTCCTGCTCCCACTATTAATTTCCACCTTCCTAGCTCCTTCTATCTTACTCTTATTCTTCCTCTCCTTATTGTAAAGGCTCATGGCCTCACTTCCCTCCTCAGCTATGATCGCTTTCTCCATGAGTGCTGCAAATGTAGGAATTTGCAACACCGCCACTTTGTTATAGAGCCAGGGTTTCAATCCCAGCTAAAACCTTCTAGCTTTCCTAGCCTCCGTATCAACTTGATGCGGAGCAAACCTAGCTAACTCATTGAATTTGGCGGCGTATTCAGACACCGTCATATTCTCCTGCTTCAACTCTAAAAATTTAACCTCCATCCTCGCCTGCATACTTGGTGAAAAATAATTTTCAAAAAACAAAGTTTTAAATCTATCCCATGTGACTACACCTTCTCCTGCCCTAGCCTGATTCGCTTCCCACCAAAAATTTTCTTCCCCCTTCATCATGTAAGTGGCAAAAGCAGTTTTCTGCCCCTCATCTACCCTAGCTACCGTAAACGCTTTTTCAATTTCCTTAACCCAAATTTGAGCTTCTACAGGGTCAGTTGTACCTTTAAATTCTGGTGGTCCTACAGCCTTAAAGTCTTTGAAGTTTGCTAAGCGGTTGCCCGGCTGGTTTTCAGCGACCGGTATTCCCTGTTGCATAGCCTGAGCTATCATGTTCGCAAATTGCCGCATCGGATCTGGTTGTTGTTGTCCCTCAACGTTGTTGACAGATTCCTCTGCCCTTTGATTGCGAGTTCGACGTCTTGGCGGCATTATCTGATTGAAAAAAATCATAATTTAACTTACATTCTAAACCTTATCACATAAGTTTAATATTTTAAACTTATTTCATCATTTTTCAAACATAGATTCATATTCATTTAACGAATATTTTACATAGCACAAAATGCTTTGAACTTCAGTTATCCCTTTATGACCACAAAAGTCGGGATTTACAGTCTTGACTTAATACAAAAGTTGGAAACATTACATTACACAAACATACTTATCATATGCATTACATTAAACACTCTTACACAACAGAACCTATACTACCTATTTATTACACCTTTTCCTTGGACATTCTCTCGCCTGATGACCTTCAATACCACAGACATAGCATGCTCCTTTTTTGTAGTCAGGACAGTACGGAGTGGTATGTCCTTCATAGCCACACAGATAATAAATTCCTTTCCATTTCTTCTTATTGGATTTTCCTAAATCATGGTCTTCTATCTTTCTTTTCCCCTTCTTATCCGGAGCTGCACACGATGTGTTGCTTGTAGCTCCCATCTGACCAATTTGGATTTTAAGCTTATCTTGTCCTTCCAATGTTTCTATTAACGCTTGACGCAATTGACTATTCAACAGCCTTTCTATCTCCCACAGCCTTTCCAGAGAAGAAACTTTGTTCTTCAGATTCTGCACTTCCGTTGATACTTGATCAGCTTCAACTTTAGTGTCCGAATCACTATCTGACAACTCCACCATCTCCGGATCTTGTATTACGTTTTCTATGATAACCACATCGTCTAAGTTGTTTTCATCGTGAGCCTCTATTTCAGCTATCGGCTTCGATATTGGCTCCTTCTTTACGATCCGAGGGTAATCGAATCCTTTTTCACCTGACATCTACACACATAAGTTATCCTAATTAGCATATCGTATATACACACAACAAATAAAAGTTTTATACAAGTTATCTTTTATTTAGTTTGACGATGAATTTAGTCAATTCATCTCTTTTTAAACTCTATATGAGTTATTTATATTTTCAACGTTTCCCTCTGTTCTAAGGTTATAGCCTAAGGTCTAGCCCACCTAAGGTTTCTAACCCTATAGCTCTGATACCAACCTGTGAGGACCCCAAACTCGGATACTTGAAACCCGAACTCGGTTCTTCACGATACCATTTCTATGAGCGGAATAATACTAATAATAATAACAATAATATAAAAGATCCAATTAATTTACATAATTATCAGAGTCTAACTCCCAAGTACGAAACCTTTAAACATTCATTACAACCCATGATAGAAAATATATATCATAATTGTCTTAATAATATTAAACTATTACATAACATAGTAATTTGTTCATTTAGCAACCTTCCCTTTTCCTTTGTTCTTAGCAGAGTTCTCTGGTCGTTCGCACTTAGCTGAAAATATTTAAATTTAAGCAAGGATGAGCATTTGAGTGCCCAACAAGCAATAGCAATTATATATATATATAAGCTGAAAGGATTTAAATGTTTTCTTTGTACTATTCTTCTACAACAAGTCAATAGTTGTGAAGTATTCTGAACCGATAATAATAACATAACAACTCTCTTTCAAATTTTTGAAACTACATAATGACTATATCTGGGGTTATGGTGACATGCCATGAACATTGTTTTCATTTTTGAAAAGGTTAAACAGAAATTCATCTGTAAACCGTCATAACTTACGGGCACGGGGGTGATCAGCCCGTTATGCCCTGCATTGATCAATACTACATTGCTAGAACGATATTATCGTTCATCCTTTGTCCGCCGGAGCGCATAAAAATTTTCCCGTGTAGGGATGTTCATACCTGTCTGGGTTCTAAATCAAAGGTTTTATCTTGTTCAACAATAATCTATAATTCAATATATCTGTATACGGGTAATTGACAAAGGTATATCAACATGTGATTAAATACAATGATTATCCAAGTGGGGACACTTGTTTAACCACTTCTAGAAATTAACGAACAGAATATATATGTCCGAATTATCATATACTAACATGTTGATATTCAATGAGCTTATATAATATAAAGTTCATAATCTGTACAACAATAATATAGTTTAGAAATATTCTTACTCACATCCATTGCATAAAGAAAATGCAAATGTTAGATACTTGCCTGAAGCGCTGCTTACAACTTGTAATTAAGATCTATCGCTTATCTCACGACCTATCATTAATAAGATAGTTCGTTCGATTAGAACAACATACTATAACACATAACACTGCTTATGGCAGTCAACACATAACCTAATCACATTAGCACCTATGTTTAATAATCATTGAATCACAAATAATCACTTATACAATCAAAATATCTAAGTCCAGATCAATTTCTGAAACATGTCGGTCTACCGACAACTTTATTGGATAATTATCGAGTCTAAGACTCTATTTTATAACTTAACATCAGTACGTATTAGTCATTTTATTTTTAAATGACTCAATATAATTTTAAAACATTTATTATAATTTATCATAAATTTTTAAACATCGGAATCATATTAAAATGATTTAAATACTAATCAATTCTATTATCATTAATATTTAATTAGTATTAAACTATTAATGAAATCATTTCCAAAATATTAAAGTTATGTATAATAACTCAAAATACTTTTAAAGTATTAATATTACCCTTAAATGATTTTTAAAACATTTAAAATCATTTTTAATTAATTATCATTAATATTAAAGTATTAATGTTCTATTTATCAAAATATTAAAAGTCATTATTCATAACTTAAAATATTTTTAATTCATTTTTATCATTTTTAAATAATTTTTTTAAATTAATAAAACCATTTTTAAACTATTTATTTAATATAATTATTAAATAAATTTAATATCAATAATAATAACTTAATAATCATTAATATTAAATTATTAATGAAATTATCCTTTAAATATTAAAAGTTATATTTTATAACTTAAAATATTTTTAAACACTTTATTTTCATTTAATATGATTTTTAATATAATAAAATCATTTTTAATTAATTTACTTAATTCATTAAGTAAATAAATTAATTACCATTAATATTAATTTATAAATAAAATTTATCATAAAATATTAAAAGTCATAACTTAAAATATTTTCTTATATCATAATATAATTTTTAATGATTTTTCTAATATTAAAATCATTTTTAAATAATTTCTTTAATATTATAATTAAATAAATTAAATACTTTTAATATTTCAAAAATATTAAATATTTATGAAATATATTAAAAATAATTAAAAACTAATTTTCGAAATTTTTAATAATTTTTAATAATTTATTTTGTATTTTTAATAATTAAAAACTAATTTTTTCTATTTAATAATTAATTTTCGAAAAATATTAAATAATCTGTCGCTAAAGACCACCTATAGCGACAGAACCGTCGCTATAGGTGTTCTTCATGTTCTTGGCAAAAACCCAGAACACCATAGACAGTTTCGAGGGACCATGTTTGACCAAGATTAAAAGCGTGCGTGATGTGTTTCTGAACATGTTGTTGATAAGATAATGTAGTACAAGTACAAGACTACACGATCCAACAAACAACATCATCAAACCATGCATAACCAACGAGATCTGAAGCGTTGAACAAACTGTCAGAGCTGTTCTTCATTTTCTGGGTTACCCAGAAATGAAGAACAGTTTGACTGGCTCGTTTTGGGCTTCCACAACTTGTTAATATTGTAATATTTTTGTGATTTAAAACCGGTAGTGTGTAGCTAACATGTAGGAGAGTAGATCTATCACATAATATCAACAAAAACATAACAAAATCGTCAGATCCAGACCGGTCAAACCTCGTCAGAAACTGTGTTCATAGGTTTTCTGGGTTACCCAGAAAACCGAATCCGTGAACAATGCACCTACTTTGACCGGCAATTCTGTTAAATCCATTTGATGTTTAAGGGATTTAAAAGCATGGATCTATAGTACAACTAACAGGCTACAAGATCTACTAAATATCAACATCATAACATTTATAACATTACAATTATGAGCTTGACAAAAATGTTGTCAGACACTGCAAACTAGTTTCTGGGTTACCCAGAATTGGTCTGGTCATGGTCGGTCAACGACCTTTGACCACAAATAACTTGCGATATGCTGAAGCTATGACCTTGATTCAACTTTCAGACTAAAGAGCACATACTTGACTACAACTAAAAGCTTTCAAAACACCAAAATCTATACAGATCACAGAGATATAAGGACTGACATTCACTGTCAGAAGACAAAATTTTATTTTTCCAGATTTGGAAAATCTTCAAATCCGAGCCTCTAGATGTTATGGATCTAACATCTAGCAACCCAGATCATCCTTAGACACCTTATACAACATATTTTAACAATCAAACATAACATCTAACATAGAATCGTTGGACAGATTTTTCTAGGGTTCGTTTATACCTTCTTGAGAAAAATTTTTGATTCTCTGGCTTCTGTTTGTTATGGTTGATCGTGGGGCTGTTCTTAGGGACTGATATAGCTTATAATTTTAGAGGTTTGAAGTTTGAGAGAGAAGGTTTAAGTGTTGGACAAAATGTAAGTGAACAAATGAATTTTATCTCTCCTTAAATCCTTAAATATGCAAATTGATTCATGTATATGGCTGATCTAGCATGGTTTGCTGTCAATTTTGAGTCACAAGGAGTAGTTGGAGTTGGTTAACAACTCAAAATATGGAAGGATTTGCAAGTAAGCTTCTAAAAATTAAAAAGTAATATATATATATATATATATATATATATATATATATATATATATATTTTTAATAAAGTAATTAAGGGTATTTTTGTCCATGACACTTGAATCTAGATTCTAATCACTAGATTTTAAACATTAAGATTTCCTAAATAATTTATAGGTTTTGAGCAATTATATATAGAGTTCAATAAAAATTAAATTATAACTAAATAATTATAATTAGGGTTTTTAAATAGAAAATTAGGGTTTTAAAAATATATTTAGGGTTTTCTTGATATTATTAGGTTTCCCCAATTTATGTATTAGGTTTCCTAATTAACATAATTATTTACTAAAATAATAATTAGAGTTATGATTTTAGCAATTAGGCTTTCAAATTAGAAATTAGGGTTTCTAATTTATAATTAAGGTTTAACCTAATTAATCACTTAATACACAACATAAAACATATAGCATAGCTATATAACAGTCTTAAGCTCACAATTGATTTTTAATTTAGAGTTTCTCTAAGTAAAATTAGGGTTTAACCAATTAATACTAGGGTTTTGAAATTAAACACCATAATTGACCAATTATCATCAATAGGTACATGCAGTACATATTCATAGCACTGAAAAATCAAAATATAATTAATATTATATTATTATTCTCATACCTTGGCAATAATCCAAAATTAGGGTTTGGATTCCATATCTGATTTATTCTTCCTATTTAACCTTAATAATTAAGGTAAAATAATTAACTTAATAATTTGTACTAAAATTCATATAATAAAATAATTATTATAATTATTCTAAAAATCAGTTCATATATTATTTAAATAATATATGATTATATTTTTTTCATGGAAAATAATTATTAAAATATTTCTACCATAAAATTAATTATTATAAGAATATACCTTATAAAAATCAATAATTCTAAAATAAATTCATTTGTAAATAATTATGTAATAAATATATTTTTACTTACCACATAAATACATATACACATAATCTTGTACAAATCCTCATCCTTAATATATAAAAAAAAAATTATTCGCAAAATTTCTTATTTATTTACATAGAAAATATCGGGTTGCTACAGATATCGTTCCCACGAGGAAATAAACTAATATTTATCAATTACTAATTTCAATGCAATTAATCCTATTTTAAACTACGAAATATTGTTTGTGATTTGAAAATTAAACTTAACAAAACTAACAATTAAAATCAGAATTTCACAAGAATAACTGCAGATTTAACAGGTTAAGATTACAACTTCTCTTAGTATTTCATTTAAACCAATTTACTTTCCATTTAAATCAATTAATTAATATGAATCATTATCCAAGAATACTTTATAAAATTCACTCACTTTTTCCAAAACACGTGAACAAATCCTCTTAACTCCGATCCTTAAGACGCAAAATTACAAGGAACACCCTAGTCAATTAATTCACTATATTCCAATGTGAATCAAGTTAATTAGGGTTTTCAGTACAAATTCTTTCAATAGATACAAAAGACACATAGGTATATTCCTATCCTACATGCTAATCATATTAACCTTATTCAGCTTATATGAACAGATGTTATCATATCCAGATCTCAATCTATATATACTCCATCTTTCAATTTTATATAGATTATCACAGTAATTACTGGCCAAACAATTAATCAATAAGCAAAAAATATAATAAATAATTCAATAAAAACCAACTTTCATTCAATGAGAAGATTTAATTTAAACTACATACTAAGTTCCGTTGCAATCTTAATGAAAATTTAGTTCATAATAATAATAAAGAAAAATATCATCCAGATTAATAATCCAAACACCCTAGATAATTACAAAAGATAAAACTAGAGAAGAGAAAAAGAAATTCTGAATTTGCTCCAATACTCTCTCTTTGATCTTCAGCCCTTGCAATTCTCCTTCGTGTTTTTCTTCGTTGTCCTCTCTGCAAATCTCTTGAAAAATTAAGTGATACGTCTTTTCAAAAGTCTTCTCCTATTTGTATTAGTCTCCCCCCTCATTCAGATTCCTTTTTGGCTTAAAAAAACCCAGCAGCAGAAAAATCCTTCTTTAGCCGCACATGAGCGCCTAAGCGCTCAACCCAGGCCATTTCCAAGCGCCTAGGCGCTTGACCAGGACCGCGTAATTACAAAAATGCCACTCAGCTCTAATTTTAATGATTTTTGACCTTTTTCTTCTCCTAAATGACCAATTTGTCCCTCCAGCTCCAACCTACAAGAAATAAAGACAAAACACATAAAAAGATACTAAAAAATAATTAAAGATAACAGTAATTAAGTTTAATAATATCGGATTCATAGGTATAAAACCTACTCATCAAATACCTCCAAACTTAACCAATCGTTTGTCCCCAAGCAACAAAACACACTGCAATAACTAAATATGCAATGCAAATGCAAATGCAGCTATCTACATGCCTAAAATTCCAGCAGTCAAACAGAACAAAATCTATTCATCAAGCCTCAAATAAATCACAATAAACATGCTAGTACTTCATACCAAGACAGATCAATAATTTCCTCGTCAATCATCAAATCTTACCCTGCTATAACTGATATAGTCCGTGTGTGATCAAAACCAATGCTAACTAATATAATGCTAAATTCAACACATAATAAATCTCTTTAAAGGTATCATACAGTGTAAACTCACAAAATTCACGAACAAACTAGATCCAACTAAAGTCAAACATCCACCAAATTCAAGAGTCCAATCCGGGATACTTATGCTTTACTTATCATTACGGGGGCTTTTTGCTCTTTTACCGTTTTATTACATTTTTTTTGTTAACCATGACTGTGCAATGTCTCATTCCATTAAGCTAACAGTGCTACCCCTTAGCGAGCTTTCAACCAACAACTCCCAGACCATAAAGACCTTAGGGCGCTAGGTGTAGAGACAATCCCTTCGGGCATACTTGCTCAAGTAACAAAGGCCCCAAAACAAGACTAGTCACGGTGCTTATTCATTATTTTTTTTCTTTTCTTTTCTTTTTTTCTTTTTTTGAAGCATATATATCCCAAAATTTTCCCCTAAACTTAAGTTTTTGTCTAAATTCAGTCATCTCCGCCTATTCATGTCTTTCATTTATTTAAACTAGTATTATCCTCAAGAAGTCCATTACGTGTCAATTTAGACTTAATCAGTCAACATAGTTATTTTTACTGTGCTGTCCTTATTATATCAGTTTCAAACAGGTAAAGATTCAAATCATGACAAGAAATCACATCAAAGTCTTAACAGTAAATACTATACTTGTCTACTCAATTCTAATCTCATCATTGGCCCAAAACAGACTTAAACTATCTAACAGCTAGAAACATGCAAATACTTGAAATTTTTTTTTAAAGAAATTAGAATGAAAACTACATGAAAAACTACAAAATGAATGCAACTGGAACTGGAAATGAATAAGTTATACTAAATGAATGCAACTGGAACTAGAAGAATGCACCCCCAAACTTAATATATGCAATATCCTCATTGTATATAACAAAAAAAAACATAAGAAATTTGGCACTGAGGACTTCCCTGAAAGATCGAAGCCTTATTCCTCGTCAGTACCCTCTTCTTCTTCTTCATCTTCATCTTCATCAACCTCATCCTTAGGGGGTAAATCAGTCGGGGGGTACGCAAACAAGGGGAGAAATTGGTAGGGAGCGCCTGTCGAATTTATACGGTCGAACATCTCTAGGAATGTTGCACTACAGTTCTGATACATTTCCATTTGCTGCTGAGCCAGGCTATCCTGATTTTTTTCCACCCTGTCAATACCATGCTGAACTTGAGTAGCCACCATGTTAATCCTTCTAGTTTGATTTCTTAATTCTCGACAAATATCCTCAAAAAAATTAGGTGGTGGCCCATAACTCCCAGCTACAGTAGGATTGTCATTTGATTGTTGATTAGACTCGTCAGCAGGCTCTGGAGGCACAATAATGAAACCTAACCCTCTTGGATGTGGCGTACCCCCAACCCATACCTTGTACTTCTTAATAAGCGAGTGGTAAATTACGGCTAAAGGAGGTTGTCTACCTTCCTCGGCATCCCATTTTACTCCAGCTTGTTGACATAATCCAGTAATCAAAGATGGATGAGGCAGTCCACCTGAGGTCCCTCCTTGAATTGCTCTGTCAATGGAATCATGTATAACCTGGCCCACATCTATAGTTTTTCCTTGTGTAATGCAGAAAAGCAACGCTGCCCATTGATTTATAACATCACTCATATACCTACACGGCATCAACTTGGCACAAATAAAGGCATGCCATGCTTTCCCATAACTACTTAGTGCGGATGCAGGGAACAAAATAGTTTCTTATTGATCTGTTAATTTCCATTTTGTTCCAGGTACACACAAAGCTTGAATGACCTCACTGTAGTCCAGCTCGTGCTCTAAATATTTCATGTAGCCATTATTAGGTATTATGTTCAAGCCGTAGTAAGCATTTATTGTCCTGAAACTAACTTCCACTGATTTTTCTCGAACCCAATCATGTTACCAATAACATCTTTTGCATTGGCGTAGAATTCCTTAACAATTTTAATGACCGATGAATCCGGTTGGGCTGTAAAGTTCACCCATCTTCTACTTCCAATCATTTGTAGTAACTCCCCATCTTCTGCCTCTGGCAATAATCCACGCTCGGGAATTAGCGTTTTACTAGAAAGCAAATTGTAATATCTTTCGGACGCACTAGCACTTGTAAATATCTTTTTGTCAAACTTTGTCGAAGTGCCCGAAGTCTCTCCTCTATGCCTTTTAGTAGCCATAAGTCTTGCGTGTTAATTTCTTGCCCAACAAATGATGTTCAGTGGCTTAGTATGGGCAAATACTCTTTGTGACAAATTATCGAACACTTAGTGTACAAAAATTTTGAACACTATTGTTAAGCACTCCCCCAAACTTAATTTTCACCAAATTTGTCAATTACTAAGCACACTAGCCTTCCAATGCAATACAAGCAACAATTAAAAGTACCCAAACCCACTTGAGCCAACACAATGAAAGAAACTAACTTCAAATTACCGCCTTAGCTACTATTCAAGCAAATCCAAACAATTTGCAATAAAATCTTGAACACTTACTTGGTTATAGCCAGATATGATGTCCTAATCAAAGTTGTAGGAGCAATTTGAGCTTTGAACACTTACTTCAAATAGATGGGGTTTAAATGTAAGTTGGTGTCCGAATTGGTGAGGAAGGATGACAAGATGGAGATTAATTGACTTTGAGTTTGGGTAGGAGATTGAGTGTTTGGTTATGCTTAGACAAGGAGAAGTTAATTATCGTGGGCTAGATTAGAGGAGGGATGTGATTTGAGTGAGTTTGAGTTGGAGTAGGAGAGAAAGAGAGTGTTTGATTTGGGTTTGGAGGAGTTATGCCCGATTAGGGCTTATATTTTTTTTCTAAGTTACAGCAGGAGCGCCTAGGCGCTTGGTAGTGCACTAGTTGGACTGCCTAGGCGGTTGGGAGCAGTATGTCTTGGGAGCTTGGAGCGCCTAGGCACTTGATTTGGCCTAGGTGGGGGCACTTAGGCGCTTGGGGCACGATTTTTGCTTCTGTTGTTGGGCGCCGAGGCGCTTGGCTTGTGCATGGCTTGGGCGCCTAGGCGCTTGGGCCTGTCTTGGTGAACTTGGTGCTCCTTCTTGCTTTCAACCTGCATACCACAACTTAAATTCTTAGTTTTTGTTTGCAAGGATATTACGATTATACTAAAACCCTAAACTAAGAATATATATATATATATATATATATATATATATATATATATATAGTTAACTAAACTAACATGTTAAAATAACAAAAACTAACCAAAATTAAAGATTCGCCTAAAGTAGTAATAACACGACACCCTACACTACTAAGCAATTCAATAACACTAAAAATGAAGGAAATGATTAGAAATCTGAGAATTTGACAAATAGTAGTAGTCGTAGTGGCCATTAGTCGAACCCGCCAAATATAAAATCTTGTTTCCTATCCTGAAATCAATTAAATATCGTGTTAGAGAACATAAGGAGTCTAACAAATCCTAAACTATAAAAGTTTAATCACTAAATAAACTAACAGTAAAGCAAATAAATAAAAACAATAAAAAAAATAAAAAAAAATTATTGGGTTGCCTCCCAGTTAGCGCTTGGTTTATAGTCTTCAGCCTGACTTTCTTCTCTGTTCTAATCAGCAAGGTTGATAGATGTCTTTTCACGATCAACATAACCCCCATAGTAGTGCTTCAATCTCTGACCATTGACTTTGAAATTACATTTGGCATCCGGGTCTTCCACCTTCACAGCTCCGTGAGGATAAACTTTTGTAATGATAAATGGCCCTGACCAACGGGATTTCAACTTTCCTAGAAACAGTTTAAGCCTTGAATTGTATAATAACACTGTTTGCCCTGCTACAAACTTTCTTTCCAGAATTTTCTCGTCATGCCACCGCTTAACCTTTTCTTTATATAACTTCGTATTTTCATACGATTGGAGTCTGAATTCATCCATTTGGTTCAATTGTAAGAGGCGTTTTTCTCCCGTTGCAGACATATCAAAGTTTAACTTCCGAATTGCCCAATAAGTAGTGTGTTCTAGTTCAACCGGAAGATGGCATGCCTTCCCATATACTAACCTATACGGAGACATCCCTATCGGAGTTTTGTAAGCTGTACGATATGCCCATAAAGCATCATCCAACTTACTAGCCCAATCTTTTCGACTAGGGTTCAGTATCTTCTCGAGGATTCGTTTCACTTCTCGGTTAGATAACTCGGCTTGACCACTTATTTGTGGATGGTAAGCAGTATCTATCTTATGAGTGACTCCGTACTTAGTGAGAATAGCTGAGAACTGCTTATTACAGAAGTGCGTGTCTTCATCACTAATGATAGCACGAGGAGTGCCGAATCTAGAGAAAATATTCTTCCGGATGAACTTAACCACAACCTTAGCATCATTGGTGGGCGATGCTATAGCTTCTACCCACTTCGAAACGTAGTCCACCGCTAGAAGTATATAGGAGTTACTAAAAGATGATGGAAATTGTCCCATAAAGTTGATGCCCCAAACATCAAATAATTCGACTTCTAAGATCATGTTTAGTGGCATCTCTTGTCGCTTTGATATATTACCAACTCTTTGGCATCTGTCACATTTCAATGAAAACACATGGGCATCCTTAAAGAGTGTTGGCCAGAAGAATCCACATTGAAGCACCTTAGTTGCCGTTCTTTCTCCCCCAAAATGTCCACCATAGTCAGATGCATGACATTGGTGTAGAATATTCTCCATTTCAACTTTCGGAACACACCTTCTTATTACTTGATCTCCACATTATTTAAATAAAAATGGCTCATCCCATAAATATTGTTTCACATCATGGAGAAATTTCTTCTTCTGCTGACTTGTCAAATCTGGCGGAAACACCTTACTCACAATAAAATTTACATAATCTGCATACCATGGTGTATCCATCATTACCGTAAATAGTTGTTCATCCAGGAAAAATTCATTGATCATTGTTGTGTCATCATTTTTTAGTTCTGCATTCTCTAATCGTGATAAATGATCAGCAACCTAATTTTCTGTTCCTTTTCGGTCCCGGATCTCCAAGTCAAACTCTTGTAGCAATAATACCCATCTAATTAATCTCGGCTTCGCATCCTTCTTTTCTATTAAGTACTTAATTGCCGAATGATCTGTAAACACGATCACTTTTGTCCCAATCAAATATGAGCGAAATTTATCAAATGCATAAACAACTGCTAATAGCTCCTTCTCGGTAGTGGTATAATTCAGTTGGGCATCCGTTAGCATCTTACTAGCATAGTATATAGCGTGAAAATTTTTATCTTTTCGTTGGCCAAGAACTGCGCCAATCGCAAACTCGCTAGCATCACACATTAATTCGAATGGGATACTCCAATCTGGCGCTATAATTACAGGTGCGGTAACTAGTTTCTTCTTCAACACATCAAAAGCTTCCAGGCATGCTTGATCAAAGTTGAATGGAACATCCTTCTCCAAAAGATTGAAAAGTGGTTTCGTGATTTTGGAGAAGTCTTTTATAAATCGTCTATAGAAACCAGTGTGTCCCAAAAAACTTCGAATACCCTTTACTATAATAGGTGGTGGCAGGCTCTCAATGGTTTTGATCTTAGCTCTATTAACCTTAATTCCTTTTGATAACATTCGATGACCTAAGATTATCCCCTCTTGCACCATAAAATAACATTTCTCCCATTTTAAAACCAAATTCGTTTCCATACACCGTTTGAGCACGAGAGTGAGATTTTCCAAACAATAATCAAACGAATCCCCAAAGACTAAAAAATCATCCATAAATACCTCGAGATTTTGTTATACCATATCAGAGAAAATAGTCATCATACACCGTTAAAATGTCGTCGACGCATTATATAATCCAAAAGACATTCTGCGAAAAGTAAAGGTACTATAAGGGCATGTGAATGTTGTCTTCTCCTGATCCTTGGGTGCAATGGCAATCTGGTTATAACCTGAGTATCCATCCAAAAGACAATAATACTCATGCCCTGCAAGCCTGTCCAACATCTGATCTATAAATGGTAGAGGAAATGGTCCTTACGAGTGGCCTTATTCAACTTTCTATAATCCATACACACCCGCCAACCCATAACTATTCGAGTCGGGATCAATTCGTTATGCTCATTTGCAACTACTGTCATTCCCCCTTTCTTTGGCACATATTGAACCGGACTTACCCATGAGCTATCTGAGATAGGGTAGACAATTCCCTTATCCAATCATTTAATGATTTCCTTTTTGATAACTTCCTTCATGATGGGATTGAGTCTTCGTTATTGTTCAATAGTCAGTTTCGCTTCATCTTCTAACAAAATCTTATGCATGCAAATTGATGGGCTTATCCCCTTGATATCCGCAAGAGTCCACCCAAGAGCAGTCTTGTATTACCGAAGTACCCTTAGTAGCTTTTCTTCTTGAACCTTATCAAGTGATGCAAAAATAATAACTGGAAAGGTAGAAGAAGAACCAAGGTAGGCATACCGTAGATGGTTAGGCAATGACTTAAGTTCCAAGGTGGGCGGTTCTTCTAAAGATGATTTCACCTTTTCATCCGGCTTTCCCCAATAGTCTAGAGGTTAAAATTTTTACAAACATCGTGTGAACTTCGGAGCTGAATCTAGCATTTGAACACATTCCAGCACAATTGAATCATCAGATAAATTTTCACTAACTAATGCAGTTTCAAGAGGGTCTTCATTTATAGATTCACTAAATACCTCTCTAGTTGCTTCTTCAATCAGATCAACTTTAAAGCACTCTTCCTCTCCCTTTGGAAATTTTATAGCCTTGAAAACATTAAAAGTTACTTCTTCATCTTGGACTCTCATTGTTAACTCTCCCTTTTGTACATTAATTAATGTCCTTCCAGTGGCTAAAAATGGTCTTCCAAGGATAATGGGTATGTCTTTATCCTCTTCATAGTCCAACACAATGAAGTCGGCTGGAAATATGAATTTGTCCACCTTCACTAATATGTCTTCCACAATGCCCCTAGGGTATGTCACTGATCTATCTGCAAGCTAAAAAGAGATATTTGTTGGCTTTGGTGCTGGTAATCCCAACTGAGTGTAGATCGAAAGCGGCATCAAGTTAATACTCGCACCCAAATCACACAAACATCTGTTAAAGAACCGGGGTCCAATCGTGCACGGTATGGTGAAGGTACCCAGATCCTTCAACTTCGGTGGTAACTTTCTTTGCAGAATTACGCTACATTCTTCTGTCAACGCTACAATTTCAAACTCCCCTAGCTTCCTCTTTCTTGCTAAAATATCTTTCATGAATTTTACATAGCTAGGCATTTGTTCTAAAGCATCTGCGAATGGAATGTTGATTTACAGCTTTTTGAACACTTCTAAAAAATTTAAAAATTGTCTATCTAATTTCTGCTTTTGCAATCTTTGAGGAAACGGCACAGGTGGTACAACTGCTGTTTGCTTATCTTCTTGTTGTTTTTTCACAACTTTTTCCCTAGATTTACTTTCTGAATTTCCACTCTCTTTTTCACCATCCTCAGCAGAAATTATTTTCTTTTGTCCGTCTAAATCTGTAGTCAACTCCTTCCCACTTCTGAGTGTAACTGCCTTACATTGTTCATTTCCATCATTCCTTGGATTTTTCTCCGTATCACTAGGTAAAGAACCTGGAGTTCTAGAATTCAAAGCACTAGCTATCTGCCCAATTTGGTTCTCAAGGTTCTTTATTGCAGCTGATTTGTTTTTCGTTGTGGCTTCAAACTGAGTTGCCAATCTTGCCAACAATTCTTCCATTTGTCTTATCAGGTTATTGAGGTTGTGGGTGTTGTTGAGATTGTTGATGTGGCTGAAATCCAGGTGGATATGATTGCCTTGGAGCTTGTGCTTGAGCATGTGACTGATTATTACTCCAAGAAAAATTCAGGTGGTGTCTCACTCCTGGATTGTAACTGTTTGGATAACTGCCCTGCTGCCTGTTATAACTAGAAACAAACTGGACTGACTCAGGATTTATTGCACATTGATCACTGGAGTGGCTACCCGTAAATATTTCACAAATCGTTTCCATTTTCTGAACTGGTTGTACCCCAAGTGCATCTATCTTCTTTGTAAGAGCAGAAATCTGAGATGTCACTTGAGCTGACAATGTTGTCATCGCATCCACTTCATAAACCCCTACTGTCCTCGGCTGAGCCATTCTTGCTGTTAGCCACTGATAATTATTAGCTGCCATGGTTTCAAGCAACTGATACCCCTCATCACAATTCTTGGCCATAATAGCTCCTCCCGCTACGGCATCTATACTCGATCTCACTGTGCTGAATAAACCGTTATAAAAAGTTTGCACCTGAAGCCATTTAGGAATCCCATGGTGTGGACATTTTCACAATGAGTCTTTAAAGCTCTCCCATGCTTCATATAGTGATTCTGAATCGTGCTGAACGAAAGAGAAGATATTGTTATGCAACTTTGCTATTTTTGCAGGCGGAAAAAACTTTGCAAGAAATTTTGGGCTAGGTCATTCCATATAGTAATCGAGCCTGGTGGCAGTGAATGGAGCCAACTCTTAGCCTTATCTTTGAGAGTAAATGGAAACAACCTTAGCCTTATTGCATCCTCTGACACATTATTGTACTTGAAAGTATCGCAGATTTCTATAAAGCTGACTATGTGACCCTCCAAACTGACATGAATTTTGAATCATCTGTATTGTCCTCGGTTTTATCTCAAAACTTGTAGCAGTAATGGCAGGCCTCGTAATACTCGACTGAATTTCAGTAACCCGCGGCGTAGCATAATCCCGCAGTGCTTTTTTCTCTTCTTCAGCCATAGTATCTTTCTTATCAAGTGCCTCTTTGGTTTCTTTAACCCACTTACACAACCGCTGAAACCTTTTTTCAATGTCGTCCTCGTAAGGCAATAAATTTGGCTTCTTCAATCGCTTTTGCATACACTAGTCAAGAACACCTGAATAGAACAGAAAAGAAAAAGTTTAAATTAAGATTAACTCTATCAAAATCAATAATGACAAAATATTAAACTAATTTCCCTAGCAACGGCGCCAAAAACTTGTTGCCTAATTTTTTAATAACACTTTAACACGTAAGTATACGCGTTCAATTGTAATATTCAGCAAGCAAGGATATCGTTCCCATGAGAAAATAAACTAATATTTATCAATTACTAATTTCAATGCAATTAATCCTATTTTAAACTACGAAATATTGTTTGTGATTTGAAAATTAAACTTAACAAAACTAACAATTAAAATCAGAATTTCACAAGAATAACTGCAGATTTAACAGGTTAAGATTACAACTTCCCTTAGTATTTCATTTAAACCAATTTACTTTCCGTTTAAATAAATTAATTAATATGAATCATTTTCCAAGAATGCTTTATAAAATTCACGCACTTTTTTCAAAACACATGAACAAATCCTCCTAACTCCGATCCTTAAGACGCAAAATTACAAGGAACACCCTAGTCAATTAATTCACTATATTCCTATGTGAATCAAGTTAATTAGGGTTTTTAGCACAAACTCTTTCAATGGATACAAAAGACACATAGGTATATTCCTATCCTGCATGCTAATCATATTAACCCTATTCAGCTTATATGAACAGATGTTATCATATCCAGATCTCAATCTATATATACTCCATCTTCCAATTTTATATAGATTATCACAATAATTGCTGGTCAAACAATTAATCAATAAGCAAAAGATATAATAAATAATTCAATAAAAACCAACTTTCATTCAATGGGAAGATTTAATTTAAACTACATACCAAGTTCCGTTGCAATCTTAATGAAAATTTAGTTCATAATAATAATAAAGATAAACATCATCCAGATTAATAATCCAAACATCTCAGATAATTACAAAAGATAAAACTAGAGAAGAGAAGAAGAAATTCTGAATTGCTCCAATACTCTCTCTTTGATCTTCAGCCCTTGCAATTCTTCTTCGTGTTTTTTTTCGTTGTCCTCTCTGCAAATCTCTTGAAAAATTAAGTGATACGTCTTTTCTAAAGTCTTCTCCTATTTGTATTGGTCTCCCCCCCCCCTCTCATTCAGATTCCTTTTTTTCTTCAAAAAACCCACTTAGCAGCAGAAAAATCCTTCTTTAGCCGCACATGAGCGCCTAGGCGCTCAACCCAGGCCATTTCCAAGCGCCTAGGCGCTTGACCAGGACCACGTAATTACAAAAATGCCACTCAGCTCTAATTTGAATGATTTTTGACTTTTTTCTTCTCCCAAATGACCAATTTATCCCTCCAGCTCCAACCTACAAGAAATAAAGACAAAGCACATAAAAAGATACTAAAAACAATTAAAGATAACAGTAATTAAGTTTAATAATATCGGATTCATAGGTATAAAACCTACTCATCAATATGCCTCCAATGATGCTACCAATTGGGATGCAGCACATTCATGCGGCTCATTTACCACATTTCTCACCCATGAGTGTTGGTATGGGAATGGGAATGGGAATGGGAATGGGAATGGGAATGGGAATGGGAATGGGGTTTGGGATGAATATGCTAGACATGAATGGTGGAGTTCGTTGATGCTCTATGATTCCAATGCCCCCCATGCAAAGAGCACATTTCCCTTCCCCACCTATTTCAGGGTCTACTAGCTTTCAAGGTATGGCTGGAGCTAATCCTCAGATCTTTGGCCATCCTGGTCAAGGAGTTCCCATGTCAGTTGCAGGATCACCCTTGGTACCTTTGTGAGGACGTCCTATAAATTCAGCCACTGGAATGAGTGCCTTAAAGATGGGGCTTAATATGGAAGCTCCAGATGCAGCTCCCAATTTGGACTCGAAGGATTTGACACAGACAACCAATTCACGGGTGATGCACAGTGCTGAAGCCAGCATGTCATTAAACAAGTAATCTAGTCAGGTTTGTTATTTTTCATATTTTTTGGTGATGTGTATCAGTGACTTTTTATCAATGAAAAATAAACAAATCTAGAGTGTCAAAAAAATATACTTATTTTATGTGGTAATAATAATCATGCTCCACAACCTTGAACTGAATGAAATTTCATGTTCTCTCATATTATTCGTGCTCTTTCCATATATACAATTAGATTTTGTTAAAAGGTCTAGACGAAGTCATATAAGACTATGGTACATGACTTAGGTTCACGCTAGGGTATCTCCCGTAGATCCAGAAGTAAAATCCTAATATTGGAAAAAGGGCTTATATGCAACATTACTTCATGAACGTCTCAAGTATTATAATGCTTCGCTAACACTAACCTCCTTTATGAGCTTTCTGATTCCTTCAACTGGAAGTGGTTCTGCCTTATTTCAGTCTATTTAATTGTACAAATACTCTCAAAACACTACTGTTGTGGTTGCTGTTACAGGACAATATTATTATTAAAATTTAAAAGAGGTAGTACTAATTGCACAAAAAACAGGGTTCGAGGTAATGTGAAGACCTAATTTGTGAAGCCTGCGGATCCTTATTTTTTGAAACCTGATTCATGAAATTCCATTCTAATTTTGTGATTTATAGGCATGAGAAATTTCATTCTTAGATATTTTAATTTGAAATTTGTATATGTATGCCATGATATTCTTTCCTGCAGTTCTTTGTTTTGTCATTGCATGTTATTCTGAACAACCAAGAGAACATACAAGTAATGTAGCGTGGCACATTGCAATGATTTTACTTGGTCCATGCCTCATCCTGATTGATCATGGTCACTTTCAGGTATTATTTCTGTTGGAGTTATGACTTTTTTTGGGGGGATAGGCAAAAGTCGAAGTTAAGATTGTTATCTTAATTTATATATTATTTATGATGGTAGAAGTCTAGAGTTCTTAGCCATTTGTTTTTTCCTTGTCAGTATAATTATATTAGCCTGGGCCTTACCGTTGGAGATATTGCCGCCATTCTCTCTGGCAAAGATCTTGTTGGTTCTATCCTGTTCAGTCTTGTTCTCAACCATAAATAGGCTTTTTCATTTCAAATGGATACATACACGTTACTAGCTCACCTTTCATTTTTTCTTCCTTAATTGCTTTGGTAGTCCATAATTTGTAATAAAATCATTAAATTGTAATAGTTCATCTGTTCAGCATTGATACGATGAAAATCATTAATTAAGTCATTAAATTGAAAATCACAATTTGTAATAAAATCATTAATTGTAATAGCTCTTGAATTTGCTCAGACCAAGTTGACTCCTTCTGGGAAGGTGCTGAAATATGTAGAGAAGCTTGAGGTATGCTTCTTCCCGAAGACAATTATCTTAAGAGTTAAGCCAATGTAGGTATCTAGATCTCCACTTAAATGAGAAACAAGCTCATTGTTGATACATGACTTCATGGCTCTGCTAGCTTATGAAGAACTAGAAAAATCACCTATGTTTCATCTACTCAACTTGGAGTAGCGGCACCATGTTGCGGACTGTTTGAATTGAGCAATCCTTGGTGTGTTTCCTTTTTTTATTATTATATAAATAACTTCTAAGTTAAATTTAGCTAAATAGTACATGTTTCCTGTTTTCTTCCTGTCAAGATTATTTGTTTAAATTTTTCATCCTTTTAATTGACTGTTCTCTTGCCCTCATGGTATTATCAGCACATGCCAACCTACCCAGGTATACAGCAGTGGAACGACTAATACAACAAACTACAATTGTAAGACAATTCTTAAGTCAAGAGCACGGCAAGGTAACTCTAAGTTAGTCATTTCATCTTGCCAATGATTTGTAGTACATGATTTTTGAAAAGTGAAATGTTGTTATATTTGGTCTGTCTTGGCATTTGGAGACCCTTAATTGCTTTTCTTTGTTATATTCTATGATGACTTATATTGCTTTGATATATTGAAGAAACCACCATTAGGAGGACTAGTGATAACTAGCGTTTTGTTGTGTTGTTGTTTTTTATTTATTATATATATATATATATATATATATATATATATATATATATATATATATATATATATATATATATATGGGTAATCTTTTTCTGGTCATCCTCATATTATAAATGAGAAAAGGACATGTGAAGTTATATCAACCAAACATCAAATTGATATTGCAAGAAATTGAATCTTAATATACACTACTCCTCCATCCCATACTGGGAGTATTCACTCTCAGAAGTCACAGATTCTAAGAAAAAATTGACCCCTTAACATAGGCAATGTTGAGATTAACACATACTTACATATGGTGAGATTTGGTATATTGTTTTTTAAAGTGGACTCTCATTTTGGGATGTCTCAAGAAGAAAAGGTAGCCTCTCAATTTGGGACAGCGGGAGTCTGTTAGAAGAGTAACCCTTGTATACTTCTACGATCTATTTGTAATGATATTTCTGTTTTTTCATTATGTTTTGTTAGCTATTAGATAGTGTGAAATCACATGACATATGTGTGGTTGTTAGGATAAGAATGAGGTAGGTGAATGTTGCAGCTTCTAGAAGGTTCTAGCTTGTAATATAAGTATGAGTTATGGTTTGATTTGAATGAATATTGAATATTGAGGGTTTTTTCCCTTTGTGCCTTTTCTCAGACTCTAGTTCTTACTTTTTTTACCCATTCTTTCTTCGTCCAACTCTGTTTCTGAAATTTATTTATTTTATCAGTTTGAATCAATGTTAATTGCAAAATTCCATTAGATTTCTTGGGCCATCCTGTGTTGTGCTTCCTATAGTAGTTAGGGAGAGGGAAAGAACATAATTGTGCTTGTGTATTGGCTTTTCTTTGGTGTGTTTGGATTGTGATTTTTTGACCAATACCTTCCTATTCATCCAATCATCCCTAATATATAGGGTCGTTTTACTTTTGGTTTTTGACAAATGTTATTTAGCTTTGTATTATACTATTCATTTTCATTTGTTTCTTGGCAGACTTAATGCAGCCTTAGTTGTATCATCTCTTCATCATCTATAAAATCTTCTTTTCTTATGGAAAAAAATGTACACACATACTTGTAAAAAATAATGTAATTAACAAGGAAAAATCTTATTTTCTTAGCTGTTCAAATGAAGCAAAGATTTCTAGAAAATTATAGTCTTGATCATAGCTATTTTCTTAGCTTATCTTATGATTTGTTACTTCAGGTCTTTGCGAAAGCTGTAAAGCCAAGGGCATACTTTAAGCGGTACCAGGTTAAGTTTAAGAGAATGAGAGGTAAGTTTTGATATATTGTAGCTAAATTGTCAATGTTTATAGTTTATTAGTGCAGTGTTACACGTAGACTTTATTAGGCTATTACTGATTATATTTTTGGTTAAAATCTCTACAGAGAGTAAGACCGATTATCGTGCGAGGATTCGTCTGATCAATCAGGATAAGAACAAGTATAACACCCCCAAGTATCGGTTTGTTGTGCGATTTGTATCCACTAGTCTGTTTATATGAAATTATGTGTTTTAAGTCAAGTTTATTTCTCGTTCTCTTACTATTAAGTGCCTCCACTCTGAATAGTTTACTCGAGAATATTTGGGACTTGTACAGATGCCACTTAAACAGTTCATCATAGTATAAAAATTTTTTGTTTGCTTTCGTCTTTTTCGAGAATCTGTTGATTTCTAGGCATGAGAAATTCCATTCTTAGATATTTTAATTTGAAATTTGTATATGTAAATTGCTTTGCGCATTGAAGTTTTATTCTTTTGAGGTTGTGAGAACAATTAACTCTTTATTGTACAAATTCAACCTTAAATCTGTTATAGACCCGACTTACTACTTTCATAAATTGAGATTGCTAACTCTAAGTGGAGCTGGGAGAGCAAAAGGAACATATCTCATTCTTTAGGATTTTATATCTTCTTGGTTACCACAATTTTTTCTTCTTCTTTTTCTTGTCTAAATTTTTCTTCAGGTAAGTGAACATATTGTTGTGAATATTACAGGTAACATAATTTTTTTTTGTTTGCTTTCGTCTTTCTCGAGAATTTGTTGATTTCTAGGCATGAGAAATTTCATTCTTAGATATTTTAATTTGAAATTTGTATATGTAAATTGCTTTGCGCATTGAAGTTTTATTCTTTTGAGGTTGTGAGAATAATTAACTCTTTATTGTACAAGTTCAACCTTAAATCTGTTATAGACCCGACTTACTACTTTCATAAATTGTGATTGCTAACTCTAAGTGGAACTGGGAGAGCGGAAGGAACATATCTCATTCTTTAGGATTTTATATCTTCTTGGTTACCAAAATTTTTTCTTCTTCTTTTTCTTATCTAAATTTTTCTTCAGGTAAGTGAACATATTGTTGTGAATATTACAGGTAACAGCAGAAGATGAGTCTGGAATATATATATGGGATCTTAGAAAGCCGAAGTTTCCTGTTCTAGAGCTCCCTGGACATGCACACTGGTATGCGTTGTAGACTAATGTTGCAAGGCTGCTTTTATTAAAATTTATACTCCCACTATATATCCGGAAGAATGAGTACCATTTTCAATGAAAATTACATAGAAAGCAAACATATTTTTGGGACGGAGGGAGTAATAATCAAATACTAAAGCATCACTTCGGCATATAAATGTAATTCTTATATTGTATGCTCAATGTTAATCTTTGTACTTTTTCTTAATATTGTTGCCAGGACATGGGCGGTTAGATGCAATCCTGAGTATGAAGGGCTGATTGCGGTCTCTCTCTCTCTATCTCTCAACAATCTATTTTTTTAACTACATAACTGTAGACACTAGATAAATTTTTGGAAGTATGGTCTTTTATCTTGGCTTACATGATCTATAGATCTGAGTCAAGGTTCCTTGCTCCCTTTGTTTTTATTAAAATAAATTTATTTACTGCATTACATCTTTTATTCCCTGGCTATGTACACCTCTGGGTCTCTGATTTTACTGTTGTTAATGAACTTATGTATTATCTTTAACAATTATATTTTGCTGATAGATATAGCTTTGCAGAGTGCTGGAATAGACTCTGCTGTCAACTTATGGTTTGGTTCTCCTCCTAGCGGTGAAAACTTATTTGAAAGATCTTCCCTTATTTCATATATCAAAGTTCTAGCATATAATTTTTCATCTTTCAAATTCCTATGGTGAAGATTGTTTTATGGTTTTGACAGCTTGGTGGAGTAACCCACTAGGCCGATTGATCCATTGCTCAATTCATACAGTGACTACAAAGACAGTGTTTTGTTCAGCTAATAGCTGAACTTGACCTGACTAGTTTTTCTGATACTGCAAGCCTGGCTTGGAGGTATCGAGAGCCTTGGATATTTGCTTCATTGTCCTACGATCCTAATATCTGTCACCATTTGTAACAAATGGATTTGGTTGTTGACTTGAAGGTGTTGTTCGCTAATGTTACAATGTTTTTTCTCAGTATGGTTCCTGAAGTTATGTAGCAATTGCATGGATATGACTTCAAGTGAGTGGGTGACTTTTCTGATCAATGTTTCTCTGCTTCTCTATTTTTTTCTATTATTTCGTGGGTGTATAGATATATATTATATTATTATGTATATATAATATTGCATTCTTAGATGATATGTTTTTTATAAACAGAGCAGACATCTAGTCATTTAGAATAACAGCACTAGAACTTGCTCATGGCCATGCACCATTATCCAAGTATTCTCCAATGAAGGTTAATCATAGATTCACCATTGTGAACCATCTAAATTATTTTAGAAATAAATATAATATTGCTTTTTGCACAAGATTATTCGACTATTTTTCATTTTGTACTACTTTTGTAGGTGTTGCTGATGACCTTACAAAATGCACCCCCAGGACTTGATTGTGAGAGGGACAAGAGATTTTCAAAGGTTTGTAAATTCCTTAATTATATCTTTAAATTATTTAATTAACATCTTTATTGGTGTAGTGGATGATGCTGTTTTAATATTGGCAGAATACCTGGAGGATGAATCATGGTTGAAACTCTTGTGTAAGCTTAAGTATTGTTTCCTATTATAAACATTTTTTTCTTGATTTTTTTTTCATATATGACACTTGTGTTAACCTCTTGATGGCAGATAGTGTCAACTAAGACGGGCTTTGTAGTTTTCAATCGTACGAAGTTTGATTGTAAAGATGATGAATTATCATATATCGGATGATTTTATTTAATTAATAATATTTTAGTTTTTTTTGTACTTCTGTCATAATTTGATATGGGATTATTGAGACATAATTTTTTTTGTTTATAAAATAATTTTGACATTCGTTACATAACAAAAAAAGTCAATATTTATATTGTTGCAAATCATAACAAATTTCGTTGCACATGAAAAGTAAACAATAACGTATAGTGTCGTTGCTAATTGACAATAACTTTTGTTACTCTCTAAAAAAACTCACCTTCGAATAGTATTGTTGCTAATTCATCATAATTATCCTTAAAAAAATCAACGGCAACGCAAAATTTTGTTGTAAATTAATATATAACTGCTTTATTTTGTACATTTAGTAACAAATATCGTTACCAAAAAGTACACAATTAGCAACAATTTCTATAATGTTCAGTAACGGCAAACTTCGTTGGCAAATGTGTATCAAAGGCAACGAATTTCATCTTAGTTGGAAAATAAATTAAAAGATTCTTTTCGTTGCCAATTAGGCGTATTTTTGTAACGAAAATTATTTTTCAGTAACAATTTCTTAATAAATTTGATACAAAATATTTCGTTGCTAAATGATTTATGATTTTACACGAAAATAAAATTTTGTTGCGAAATATATTACTTTCTACAACGAAAAAAAATAGTTGTAGACAATTAGCAACGCTCATTGAGTAACGAAATGTCCAATGAACGAAAAATCGTTGCAAATGGCATTTGGCAACGAAATTTCGCACATTTAGCATCGAAAACTGTTTGTTGCAAAATCACCATTTTTTTGTAGTGTGATCATATATGGATCAAATGAAGACAGTAATAAGATACTGGTAAACTGTGAATAAATAAAATTCAAAAACTTGCATGAATACAAAGGTTCAGATACATGCTCAATATAAAGTAGAGTCAAGAAACTTGCATAATATAGTTCAGAAACTTGCATAATCATATACCTGTTTGTAAGACCCCAATTTTTATAAATAAAGATGAATTTTCTATAAATATCATTTTTGAATATTATGGAGTTAATTTGATATAATGTTATAGTTGTGGGTAATATTTATAAATTTTGCAAAGTAAGCAAGTTGTTATAAAATATTCGTTTGGTCGGAGAATATTCTTTTTGTCGGAGAATATTCGTACGACGGCACAATCATTGGTGGACCCCCCACAACGGAATTATTGTCGGATTGAGAAAACGACAAAATTATCTTTCTATAAAAATAACGGCTGAGGTGTTACCGTTAAAACCGTTAAAACTGTTGAACTACTCGGTAGTAAAAGTACAGTAATACGCGTGGTTGCATAGTAGCACATGGTATTGATTATTGATGCTTACGTGAGAAGTCACTTAGCTATACTCAATTATTGCTACAGTAATTGCTGCATCATATCTCTTAAATTATTGTCATAGTATCATCTGTTATATTATTGAGACGTTGTGGTAAGTTTGGTTATTTTATGGGGGGCCATATGTCATCATCTAAGAGTCTCTTCGTCAATAGTAATTACCGTCGTCAATAGTAATTACCGTCGTCAATAGTAATTACCTTCGTCAATAGTATTTACCTTGGTCAATAGTAATTACTTTCGTCAATAGTAGTTGTCCCTTCAATATTACCAAGAGTCATTTGACCCTTCGTTAAGACCAAGAGTCATTTGACCCTTCGTTAAGACCAAGAGCCACCCTCAGTTTTTCTATAAATAGAGGCCTAGGGCTTCATTATTTTTCACGAATTCATTCAAGCTATAGAGAGAGAAAGTATAGAGAGAATAAGAGAGAGAGAGAGACTAAAAGTATTCTGCTACATCACTTTTCCAATATCCAGTTCTTTTAAGGTAGGGAATATTATTTCTTTTATATTCATGAAGAGAACTTCTGTTATTCCATTCGTTATTATTCTGTTGGAATAACCAGTATACGCGGTCTACCCTATACTTGGTGACATTCTTCTATTATTCTGTTGGAACATCCTGTCTGTGTGTTTTACACCGGACCTGGTTCCGTTTATTATTCTGTTGGAACATCCTGTCTGTGTGTTTTACACCGGACCTGGTTCCGTTTTTATTATTATTCTGTTGGAACATCCTGTCTGTGCGTTTACGCCGGACCTGGTTCCATTATTTATTATTCTGTCGGAATATCCTGTCTGTGCGTTTACGCCGGACCTGGTTCCATTATTTATTATTCTGTTGGAATAACCTGTCTGTGCGGTCTATCGCATGCATGGTGATTTCTTTTGTTATTCCATTCTTTATTATACTCAGTTGGTTAAGTTTTGACTTCTATACTCCATGAAATTTGTGGAATATCCTTGATAGTTGCGTTTCATCCAGTATTTTTTCAAGAAAATATTCTTCTAAGCATTCTTGAATTTTACTCCACAATGCAGTATCATGTTGACAATTTGGACGTTGTTAATTCCTGGATAAATTAATTCTTGAACTTGTTTTATTGAATTCTTATATCATTGTCATCATCCTCATGTTTATAAAATGTTGAAAGTCATCTGTGGCATGTAGTGCATAGATGGACTTGGTATGATTATGACCAGGGATTATTCGGTATAATCATGACCGTAATGTTACAAATGATGTGGTAAAAGTCCTCATTGGCCCGTAGTGCATTGATGGACAGTTGTTGGCATGATCATGACCATTAATGAATATACGAATATCCTTGGCCGTAGTGCAGGGGTGATTCGATGATGTGGATTATTTTATTAAGCTGAGTCCCAGCGATCACAGTGTTGAAAAACTTTTCAATCATAAAAGATAGTAGCGTTTATTTTCTACTTGACTCTTTTAATGGATTGCTTGTTCCGCTACAGTTAAACTTGATGTCTATTATATTTTATCAGTTTAACATTGTTGAAGGCTAATGATAATTTATTCTGCATTATCTTAGTCATAATATTTCTTACTGGGCTAGTTGAGCTCACCCTTTCTTTCACTGTTCTCTTCAGGAAATGAGAACGTAGCTGGGGCAAGTCGGGGAACGGAGTGATGGTCCGAAGAATAGTATTAGTTAGTAGTCCTCACTATTCTATATAATGGTGTGTTAATAAATGTAATGAGGACTCCTTTTGAGTATGAATACTCTCTAGAAGATAATATTTGTATTCAAACTCACAGTTTATGTTTTGTCGTATTGTACACGACAGTTGTATTATTAAGTTGTATTTGTATTCTGTACTATGTATCTGACGACTCAAGATGGGTGATGTATACCTAATTTTGGGGGCGTCACAGTTGGTATCAGAGCTTAGGGATATGATCCCTGGCTAAGATGTGAGAATAGAACTAGGAGGGGAGAGACGGGGAATTCCTTCGCTAGTATGACATACCTAAGTTTATTTGCATGGTATTTAATTGGTCGGTCATAATATAAGGATAATATATGACATATCAATTAATTTTTATTTTGTGGCAGTATCTGAAAATGGCATCTGAGAACGTTGAGAATAGCAATGGAGCACAGACGACTGTTGATTCACCACATATCAATAATCAGGATAATGTGCATCAGGAAGGTGTCAATCCTCATGCAAACAACAACACTGACCAAATGATGAATGATCAAATGTTCAGAGGCTTTATGCAATTCATGCAACAACAGGTGAAAGCGGCTCCTGTCCACAACGTAGGTGGAAATACTGGAAACTCTCTGGCGGTCACCGCTAAACAGTTTAAGGAGCTGGGACCACCGGAGTTTAAGGGAGAACCCAAACCACTTGTAGCTGAAACATGGATAAAGCAGATCACCAAGATATTTGATGTCTTGGGTTGCTCCGAGGAGCAAAAGGTTCCCTTTGCCGCCTTTATGTTGCGAGGAGAGGCAGATTACTGGTGGGAATCGATAAAGCGTACTCAACCTGCCGCACTGAAGATGTCCTGGGAGAAGTTCCAAGAGCTGTTTAACGACAAATACTTTCCCGAGAGTATTCGTCACATGAAGGAGGTGGAGTTCATCAAATTGGAGCAGAATAATATGACCGTGTCGCAGTACGAGGCAAAATTTGCGGAGTTATCCCGGTTTGCGTCCCACCTGGTGGATAATGAAGAAAGAATGACGCGGATGTTTTTAAGAGGTTTGAAGCCGGAGATACGTCAACATCTTGTTTCTCATAAACTGTGTTTGTATTCAGATGTTGTAAATAGGGCTCAGTTGGTGGAGCGCGATAACGAGACAACGCAACCAAAAGAGAGCAGCCGGCAAAATGATAATACCAGTGAGAGCAGTCATCGAAGCGGTGACAACAAGCGTGGAGGGAATCAACAGGCCAGAAATGGTAACCACTTCGGTGGTAATCAGGGCCAAAACAATAAGAATGGACATTTCAAGAAGAGGAGATTCAACAATGATGGAAAGACGTCAGCACCAGCACCTGTCGTTAAGGAAGGAGAACGACCACCTATCATATGTTTCAAATGCGGAGGGGAGGGGCACATCAGTCCAAACTGCGCGATGCCGTCCAAAGCATGTTATAATTGTGGAAGAGAAGGTCATTTAGCCCGATTTTGTCGTTTACCGAAGACAAATTCAGCTAGGATGGAGGCACCAAAAGCCGTCCCAGAAAAGTCAAAACCGGTTGTGCAAGGGAGAGCGTTTGTTGTGAACTCCCAGAGAGCAAGGAACCCGAATGAGGTCATCACGGGTAAGCTTATTATAAACTCTAAAGAAGTTTATACTTTATTTGATACCGGTTCAACCCATTCTTTTATTTCTCCTACTTGCGCTCATCGATTAAATTTGATTCCGGAGAAATTAGACTTTGACTTATCTGTGGAAACTCCGTTGGGAGAAACCTTCATTACCTCCACTGTTTATAAGTCTTGTTTGGTTCAAGTTGGTACCCACACATTACCTATCGATCTGATTTCATTAAAAATACTTGCATTTGACGTGATTCTAGGGATTGATTGGTTAACTACTCATTATGCAAAAATTGATTGTTTTCGTAAGGTTGTTAGTTTTCATATTCCTAATCGACCTATTATGCGAATTCAAGCAACCAAACCATTAAAATCAATCGCTGTCATCTCAAGCCATAAAACTATTCGTTTATTGAAAAACGGATGTCAAGCTTTCTTAGCTCATGTCACAGATCTAAACAAAAATACGTCAGTTTTGAATGATATTTCTATTGTTAATAAATTCCCTGACGTATTCCCTGAAGAACTTCCTGGCCTACCCCCAGAGCGTGAAATTGAATTTTGTATCGATCTTGAACCCGGTACAAAACCCATTTCCAAAGCCCCATATCGAATGGCTCCTATTGAACTTCAGGAGTTAAAGATCCAACTGCAGGAATTGTTAGACATTGGTTTTATTCGTCCTAGTACTTCTCCTTGGGGTGCTCCTGTTCTGTTCGTGAAGAAGAAAGATGGGAGTATGCGACTTTGTATTGATTATCGGGAGTTGAATCATGTCACCATCAAAAACAGGTACCCATTGCCACGTATTGATGACCTGTTTGACCAGTTGCAAGGAGCACAATTCTTTTCAAAGATCGATCTTCGTTCTGGATATCATCAGCTGAAGGTTAGAACTGAGGATATTCCAAAGACGGCTTTTAGAACTCGGTACGGGCATTATGAATTCCTAGTCATGTCCTTTGGATTGACTAATGCTCCTGCTGCCTTCATGGATATGATGAACCGGGTATTCAAGGAATATTTGGATCACTTTGTGGTCGTCTTTATTGATGACATCCTTATTTATTCCAAAAGCCGTGAAGATCATGAGCAACACTTGAGGCTGGTACTCCAAAAGCTTCGTGAATACAAGCTTTATGCCAAGTTGAAGAAATGCGAGTTCTGGCTGGAGGAGGTAGCATTCCTTGGGCACGTAGTATCAAGTCGTGGAATATCGGTTGACCCGGCAAAGATTGAAGCTATTCAAAGCTGGGAGCAACCTAAATCAGTGACCGAGGTACGTAGCTTTCTTGGTTTAGCTGGTTATTATCGGAGATTCGTGGAAGGATTTTCTCGAATCGCTACTCCATTAACTCAGCTGACTCGAAAAGATACAAAGTTCGGTTGGAGCGAAGAATGTGAGCAGAGTTTTCAAGAACTCAAGAGGAGACTCATTTCAGCACCTGTTCTAACAATACCATCTGGCTCGGAGGGATTTGTCATCTACAGTGATGCTTCGAGCAAAGGGTTGGGATGCGTTCTCATGCAACATGGAAAAGTCATAGCCTATGCATCAAGACAACTCAAGGAATATGAGAGGAATTATCCTACTCATGATCTAGAGTTGGCAGCTGTTGTCTTTGCACTTAAAATTTGGAGGCATTACTTGTATGGGGAGAAGGTGGAGATCTTTACGGATCATAAAAGCCTCAAATATTTCTTCACTCAAAAGGAACTCAACATGCGACAACGACGTTGGCTTGAACTGTTGAAAGATTATGATCATACCATTCAATACCATCCTGGAAAAGCGAACGTGGTAGCTGACGCATTGAGTAGAAGATCATATGCGGGTACAAGTGCAATATTAACAACGCAAAGGCCCATTTTGTGTGACTTGCAAAGGATGGAGATAGAGTTGAAGACTCCAGGGACCCATGTGATGATGGCGAATATACGAGTAGAACCGACTTTAATCGATAAAGTTAAAGCTGCTCAAGCTACAGACCTGGAGCTGATGCGTATGAGGAAGAAAGTGCAAGAAGGTGTTATGCCGGAAGCAAGAATCGATGAGGAAGGAATACTTCGAGTCAACTCCAGACTTTGTGTTCCTAACAACCCTGATTTAAAGTATGAAATCATGATGGAGGCGCACAACACACCGTTTGCAATCCATCCTGGAAGTACCAAAATGTATCATGATCTTCGTCATACATTTTGGTGGAGCAATATGAAGAGAGAGATAGCGTTGTTTATCTCAAGGTGTCTAACTTGTCAACGAGTCAAAGCGGAGCATCAAGTACCAAAAGGTCCATTGCAACCACTTGAAATTCCAGAATGGAAGTGGGAGCACATTACCATGGATTTCGTTACCGGTCTTCCTAGGGTTTCTCAAGGTATTGATGCGATTTGGGTCATTGTTGATAGATTGACCAAGTCTGCTCATTTCTTACCGATACGAGAAACTTATACACTTGAACGTCTTGCTCGTATGTACATAAACGAGATTGTAAGACTGCATGGTATGCCAGTATCCATAATTTCTGATCGAGACCCAAGATTCACTTCACGATTTTGGGTTAGTTTACAAAAAGCTATGGGCACGGAGTTACGATTTAGTTCAGCATATCATCCTCAGACGGACGGACAATCAGAGAGGACTATTCAAACTCTTGAAGATCTATTAAGACTCTGTGTCTTTGACTTCAAGGGAAGTTGGGACAAGTTCTTACCATTGGTGGAGTTTTCCTACAACAACAGTTATCAAGCAAGTATTGGCATGGCTCCATTCGAAGCATTGTATGGAAGAAAATGTCGTTCTCCAGTATGCTGGGATGAGGTGGGCGAAGCAACGTTGTTGGGACCGGAGTTGGTACGTATGACTACAGAAAAGATTCAAACGATCCGACAACGTATAAAAACCTCACAAGATCGACAAAAGAGTTATGCTGATCTTCATCGAAAGGACGTGGAATTTGATGTAGGAGATCATGTGTTCTTACGTGTTGCTCCATGGAAAGGAGTTACGAGATTTGGAAAGAGAGGAAAGCTAAATCCTCGATTCATCGGTCCATTTTTAATCCTCGATCGAGTAGGAACTGTGGCTTATAGACTCGCTTTACCGCCAAGTATGTCTCGTGTTCATAACGTTTTCCACATATCCATGTTACGCAAATATGTGGAAGACCCGAACCACATTATTGAGTTAGAACCGGACGAAATAGCGGAGGATTTGACGTATGAAGAAGTTCCTGTTCAAATCTTGGATAAGAAGGAACATATTCTACGCTCCAAGGTTATACCTCAAGTCAAAGTTTTGTGGAGAAACCACGATGTTGAGGAAATGACTTGGGAGTTAGAATCAGAAATGAAATCAAGGTATCCTTACCTCTTCGACATACCAGGTACGTACCCTAATTTCGAGGGCGAAATTTCATAAGAAGGGGAGGTTGTAAGACCCCAATTTTTATAAATAAAGATGAATTTTCTATAAATATCATTTTTGAATATTATGGAGTTAATTTGATATAATGTTATAGTTGTGGGTAATATTTATAAATTTTGCAAAGTAAGCAAGTTGTTATAAAATATTCGTTTGGTCGGAGAATATTCTTTTTGTCGGGGAATATTCGTACGACGGCACAATCATTGGTGGACCCCACAACGGAATTATTGTCGGATTGAGAAAACGACAAAATTATCTTTCTATAAAAATAACGGCTGAGGTGTTACCGTTAAAACCGTTAAAACTGTTGAACTACTCGGTAGTAAAAGTACAGTAATACGCGTGGTTGCATAGTAGCACACGGTATTGATTATTGATGCTTACGTGAGAAGTCACTCAGCTATACTCAATTATTGCTACAGTAATTGCTGCATCATATCTCTTAAATTATTGTCATAGTATCATCTGTTATATTATTGAGACGTTGTGGTAAGTTTGGTTATTTTATGGGGGGCCATATGTCATCATCTAAGAGTCTCTTCGTCAATAGTAATTACCGTCGTCAATAGTAATTACCGTCGTCAATAGTAATTACCTTCGTCAATAGTATTTACCTTGGTCAATAGTAATTACTTTCGTCAATAGTAGTTGTCCCTTCAATATTACCAAGAGTCATTTGACCCTTCGTTAAGACCAAGAGTCATTTGACCCTTCGTTAAGACCAAGAGCCACCCTCAGTTTTTCTATAAATAGAGGCCTAGGGCTTCATTATTTTTCACGAATTCATTCAAGCTATAGAGAGAGAAAGTATAGAGAGAATAAGAGAGAGAGAGACTAAAAGTATTCTGCTACATCACTTTTCCAATATCCAGTTCTTTTAAGGTAGGGAATATTATTTCTTTTATATTCATGAAGAGAACTTCTGTTATTCCATTCGTTATTATTCTGTTGGAATAACCAGTATACGCGGTCTACCCTATACTTGGTGACATTCTTCTATTATTCTGTTGGAACATCCTGTCTGTGTGTTTTACACCGGACCTGGTTCCGTTTATTATTCTGTTGGAACATCCTGTCTGTGTGTTTTACACCGGACCTGGTTCCGTTTTTATTATTATTCTGTTGGAACATCCTGTCTGTGTGTTTTACACCGGACCTGGTTCCATTATTTATTATTCTGTCGGAATATCCTGTCTGTGCGTTTACGCCGGACCTGGTTCCATTATTTATTATTCTGTTGGAATAACCTGTCTGTGCGGTCTATCGCATGCATGGTGATTTCTTTTGTTATTCCATTCTTTATTATACTCAGTTGGTTAAGTTTTGACTTCTATACTCCATGAAATTTGTGGAATATCCTTGATAGTTGCGTTTCATCCAGTATCTTTTCAAGAAAATATTCTTCTAAGCATTCTTGAATTTTACTCCACAATGCAGTATCATGTTGACAATTTGGACGTTGTTAATTCCTGGATAAATTAATTCTTGAACTTGTTTTATTGAATTCTTATATCATTGTCATCATCCTCATGTTTATAAAATGTTGAAAGTCATCTGTGGCATGTAGTGCATAGATGGACTTGGTATGATTATGACCAGGGATTATTCGGTATAATCATGACCGTAATGTTACAAATGATGTGGTAAAAGTCCTCATTGGCCCGTAGTGCATTGATGGACAGTTGTTGGCATGATCATGACCATTAATGAATATACGAATATCCTTGGCCGTAGTGCAGGGGTGATTCGATGATGTGGATTATTTTATTAAGCTGAGTCTCAGCGATCACAGTGTTGAAAAACTTTTAAATCATAAAAGATAGTAGAGTTTATTTTCTACTTGACTCTTTTAATGGATTGCTTGTTCCGCTACAGTTAAACTTGATGTCTATTATATTTTATCAGTTTAACATTGTTGAAGGCTAATGATAATTTATTCTGCATTATCTTAGTCATAATATTTCTTACTGGGCTAGTTGAGCTCACCCTTTCTTTCACTGTTCTCTTCAGGAAATGAGAACGTAGCTGGGGCAAGTCGGGGAACGGAGTGATGGTCCGAATGATAGTATTAGTTAGTAGTCCTCACTATTCTATGTAATGGTGTGTTAATAAATGTAATGAGGACTCCTTTTGAGTATGAATACTCTCTAGAAGATAATATTTGTATTCAAACTCACAGTTTATGTTTTGTCGTATTGTACACGACAGTTGTATTATTAAGTTGTATTTGTATTCTGTACTATGTATCTGACGACCCAAGATGGGTGATGTATACCTAATTTTGGGGGCGTCACAGTTGGTATCAGAGCTTAGGGATATGATCCCTGGCTAAGATGTGAGAATAGAACTAGGAGGGGAGAGACGGGGAATTCCTTCGCTAGTATGACATACCTAAGTTTATTTGCATGGTATTTAATTGGTCGGTCATAATATAAGGATAATATATGACATATCAATTAATTTTTATTTTGTGGCAGTATCTGAAAATGGCATCTGAGAATGTTGAGAATAGCAATGGAGCACAGACGACTGTTGATTCACCACATATCAATAATCAGGATAATGTGCATCAGGAAGGTGTCAATCCTCATGCAAACAACAACACTGACCAAATGATGAATGATCAAATGTTCAGAGGCTTTATGCAATTCATGCAACAACAGGTGAAAGCGGCTCCTGTCCACAACGTAGGTGGAAATACTGGAAACTCTCTGGCGGTCACCGCTAAACAGTTTAAGGAGCTGGGACCACCGGAGTTTAAGGGAGAACCCAAACCACTTGTAGCTGAAACATGGATAAAGCAGATCACCAAGATATTTGATGTCTTGGGTTGCTCCGAGGAGCAAAAGGTTCCCTTTGCCGCCTTTATGTTGCGAGGAGAGGCAGATTACTGGTGGGAATCGATAAAGCGTACTCAACCTGCCGCACTGAAGATGTCCTGGGAGAAGTTCCAAGAGCTGTTTAACGACAAATACTTTCCCGAGAGTATTCGTCACATGAAGGAGGTGGAGTTCATCAAATTGGAGCAGAATAATATGACCGTGTCGCAGTACGAGGCAAAATTTGCGGAGTTATCCCGGTTTGCGTCCCACCTGGTGGATAATGAAGAAAGAATGACGCGGATGTTTTTAAGAGGTTTGAAGCCGGAGATACGTCAACATCTTGTTTCTCATAAACTGTGTTTGTATTCAGATGTTGTAAATAGGGCTCAGTTGGTGGAGCGCGATAACGAGACAACGCAACCAAAAGAGAGCAGCCGGCAAAATGATAATACCAGTGAGAGCAGTCATCGAAGCGGTGACAACAAGCGTGGAGGGAATCAACAGGCCAGAAATGGTAACCACTTCGGTGGTAATCAGGGCCAAAACAATAAGAATGGACATTTCAAGAAGAGGAGATTCAACAATGATGGAAAGACGTCAGCACCAGCACCTGTCGTTAAGGAAGGAGAACGACCACCTATCATATGTTTCAAATGCGGAGGGGAGGGGCACATCAGTCCAAACTGCGCGATGCCGTCCAAAGCATGTTATAATTGTGGAAGAGAAGGTCATTTAGCCCGATTTTGTCGTTTACCGAAGACAAATTCAGCTAGGATGGAGGCACCAAAAGCCGTCCCAGAAAAGTCAAAACCGGTTGTGCAAGGGAGAGCGTTTGTTGTGAACTCCCAGAGAGCAAGGAACCCGAATGAGGTCATCACGGGTAAGCTTATTATAAACTCTAAAGAAGTTTATACTTTATTTGATACCGGTTCAACCCATTCTTTTATTTCTCCTACTTGCGCTCATCGATTAAATTTGATTCCGGAGAAATTAGACTTTGACTTATCTGTGGAAACTCCGTTGGGAGAAACCTTCATTACCTCCACTGTTTATAAGTCTTGTTTGGTTCAAGTTGGTACCCACACATTACCTATCGATCTGATTTCATTAAAAATACTTGCATTTGACGTGATTCTAGGGATTGATTGGTTAACTACTCATTATGCAAAAATTGATTGTTTTCGTAAGGTTGTTAGTTTTCATATTCCTAATCGACCTATTATGCGAATTCAAGCAACCAAACCATTAAAATCAATCGCTGTCATCTCAAGCCATAAAGCTATTCGTTTATTGAAAAACGGATGTCAAGCTTTCTTAGCTCATGTCACAGATCTAAACAAAAATACGTCAGTTTTGAATGATATTTCTATTGTTAATAAATTCCCTGACGTATTCCCTGAAGAACTTCCTGGCCTACCCCCAGAGCGTGAAATTGAATTTTGTATCGACCTTGAACCCGGTACAAAACCCATTTCCAAAGCCCCATATCGAATGGCTCCTATTGAACTTCAGGAGTTAAAGATCCAACTGCAGGAATTGTTAGACATTGGTTTTATTCGTCCTAGTACTTCTCCTTGGGGTGCTCCTGTTCTGTTCGTGAAGAAGAAAGATGGGAGTATGCGACTTTGTATTGATTATCGGGAGTTGAATCATGTCACCATCAAAAACAGGTACCCATTGCCACGTATTGATGACCTGTTTGACCAGTTGCAAGGAGCACAATTCTTTTCAAAGATCGATCTTCGTTCTGGATATCATCAGCTGAAGGTTAGAACTGAGGATATTCCAAAGACGGCTTTTAGAACTCGGTACGGGCATTATGAATTCCTAGTCATGTCCTTTGGATTGACTAATGCTCCTGCTGCCTTCATGGATATGATGAACCGGGTATTCAAGGAATATTTGGATCACTTTGTGGTCGTCTTTATTGATGACATCCTTATTTATTCCAAAAGCCGTGAAGATCATGAGCAACACTTGAGGCTGGTACTCCAAAAGCTTCGTGAATACAAGCTTTATGCCAAGTTGAAGAAATGCGAGTTCTGGCTGGAGGAGGTAGCATTCCTTGGGCACGTAGTATCAAGTCGTGGAATATCGGTTGACCCGGCAAAGATTGAAGCTATTCAAAGCTGGGAGCAACCTAAATCAGTGACCGAGGTACGTAGCTTTCTTGGTTTAGCTGGTTATTATCGGAGATTCGTGGAAGGATTTTCTCGAATCGCTACTCCATTAACTCAGCTGACTCGAAAAGATACAAAGTTCGGTTGGAGCGAAGAATGTGAGCAGAGTTTTCAAGAACTCAAGAGGAGACTCATTTCAGCACCTGTTCTAACAATACCATCTGGCTCGGAGGGATTTGTCATCTACAGTGATGCTTCGAGCAAAGGGTTGGGATGCGTTCTCATGCAACATGGAAAAGTCATAGCCTATGCATCAAGACAACTCAAGGAATATGAGAGGAATTATCCTACTCATGATCTAGAGTTGGCAGCTGTTGTCTTTGCACTTAAAATTTGGAGGCATTACTTGTATGGGGAGAAGGTGGAGATCTTTACGGATCATAAAAGCCTCAAATATTTCTTCACTCAAAAGGAACTCAACATGCGACAACGACGTTGGCTTGAACTGTTGAAAGATTATGATCATACCATTCAATACCATCCTGGAAAAGCGAACGTGGTAGCTGACGCATTGAGTAGAAGATCATATGCGGGTACAAGTGCAATATTAACAACGCAAAGGCCCATTTTGTGTGACTTGCAAAGGATGGAGATAGAGTTGAAGACTCCAGGGACCCATGTGATGATGGCGAATATACGAGTAGAACCGACTTTAATCGATAAAGTTAAAGCTGCTCAAGCTACAGACCTGGAGCTGATGCGTATGAGGAAGAAAGTGCAAGAAGGTGTTATGCCGGAAGCAAGAATCGATGAAGAAGGAATACTTCGAGTCAACTCCAGACTTTGTGTTCCTAACAACCCTGATTTAAAGTATGAAATCATGATGGAGGCGCACAACACACCGTTTGCAATCCATCCTGGAAGTACCAAAATGTATCATGATCTTCGTCATACATTTTGGTGGAGCAATATGAAGAGAGAGATAGCGTTGTTTATCTCAAGGTGTCTAACTTGTCAACGAGTCAAAGCGGAGCATCAAGTACCAAAAGGTCCATTGCAACCACTTGAAATTCCAGAATGGAAGTGGGAGCACATTACCATGGATTTCGTTACCGGTCTTCCTAGGGTTTCTCAAGGTATTGATGCGATTTGGGTCATTGTTGATAGATTGACCAAGTCTGCTCATTTCTTACCGATACGAGAAACTTATACACTTGAACGTCTTGCTCGTATGTACATAAACGAGATTGTAAGACTGCATGGTATGCCAGTATCCATAGTTTCTGATCGAGACCCAAGATTCACTTCACGATTTTGGGTTAGTTTACAAAAAGCTATGGGCACGGAGTTACGATTTAGTTCAGCATATCATCCTCAGACGGACGGACAATCAGAGAGGACTATTCAAACTCTTGAAGATCTATTAAGACTCTGTGTCTTTGACTTCAAGGGAAGTTGGGACAAGTTCTTACCATTGGTGGAGTTTTCCTACAACAACAGTTATCAAGCAAGTATTGGCATGGCTCCATTCGAAGCATTGTATGGAAGAAAATGTCGTTCTCCAGTATGCTGGGATGAGGTGGGCGAAGCAACGTTGTTGGGACCGGAGTTGGTACGTATGACTACAGAAAAGATTCAAACGATCCGACAACGTATAAAAACCTCACAAGATCGACAAAAGAGTTATGCTGATCTTCATCGAAAGGACGTGGAATTTGATGTAGGAGATCATGTGTTCTTACGTGTTGCTCCATGGAAAGGAGTTACGAGATTTGGAAAGAGAGGAAAGCTAAATCCTCGATTCATCGGTCCATTTTTAATCCTCGATCGAGTAGGAACTGTGGCTTATAGACTCGCTTTACCGCCAAGTATGTCTCGTGTTCATAACGTTTTCCACATATCCATGTTACGCAAATATGTGGAAGACCCGAACCACATTATTGAGTTAGAACCGGACGAAATAGCGGAGGATTTGACGTATGAAGAAGTTCCTGTTCAAATCTTGGATAAGAAGGAACATATTCTACGCTCCAAGGTTATACCTCAAGTCAAAGTTTTGTGGAGAAACCACGATGTTGAGGAAATGACTTGGGAGTTAGAATCAGAAATGAAATCAAGGTATCCTTACCTCTTCGACATACCAGGTACGTACCCTAATTTCGAGGGCGAAATTTCATAAGAAGGGGAGGTTGTAAGACCCCAATTTTTATAAATAAAGATGAATTTTCTATAAATATCATTTTTGAATATTATGGAGTTAATTTGATATAATGTTATAGTTGTGGGTAATATTTATAAATTTTGCAAAGTAAGCAAGTTGTTATAAAATATTCGTTTGGTCGGAGAATATTCTTTTTGTCGGGGAATATTCGTACGACGGCACAATCATTGGTGGACCCCACAACGGAATTATTGTCGGATTGAGAAAACGACAAAATTATCTTTCTATAAAAATAACGGCTGAGGTGTTACCGTTAAAACCGTTAAAACTGTTGAACTACTCGGTAGTAAAAGTACAGTAATACGCGTGGTTGCATAGTAGCACACGGTATTGATTATTAATGCTTACGTGAGAAGTCACTCAGCTATACTCAATTATTGCTACAGTAATTGCTGCATCATATCTCTTAAATTATTGTCATAGTATCATCTGTTATATTATTGAGACGTTGTGGTAAGTTTGGTTATTTTATGGGGGGCCATATGTCATCATCTAAGAGTCTCTTCGTCAATAGTAATTACCGTCGTCAATAGTAATTACCGTCGTTAATAGTAATTACCTTCGTCAATAGTATTTATCTTGGTCAATAGTAATTACTTTCGTCAATAGTAGTTGTCCCTTCAATATTACCAAGAGTCATTTGACCCTTCGTTAAGACCAAGAGTCATTTGACCCTTCGTTAAGACCAAGAGCCACCCTCAGTTTTTCTATAAATAGAGGCCTAGGGCTTCATTATTTTTCACGAATTCATTCAAGCTATAGAGAGAGAAAGTATAGAGAGAATAAGAGAGAGAGAGACTAAAAGTATTCTGCTACATCACTTTTCCAATATCCAGTTCTTTTAAGGTAGGGAATATTATTTCTTTTATATTCATGAAGAGAACTTCTGTTATTCCATTCGTTATTATTCTGTTGGAATAACCAGTATACGCGGTCTACCCTATACTTGGTGACATTCTTCTATTATTCTGTTGGAACATCCTGTCTGTGTGTTTTACACCGAACCTGGTTCCGTTTATTATTCTGTTGGAACATCCTGTCTGTGTGTTTTACACCGGACCTGGTTCCGTTTTTATTATTATTCTGTTGGAACATCCTGTCTGTGCGTTTACGCCGGACCTGGTTCCATTATTTATTATTCTGTCGGAATATCCTGTCTGTGCGTTTACGCCGGACCTGGTTCCATTATTTATTATTCTGTTGGAATAACCTGTCTGTGCGGTCTATCGCATGCATGGTGATTTCTTTTGTTATTCCATTCTTTATTATACTCAGTTGGTTAAGTTTTGACTTCTATACTCCATGAAATTTGTGGAATATCCTTGATAGTTGCGTTTCATCCAGTATTTTTTCAAGAAAATATTCTTCTAAGCATTCTTGAATTTTACTCCACAATGCAGTATCATGTTGACAATTTGGACGTTGTTAATTCCTGGATAAATTAATTCTTGAACTTGTTTTATTGAATTCTTATATCATTGTCATCATCCTCATGTTTATAAAATGTTGAAAGTCATCTGTGGCATGTAGTGCATAGATGGACTTGGTATGATTATGACCAGGGATTATTCGGTATAATCATGACCGTAATGTTACAAATGATGTGGTAAAAGTCCTCATTGGCCCGTAGTGCATTGATGGACAGTTGTTGGCATGATCATGACCATTAATGAATATACGAATATCCTTGGCCGTAGTGCAGGGGTGATTCGATGATGTGGATTATTTTATTAAGCTGAGTCCCAGCGATCACAGTGTTGAAAAACTTTTCAATCATAAAAGATAGTAGCGTTTATTTTCTACTTGACTCTTTTAATGGATTGCTTGTTCCGCTACAGTTAAACTTGATGTTTATTATATTTTATCAGTTTAACATTGTTGAAGGCTAATGATAATTTATTCTGCATTATCTTAGTCATAATATTTCTTACTGGGCTAGTTGAGCTCACCCTTTCTTTCACTGTTCTCTTCAGGAAATGAGAACGTAGCTGGGGCAAGTCGGGGAACGGAGTGATGGTCCGAATAATAGTATTAGTTAGTAGTCCTCACTATTCTATATAATGGTGTGTTAATAAATGTAATGAGGACTCCTTTTGAGTATGAAGACTCTCTAGAAGATAATATTTGTATTCAAACTCACAGTTTATGTTTTGTCGTATTGTACACGACAGTTGTATTATTAAGTTGTATTTGTATTCTGTACTATGTATCTGACGACTCAAGATGGGTGATGTATACCTAATTTTGGGGGCGTCACACTGTTTGCACAAAATAAAAGTAGTGCGTAAGGTTTAGATACTTGCTCAATATAAATTAGAATTCGAATACTTGCCTAGTTTGTTGCTTACTGCTACACAACTTAGTTCTATCTTATATGCAAAGACCTATCATTAATAAGATTATTCTTTCAATTAGAATAATACATCATAACACATAATACTGCTATTTGTAGTCATAACATAACTTAAGCACATTGTCACATATTTATATTAGTCATTAAAACATATACAAACATTTATCAGGTCAAACTATATAAGTCTGGATTGATTTCGGTATCAATTCGATGTTCCGATTGCGTTATCGGATAATTATCAAGTTTATTTTCAATTAAACTCTATTTAAAAGCTTCAATATTATTTTAGATAATTTAATTATTATTATAATATTTTTCAGAAGCTCATAATAATTTTTAAATAATTTTTGTCATTTATTAGGATTTTTCAAACATTAATATCATTTTTAAATGACTTAATTATTAATTAATTCCATTATCATTAATATTTAAATAATTTAAAATATTAATGAAAACCATGTTAAAACATTAAAATTTATATATTATAACTTAAAAATATTTTTAAAGTATTAATATTACCTTCAAATGATTTTTAAATAATTGCCATTAATATTAAAATATTAATTTATTTCATGTTAAAATATTTAAAGTTATTTATTATAACTTCAAATATTTTTAAAACCTTTATATCATTTTTAAATAATTTTAAAACATTAAAATCATTTTTAAATAATTTATTTAATATAATTATTAAATAATTTTATTATCAATAATATTAAATTATTAATGAATTTTATCTCAAAATTTTAAAAGTCATTTATTATAACTTTAAATATTTTTTAACACTTTAATATCATTTAAAATAATTTTTAATATATTAAAATTATTTTTAACTAATTTATTTAATATAATTATTAAATAAATTTAATATCATTAATATTTAATTAAATAAAAATATTAATAAAAATTATGTTAAAATATTAAAAGTTAATTTTTATAACTTAAAATAATTTTTAAAACTGATTTATGAATTTTTAATAGTTATTTTCTATTTATTTAAATTATAAATACAGTGTATATAGAAATTAAATGATGTGATAATGTTTATAATTGAAAGTATGGGACTGGAATGATAATTTGGTGTTAAACTATGCTCAAAATGCTATGAATAATCTATTTTTGGAATTAGAAAGATGGCTGACTTTTGGAAGCATGAACATAGATATATTTTTATGACATAATCATGTTTTAAGGATTGCTTGAATGTTTAAGGTTTATTTGGCTACCTGTGGACTGTTTAGGAAGTTATAGCCAAAACTATGCTTAAATTCTAGTTTTCGAGATTGTTATGATCAAGTTCAGAACCTGAACTTATGAGTTAGTTAAGGGACTATAAAAAGCCCAAAAGAAGCATTTAAAAGATGTTCCTTAACTTAGTTAAGGTCCATGTTAAGTGTGGTTCAATTTCATATCTAAAAATCAATGAAAGTAAGCTTTAAAATAGAAATTAGCACCTAAATGAAGAACCACCATACCTGGACTATATAGACAAATTTCAATAGTCATAATATGACATAAGTAAGCTACACAAGCTAAAGAAACCAAGTCAAAACTGTTTTGAGCATTAGACTTGTGAAAAATCACATTTTAAGCCCAAAAGTGGACAATTTTGTGTAATTTTTAATACTTGAACTTAAAAGACTGTAATGAGCTCATACAAAGTTCCTAATACACGCTTGTAATGATTCCTAATCATTGCCATGACCAAAGCTAGTAAGAAAACCAAGTTAGGATCTATTTTTAAGCCTAAAGTGAGTTTTGATAGGTCAAACTTGGCTAAGTGATTAAATAAAGCATGATGATGATGATGAAAGTAGCCTTAAGTAACTTAAATAAACATGCCTAGACTATCCTAGTGACCAAAATGAAAAATTTGGAAAAAGTTCAAAAATAGTTTTTGTGAAAAGTTAGAAAACAGCCCAAATTGAAGTATTATTTTGAGAAGCTTAAATGAATTGAATAAGAAAATTAAACCTTGATTAAAATAGCTTGATGTATGGTCTAGAAGCAGGGCCAAATGGTAGAACCAATAACTTAACCCATAAATTCAAACAAATCGCCAAACTAGCATTTAAAAATCAACAAAGCTGCAGATTCAATTGATTTTTGTAAGTGTAAAATTGAGATTTAACTATTTTACTTAAAAATCAGTTTTAACACCTTAGGAAAGTGATTTAGAGGTATTCTAGGATATTCCAAGTGTTTGAATGCTAAGGTATACAAGAACTTGAGAAATTAGTTGGTAAAAGCTTGAAAAAACTAGTTTTTGAGGGTCAAAACAAAATCTATGCTTAGCAAAGTCAAGTGAATGCTAAAACTAGTCTTGACTAGTAATAATTCAAGTGTTGGAATGAACCCAAGAGGCCAGAAATAAAAATGTAAAGAATTGGCCAAAGTTAGTAAAAGCTAAAACTGTGATAAACAACATAGTTTGAGTATCAGTTTCAAGAAGCATAAATGCTTACTTGAGAAACCAAACCAATAAAAAAATAAATTTGTATACAGTCTATAAGTATGCCAAGAGTTCATGTCTAAAAGCTTAATATAAAAATTCATAAAAATCATCAAAATAGCTTTGAAAATCATAAAAACTGCAGATTTTGCTAAGAAAATGTGTAAAACAACCCATTTGGGGACGGTTTTTAAATTGCTTAACTTGATAGTTTTAAAGACCTAAACCAAGAATAAAATACTTTGGTATGAGGTTTATAATATTGCACAAATGGGAGGTTCAAAAGGTTACTATAGAAATTACTAAAAATCCTCAAAAGTACCTCAAAAATCATAATTTTGTGTTTTTAGTTATGTTACAAAAGTAAAGTTTAAAGCTTGTAAATGCCTTATCATGACTAAATGAGATAATAAAGATGTTTTATGATCTAAGATCTATATCATGATATGTTGGGACTAACACTTGTATGTTTTGGGATATATAAAGGTTATATGTGCTATGTGTCTATGTGAGCTAGCTATGTACATACTAAATTGTGAAAATGAATGGTGTCAAGCTAAGTGTCTATATGTGCTTAACTGTATTTGCAAATAAAAGCTATTTATAAAACTGTTTAATGTTAGTAAATAACTTATCTGATAGTTATTGAATACAGCTTCAGTAATCATAGTTGAGCTATGTAAATCAATAATGTAGACTTTGTACTACAAGATAACTAAGTAAGCCAATACTGGATATATGTAGGCTACTTAGTGGCAAAGCACTTTCTTAAAAATTTAATCGATGTGAGAGGCAAGTACATCAACCTTTCTTACTCAATTAAGTTTATATTGCAAGTACTTAACTCGAAGGCTTATCTTTTCAAGTTATTTGAACTGCAATACTTCAAATTCATTTATTTTTATGATATTGAAAGTATGTCAATGCAATTATTCGGCTAGACAACTGTTGAGATATATTACTATTATTTATTCATGAAACTCTCATTTAATGTTCTCCAAACCATTTTTTTTGTGATGCAGACTCTTATATAATGTTGTGAAAGAATAACCCTTTTATAGGGGCATATGATACCGGACATTATGATTCCGAAGGACATGTAATGTGTCAATAGATTGTTATGTTGTGCACAATATAGGGTACTTAGGCTGATCCCCTAAAGTACAAGTCTGTGATATATTTTAGTTGTAATAGCTATTTGTACCCATGGATTGTAGTTTTAGTATTGTCAATTCTAGTACAGAGTTCACTGGTCATTTAACCTTACAGCATGCGAAATCTTGATTCTTTAAACTCAAAGCTTATAAAGAACTGTTTTGCTTAGCATCTCATGACTTTATTTCCTTTATTGTAAATATTCATGTTTTCATTATATTCAACTATTTATTTTCTTGTTGAGAAAGCTTTTGCTCACCCTTGAATATAATATTTTCAATTAAAACCGAGAACGCCGGTACCTCAGGGAAGGATAAAGAAAAAGGAAAAGTTACAGAATAAGTTATTATTAAGCTCACGTGCTTATATTAACTTAATTAGTTATTGTAATAATTACCTTATTATTATTGTCTTTTATTATTATTTGGTATTGCAATATGTAAAGGTATATACAACCTGGGATTTAAGTTAAGATTAATATTTAATCTAAGACAAGTTTAAATTAGTAATATGTTGGGATGTATGGATGTGAAAGTATCATGAGCACCAAGACCGAGGTAAAGGTAACCTGAATTTGGGGGCGTCACAAGAATCGTCACAATAGATATCAAGTCAAAGTTAAGATCTGATGATGTATTCATTTTAGCTAGTCAAGCGACTCAAGTGTACTACACTCCTAATGTCGTAAATAGTAGAAGCCCCTGGTATACATTTGTCACTACAAAAACACGAGCATTTGATGATGTTAATAAGTTTGGGAATGATGAGGAGTTGCAAGATGAGATGTTAGCATTCCCAAGCAGGTTATGCTAAATGATAAAGATGTGATGAAAAATGATGTGGTTGATGTACCCGACGATGAGGAAGTCGAGGATGACATGGTTGTGAATGAGTACGTAGACGTTGAAGATGATAACGACGAAAAAAATGATATCGATGATGCTAATGATGAGGAAGAGACATAATTTGACAATGATGTTGATTTTAAATGTGACGCCCCCAAAATAGGTATACAACACTCATTCTGAGTCGCCAAATACATGGTACAGAAAGCAAACTACAACTTCAATAATACAATTATCGTGCAAAATACGACAACACATACTGTGAGTTTAAATACAAATATTGTCTTCTAGACAATATTCACACTCAAATAAGTCCTCAATACAATTATTCAAACACTATTTTACAGAAATAGTGAGGACTGCTAAAACATCTTTCTAGAACCATCACTCCATACCCCGACTAGATCCTGCTATGTTCTCACCTCCTGAGAAGAAAAATGGAACAAAAAGGAAAAGGGTGAGCTCAACTAGCCAGTAAAGAATATTATGACTAAGATAATATACAACAAATTATCATTCGTATTCAACAGGGAAAAATCTGATAGAATATAATCGACAATAAGTTTTAGATCAACAACTGTAGCGGAAACAGCAAACCATTAGAAGAGTCAAGTAAAGAATGAATTCTACTATCTTCTAATATTTAAAAGTCCATCATCAATATTTTATCCCTGTAACATCAATTAATAATCATCTTTATCCAAATATTCATCTTTGCACTACAGGCCAAAGATATTCATTTGTATCACATGTCAGTCATGTTCATCTCAACACCTGTTCATCTTTGCACTACAGGCCAAAGATATTCATCAAGTAATCATACATCTTTGCACTACAGGCCAAAGATATTCAGTAATATCATCATTTAGGACTGAGGATGATGAAAAATATCTTAAAGAGAACGAATCCAGTGAGACAGAAGGACAAATAGTAGGGATTCGTATAACAGTTTATCCAAGATCAATAATACTTCATAATAATCAATTGTGAAGCAGAATTCAAAAATAAAGATCAAAACATGGATACAATCAAAGATAGTAACCATAATAGACATCTTGGACAAAAAGGAAAAATTTTATTTTTTAGTGAATAGCGCCGTATTCGTGAATAGTGTCGTATACGCAAATAGTAACGTATACGTGAATAGTAACCCCGACACAAAAAGTTCCAAATTTGATAAAAAAAAACTCATATCAATATTTCAGCATAATGATATTGAAGAAAATAATATCATTTAAGAAGGAAATAATATCCTTTACCTCAAAATATCAGTACTTCTGGTCGGAATACCGGTATAAGGCTGAAAGAAACTTGCTCTGATGAATAGAAACTCTCAAAGTATCTAAATACTCACAAAATACACTCAATAATCTAGAGAGAGAAAGAGAGAAAACTTGTTTTTGGTGTGATTTTCAATTTTAACTTAGCCCTCTATTTATAGGAAAATGTTAGCACGCCGAAGCAGACTTAACCTGCAACCTGATGGCTTTACCTGCTACTATTCCCACCCACCACATTTGAATAAAAATCTCAGTACATTTTTTCACCAACCAAGAGTAGGGCCCACCAATTCTAGAATTTTTCACGAAAATGATTAACTCCGAAAATTCAACAATTTCTGAACCAGTCATCTCGTAAAATTCATAATAAATCATACGTTCATTTTTAACGGTTCCAAATTTGTGGACATATACTCAACTTATATATGTATAACATATCCAAAAATTACCACGATCCAAAATAACTCCCGCAAAATATCTCAAAACCCTGATTTTTAATACCTTCATTCCGACAAAAATACTGATAAAAACCTCAACATTAACTCCTTCATTTTTAACCACAAAAATATATCCCTCATTTATATCCACATAAAATAAATATTTTCTTATTATATAAATCAATAATTAATTATTCACAAATAATATTACAGAATCATATTTATGACAATCAGGCCGTTCCCAGGAAAGAGGGGGCTTTCCAATAAAGATTTCTCCTTACTGGCGCGTAATTAGATGACCAAACCTCTCCTTAGACAGAACTTTCTAGACATTGCCAATAATGTTATCTAATAATATTATTCAAATAATATGAATTATTGATCTGATAAAAGAAAATACTGTGCAGCAATAATTATTGAAACAACAATAATATAAAATATCAACGCAGCAATTATTGAATCAATAAAATAAAATATTGAATAATAACTACTGTAACAATTATTGAGTAATGCCTTCTTACGTAAGAATCAATAATTGGTGCAATACCGTGTGCTACTGTATTTTAACCACCGGGTATTCCAATAGTATTAACGGTAACAACTATGCTGTTATTTATAAATAACTTATACTTGTCGTTTTCTTCATCCAATCGCTTTCCCGTTATGGGGCCCACACAAGGCTGCGTCGTCGTACGAATATTCCCCGACAGCAAGAATATTCCACGACCAAACAAATATTCCCCGACAAAATGAATATTTTATAACCACTTGCTTATTTTGCAAAATTTGCACATTTCACCCATAACCAAAGTATTATATCAAATTAATCCCTTATTATTCACAATAATATTTAGAGAAAATTTGATTTTATTCATTAATAAGCTGGGGTCTTACATTAAATCTGACTTGTTTGATGACGTATAAAATTTGAACTTATTTTAAATTAGTAAAAAATGCAATGTTAATACATTATATTTAATTAATTTAAATTCAAATTCATATGCGTTATTTTTGTTATTTCACTAGTATATTTATAACTAGACATAGCGTTGGATGTTGTCGTAGTGGTGGCCGATCCGGTTCGGGACAGGGTATAGCTCAGTTGGAGGCTCGTCTTCAGGAACTAGTAAGTTATTTGAACATACCATTTCAATATATCTCAATCTGCATTAGCTATATTTGACTTAATTTTTTTTATAATTACAGATGTTCATCGACGGCACTGAGGGACTAACCTCGATATCTTCGGTCGTCGGCCAGTAGTTCCACAATTAACATGTGATCCAATGTTTTATTTTTATTGTAGTAGACTAGACTCAGTCGCTAAGGTGACCTTACACGCAATCTCTTTGATGAACCTCCCGATTGGGTGCATACGCTTCAGCCAGTACGGGAAGTATTACTCTTCGTTTATGGATATTGTTTTGCAGAAATTTCATGTAAGTTAATTTCCTTAAATCCTAACAATTATACGTACATAGTCGTTCCACAATAAATTAAATGTTTCTTACTTTTAAACTTTTGTTATAAACTTATTTTAGATATGAGGATGGCGTCTCTCAGGCAGTCGGCGACAATGTTATTATTACACATGTCGCTGAGAACTACACCGGTTAGCTGTATGAGATGAGACAAAGGGCAGCCTGAGCAGTTGAGCTCCAATCTGGGAGCACCATCAGATATCATAAGCCCCGTATTATCTCCAATTCAGCATGGGCGGCTATTTGTGCGCTCTGGGCTGCTAATGAGTTTAAGAAGAAATTCGAGCACGCAAAGAATTAAGAATCGTGGCCAGCTCCGAGTTTTACACACTACTAGCTCACAGTCTTTTGTAGAGGTGAAATCCAGTAAATGTCACGTGTTTTGTGGCGAACAAGAATTTTGTAAATTAATTTTAATATTTATTGAATTAAATAAATTTTTTTCGATGATTTAATTATTGGATTAAATAATTAATTGATGCAATTGTGGTAGATTAATTTAATTATATGTGTTACATTTATTAAATTAATATAGAGAATTTTTATTATCAAAGTTTGTAATTATGTGAGCTTAATAAATTAAATGAATTATTTAATTAAGCATGATGTTACTTTAATTAATTTAATTATTAATTTGAGATTTAATAATTTGTCATTATTAATTAACGAGAAAATTAATTATATGACTATGTGAATTTATGAGAAATTTTATATTTTATTTATAATAAATTAAATAAGATATGAGTTTATTTTATAAAGGAGTGTGACATTAATTAAACTATATGATAAAAGGTTTTATTAAAATAAAGAGCATTGATCTGAAATTGCTAGCCAAATGTGGCCTTAGGAGGAGTTGGGGGCAGTTAAGCCACGAATGGAATAACTGACCTCAACTCTGCGCTTAATGGTTGAGTCGAACGTATTTTTCATTTTTGCTAAGTTAAGAGTCAGAGAGAATTCAAGAGAAAGTTCAGAGGATTTGTTAGAATTCAGTAATTGAAGAAAGCTTCTAAGTCTACAAATATATACCTTATACTCTGGGTAATCTCTCCTTCCAATTTCTTCTTCACGTCTTTTAGTTTTCATAAAAAAATGGGTTTCAAAGTTTTGGTTTAACCTCTGTAATTGATTTAGGAGTATTGATTATGAGTTGTATATGTGTTATGTTATATCACACTATATTTAATTTTATATTGTTGCAAACCATAACATCAGTATTGTGAAAACATGTCGTACATATGTTATTTCAAAATAAACAGAGTACGTGATATGGCCATATGGCCATATATGTGATAATTGATGTATTGATTATGTATTATCCCTAAATTTTACACCCTTATATTATTGAGCATGTTAATACGAAGTGATCAAGCTTTAAACGAACGGATTTGGCCTTATAACGAATCCGTAGTGTTAAATTATAAGTTTTGTTCAAAATCCTCAAGAACTTCAAGAACAGTCTAAATTTTTATGATTTAAATATGTGATTATATGTTTTAATAGGTTAAAATCACTTTATGGATGTTGGGTTATGATTATACATGAATTATAACATGTGGGTATATGTGATCTGGTGAAATTAGTGTTAAAAATGTGTTGTTTTCACTGAACTCTGTGTTCTTCGCGAACTGAGAATCAGTTTCTGGAGTCTCGCGCCGCGGCGCCAACTCCAGAACTGAAGTCCCGCGCCGCAGCGCCACTGCGCCGCAGCGCCAAGACCCAAGCCACGGCGCCATAGCGTCGCAGCGCCAAGGGCCCGGCCACAGCGCCACCGCGCCGCAGCGCAACTCCTTAGCACATTAGTGGAGCCGCAGCGCCACTCTCCAGAAAGTGTCAGAAATGTATTTTTAAAATGTTAAAGTCTAACAAGTGTTAGTGGATTGATGTAATGAACATGTAATCATGTTAGAGGTATTATGAGATGATAAAATAGTTGTTTAACATGTAATAAAATATTATATGTGAATTGAATTATTAAGTACATAATTAGTTTGATAATTCATGAAGTATAAATTATGTGACAACGTGATAATTTGACTAAGTTTAGTCAATAATTAAAGTAGACAACGAGAATGGGTTATGTTGATTAGTTAGTAATTAACTGGTTTTGAATGTGAATGGTATGTAGGATTTAATTCAAAGAACGTGCTTAGTTAAAGTATAATCTACGCACGAGGCAAGTATCCTATCCCTAACTCCATTCTATTGAGCAAGTTTATCTAAACTTAAACGTTACTTTTATGTCGAGCAATTTTCCCTAACCCCACTTGTCATTATTGTTCAAGTTTATTATTTACCTTGAATAAATTATCCTTGTTATTATTCAAGTTCAAGCATGATATTAAAGATTAATTATCTTTCCAAAGCATGATTCAGTTATACAATAATTGTCCTATTGTATACGTTTGAGATTATTATTCAAATTGAATATCGTTATTGTTGAACCTTATTAGACTAGTGAACCTTATTGATTCAACTAGTCCATAGTTGACGAGCGTTCTAAATTTCAGAACCCTTGATGAATTTATCCAAACCAAACTTCCTTTGGTGCGGACTCGAATGTCAAACTGAGATGAACAACCCTGTATAGGGGATTATTTACGCTTTAGCGCTAAGATATTGTGCACAGTATGGTACTAAGGGCTGATCCCCCTAAGTACGAGAAGAAGGTCCATAGTCTTATGATTGTTAAAGGTTTCAAGTATAATCCTTGATAACCTAGGACATAGTTCAAGGTCTTATGACCTTCAGAATTCTTTTGATTCTTGTTATTCATTCTCGATTCAAAAGTTGAGCTCTTATTCAGATGTCTTTGATTTATTCGCATGTTATTATAATGTTATTTCATTATTATACTTGTGGGCATTTGTGCTCACTCTTGCTTAATAATAACATTGCAGTTAAGAACGAAAGAAGCGATGAACCCTCCACTAGTAAGGGCAAGGGCATAGTTAGCAAATGATGAAGACCTGTTATTTATTAACTGATGTATTTGTTTAAGACTTGACTTATGTTGTTGTTTAAGACTTATTTATTTAGAATTCCGCACAGATGTTTTAAGGTTAGAGTAAACTGAGATTTATTTATGATTCAGTTGATGTAACCCTTAAGGGAAGAGATTTTATTATGATTTCTATTTATTGTATGGTTTGATATTATTTATGGGTAGATAGATAGATGATGCTTGTACAGTGAACACCAAATCCCGTGGAATCGAAGTACCCGGATTTGGGGGTGTCACAGGTTGGTATCAAAGCTGTAGGTTATGAACCTTAGGTGTGGGAAACAACCTTAGGTAGTAGCCTTAGAAATTGAAAACTCTTATCGAGTTCTAAGAAATGAATTTTTGTAATTCATTGAAGATAATAAAATACATTATGTGTTTATGTGTTAAGTATGCGTTAGATAGTATGACTTAGTAACTAAAACTTAAAATTTTGTTGTCAGGATGACGAATGTTGGAGAAGCTAGTCAAGCTGAGGGGGGACCCCATTTATCTATAGTACCTACTGAGGAGGGATCTCGTGTACTTGTAGGACCGACTGAGGAGGAGCCCCGAGACATTCATGTCGTTAGGGAGCAGCTGGTGCAGAGGGTTTCATCTCCATTGATCACCGTTGTTGGTCAGGAGCATGAACCTGAGATTGATCCTGAGGAGGATCCTGAGGAGGAGTTTGATGAGGAGGAAGAAGAAGAGGAGTTACCACGGTACACTGTTGATGCTGAGATGTATGACACACTATATGATCGTAACGTGGAGTTACAAGATGAGGTTCAGGAATTGACTGAGCGAGCGACTGTTCAACAGTCTACTTTAAAGGAGAAGGATAGAGAGATTGTGACCCTTCATACACGTTTAGGAAACGTGGAGTGGGATCTGGTTCATGAGAAGGGTCAAACCGAAGATAAGACCGAGGAGATAGAGAAGCTGAAGAAGGAACTGAAGGAAACCTCCGGAAGACTGAAAATAGCAGAGGAAGGATAGGTAAGAGAATCACATCGAGCTGATCGTGCAGAAGATGATAGTCGTGCAAAGAAGGCAAAGCTTGAAGACACGTACGCCACACTTAATCATGCGATGGATGAGGTTCAAGAGCGAGTGTTAAGGTACCCCATCCAGTTTGAAGGACTTCCATCATATATGTTGGATCGCAGGACGATGTCTCGTGTCATGAATGAGGAGCGTGGCAAGGCTTTTGAGCACCTTGGAAGACAGGAATAGAATCTGTTTATTTATGTAAAAGACTTATATAGTTTTATGTAAATTTCGATGTGTTTATGAACTAAGGAATATGTTAATATTTGAATGTTTTAAATCATGTGGATTCTTTATTCCAGGATAGATGATGTAAATAGCAGTATGCTATAGTTTAATGTTAAAACTTTTTATTTGAATGAAAAGATATCTAGTTGTTTGAGATGATGTGTTAAGTGATATGTTAAATTGTTGAGTAATGTCTTAACTATGTAGAGAAATAAATAAAGTTCTAATAAACGTTTATTTAACAGAAAAATGCCGCCAAGGAGAAGACAACAATGTCAACCGACTCAGGAAGGGTCAACTAATAATAACAATAATGCCAACGTTAATCCAGTTCAACAGCTAGTTAATTTACTAACTGGAGTCATGAATAACCAACCGCAAGCTTCACCTAGCACAACGTTTAAAGATTTTAAGGCGGTGGGACCGCCAGAGTTCAAAGGTTCCAGAAATCCGATCGAGGCTCAAACGTGGGTGATGGAAACGGAGAAGGTTTTCGACATTGATAGGGTTCGAGAAGATCAGAAGACCGTTTTTACGACATTTATGCTGAAGTCTGAGGCTAGCTACTGGTGGCAGGCAAACAAGATGCGAGGAGGTGAAGGTGTAATTATGTGGGAGAGATTCAAAGAGATGTTTTTCGAAATGTATTTCCCAGCTAGTTCGCAGAATCAGATGGAGGTGCAATTTCTGGAACTGAAACAGGGAAACATGAGCGTGCCTGAATACGCGGCTAAATTCGATGAGTTGGCAAGGTTTGCCCCGTATCAAGTACACACTGACGAGAGGAAAGCCAGACGATTCGAACAAGGACTGAAGCCTTGGGTATACAGCAAGGTATCAATGTTTCAACTTAACACGTTTGCGGGAGTTTTGGAAAAGGCCATTCTCGCGGAAGGAGGAAGTGATGCAGTGACTAAGTACAACCAAGAACAGAAAAAGAAAAAGAGTGAGAATGAAGGTAATAACAAGACTGGTGGAAGTAATACTGGGAATAATAATAATCAGAAGAGGAAGTGGACGGATAACTCGGCAGCTGGAAGTCAACACGGAGGGCAGAAAAAGAAGATAGAAGCATGTCCGACTTGCGGCAAGGCACATCTAGGAGTTTGTTTGAAGGGAAAGAGAGTGTGCTACAATTGTGGTCAGGAAGGCCACATAGCACCAAATTGTCCAAACCCAAAGAAGGGTGCTTGTTTCAACTGTGGTTCGAAAGATTATTTAGCAAGAGACTGCCCCAAGAAGGGATCGGGAGGATCAGGACAAGGAGGAAACCGGGGAAATAGCAGTGGAAATACCTTAACCATCACCGGACCACCTGCAACAAACCGACCAACCGCCAGAACTTTCAATATAACGGTGCAAGATGCAATCCAGTCTCGTGATGTGGTGTCAAGTATCATTCCGATCAATGAAATTAATGCTTATGTTTTGTTTGATTCGGGTGCTACTTGTTCCTTTATATCCGATGACTTTGCTAATAGTTTAGATTTGCTTAAGGATGAATTGGAATATCCCATGAACATAGAAATTGCGAATAGAGAAATAATCTCTGTTAAGTACGTGTTTAAGAACTGTAGGGTGGATATTAAGGGTAATATCATGAACGTAGATCTTATCCCTATTCGATTGGCGGAATTTGACGTTATATTGGGTATGGATTGGCTATCCAATTATGGGGCTGTAATTGACTGGCAAAAGAAGCGTATTAACCTTATGACTCCGTCAAAGGTTGTGTTTTATGGTAGCAAGTCGCCTAGACAAGCGAGTTGTCTGACGATGTTGCAGGCCAGGAAGTTATTAAGACAAGGCTGTGTAGGATATTTAGCTTACATAGTCGACAGTCGAAAAGAGAACCCGAAGGTAGAAGAGATACCGATTGTGAGGGACTTCGTCGATGTATTTCCAGACGATTTGCCAGGACTTCCTCCAGATAGAGAAGTAGACTTTGTGATTGATTTGGCGCCCGGAACAGCTCCAATATCGAAGGCACCATACCGAATGGCGCCAGTAGAGATGAAGGAATTAATGGTACAACTACAAGAATTGTTGGACAAAAAGTACATTCAACCGAGCGTATCGCCGTGGGGAGCGCCGGTGTTGTTCGTGAAAAAGAAGGACGGATCGATGAGGCTCTGCATCGACTACAGAGAATTAAATAAGGTTACGATTAAGAACAGATATCCATTATCGAGGATCGATGATCTGTTTGATCAATTGAAGGGAGCAAAATACTTTTCCAAGATTGACTTGAGGAGTGGTTATCACCAACTGAAGGTGAGGCCAGAGGATGTACCAAAGACAGCGTTCCGAACGCGATATGGTCATTATGAGTTTTTAGTAATGTCGTTTGGTCTTACGAATGCTCCTGCAACATTTATGGGACTAATGAATGGTGTATTCAAGCCGTTTTTGGACAAATTCGTGGTGGTATTTATAGACGACATTTTGGTATATTCCAAAACTAAAGAAGAACACGAAGAACATTTGAGGTTAACGTTAGAAGTATTGAGAAGGGAGAAGTTGTATGCTAAATTTTCGAAATACGAATTCTGGATCGAGAGAGTACAATTTCTTGGTCACGTAATCGATAAAGATGGAATTTCGGTAGATCCATCCAAAGTAGAAGCTGTGATTAACTGGGATCAGCCGAGAACGCCGTCAGAAGTAAGAAGTTTTCTTGGATTAGCAGGATATTATAGAAGATTCATTCAAGATTTTTCTAAGATCGCAACTCCGTTAACGAATTTAACTCGAAAAGCTGTGAAATTTGTTTGGACGGAGAAGTGTGAGGAAAGTTTTCAAGAATTAAAGAAGAGGTTGAGTACAGCGCCTGTGTTATCTCTTCCGGATGATACAAGAAATTTTGTTGTTTTTAGCGATGCGTCGCATAAAGGACTTGGCTGTGTGCTGATGCAAAACGGCAAAGTCATTGCGTATGCATCACGGCAGTTGAAGGATTACGAGAAGGGTTACCCAACCCATGATTTGGAGTTAGCTGCAGTTGTTTTTGCTTTGAAAATTTGGAGGCACTATCTATACGGAGAGAAGTGTGAAATATATACGGACCACAAGAGTCTGAAATATATTTTTACACAGAAAGATTTAAATATGAGTCAGAGAAGATGGTTGGAATTAATCAAGGATTATGACTGTGAGATTTTATACCATCCAGGTAAGGCTAATGTGGTTGCCGACGCCTTAAGTAGAAAGGGTCATGAGAAATTGATGATGTTGACTGCTCAGCAGGAGCTAATTGCAGATATGGAGAAACTGGAGTTAGAAGTGAAGTATCCTATGGAGATTGATGAGAAGCTATTTCAGATGCAATCTGGTACAACTCTACTAGATAAAGTGAAGGAGGCTCAGCTTCAGGATGATGAATGCAAAAAGGTAACAACGAAGATATCTGAAGGAATCGAACCAAGATTTAAGATGGATAAGGAAGGAATATTGAGATTTGAAAGCAGAATTTGGGTTCCGCCAGTACAAGAAATTAAGGAAGAAATTTTGAGTGAGGCTCATAGTTCAAGATATTCGATTCACCCTGGTAGTACAAAAATGTATCAAGATCTTCGACAACATTTTTGGTGGCCGAATTTGAAACGTGATGTTGCAGAATGTGTTGCCAAATGCCTGACATGTCAGAAAGTTAAAGCAGAACATCAGAGATCGAGTGGATTGCTACAACCGTTGGAGATCCTAGAATGGAAATGGGAACATATTACGATGGACTTCGTGGTTAGCCTTCCGACGACTCAGAAAGGCTACGACGCAGTATGGGTTATCGTTGACCGACTGACGAAATCCGCGCACTTTCTTCCTATCAAAATCAGATTTAACTTAGATCAGTTGGCAAGATTATATGTGAAAGAGATTGTTTCGAGGCACGGAGTGCCGGTGTCTATTGTTTCCGATAGGGATCCGCGCTTCACATCAAATTTCTGGAAACGTCTTCAGGAATGCATGGGTACACAACTGCGAATGAGTACAGCTTACCACCCTCAAACAGACGGACAGAGCGAACGAACGATTCAAACACTGGAAGATATGTTACGAGCCTGTGTAATGGACTTCAAAGGAAATTGGGATGATCACCTACCATTGGTAGAGTTCGGCTACAACAACAGTTATCACGCTAGTATTGGTATGCCACCTTACGAAGCGTTATACGGCAGAAAGTGCAGAACTCCGCTTTATTGGGATGAAGTTGGTGAAAGACAATTGCTAGGGCCAGAATTGGTACAGCAAACGGCAGAAATAGTCAAAGTGATCCGAGCACGACTAGTAGCAGCTCAAGATCGACAGAAGAAATACGCTGATCCACATCGTAAAAATATCGAGTTTGAATCAGGTAGTTATGTTTTCTTGAAGGTCTCTCCCTGGAAGGGAAAGATCAGGTTCGGAAAGAAAGGAAAATTGAGCCCAAGATTTATTGGACCCTTTGAGGTACTGTGAAGAATTGGAGAAGTTGCGTACGAGGTAGCCTTACCTCCAGCACTCGAGAATATCCACAACGTCTTCCATGTTTCTGTGTTACGACCTTACAAACCTGATTACAAGCATGTAATTGAATACGAACCCCTATATTTTGAGAAAGTCTTATCTTATGAAGAAATTCCTGTCCAAATTGTCAACCGAAAAGAGCAAGTTCTCAGAAATAAAGTTATACCTTCTGTTAAGGTAATTTGGAGGAACCACAACGCTGAAGAAGCTACGTGGGAACTCGAAGAGAATATGATGAAGAATTACCCTCATTTATTTACTTAATTATGTGTATGCGATTCTGGGGACAGAATCTTTGTAAGGGGGGAGAATGTAACGGGTCGAAATTATTGAGTCGTGATTCTGGGGACAGAATCCTTTTAAGAGGGGAAAGATGTGGTGAACGAGAATTTTGTAAATTAATTTTAATATTTATTGAATTAAATAAATATTTTTCGATGATTTAATTATTGGATTAAATAATTAATTGGTGCAATTGTGGTAGATTAATTTAATTATATGTGTTACATTTATTAAATTAATGTAGAGAATTTTTATTATCAAAGTTTGTAATTATGTGAGCTTAATAAATTAAATGAATTATTTAATTAAGCATGATGTTACTTTAATTAATTTAATTATTAATTTGAGATTTAATAATTTGTCATTATTAATTAACGAGAAAATTAATTATATGACTATGTGAATTTATGAGAAATTTTATATTTTATTTATAATAAATTAAATAAGATATGAGTTTATTTTATAAAGGAGTGTGACATTAATTAAACTATATGATAAAAAGTTTTATTAAAATAAAGAGCATTGATCTGAAATTGCTAGCCAAATGTGGCCTTAGGAGGAGTTGGGGGCAGTTAAGCCACGAATGGAATAACTGACCTCAACTCTGCGCTTAATGGTTGAGTCGAACGTATTTTTCATTTTTGCTAAGGTAAGAGTCAGAGAGAATTCAAGAGAAAGTTCAGAGGATTTGTTAGAATTCAGTAATTAAAGAAAGCTTCTAAGTCTACAAATATATACCTTATACTCTGGGTAATCTCTCCTTCCAATTTCTTCTTCACGTCTTTTAGTTTTCATAAAAAAATGGGTTTCAAAGTTTTGGTTTAACCTCTGTAATTGAGTTAGGAGTATTGATTATGAGTTGTATATGTGTTATGTTATATCACATCGTATTTAATTTTATATTGTTGCAAACCATAACATCAGTATTGTGAAAACATGTCGTACATATGTTATTTCAAAATAAACAGAGTACGTGATATGGCCATATGGCCATATATGTGATAATTGATGTATTGATTATGTATTATCCCTAAATTTTACACCCTTATATTATTGAGCATGTTAATACGAAGTGATCAAGCTTTAAACGAACGGATTTGGCCTTATAACGAATCCGTAGTGTTAAATTATAAGTTTTGTTCAAAATCCTCAAGAACTTCAAGAACAGTCTAAATTTTTATGATTTAAATATGTGATTATATGTTTTAATAGGTTAAAATCACTTTATGGATGTTGGGTTATGATTATACATGAATTATAACATATGGGTATATGTGATCTGGTGAAATTAGTGTTAAAAATGTGTTGTTTTCGCTGAACTCTGTGTTCTTCGCGAACTGAGAATCAGTTTCTGGAGTCTCGCGCCGCGGCGCCAACTACAGAACTGAAGTCCCGCGCCGCAGCGCCACTGCGCCGCAGCGCCAAGACCCAAGCCACGGCGCCATAGCGTCGCAGCGCCAAGGGCCCGGCCACAGCGCCACCGCGCCGCAGCGCAACTCCTTAGCACATTAGTGGAGCCGCAGCGCCACTCTCCAAAAAGTGTCAGAAATGTATTTTTAAAATGTTAAAGTCTAACAAGTGTTAGTGGATTGATGTAATGAACATGTAATCATGTTAGAGGTATTATGAGATGATAAAATAGTTGTTTAACATGTAATAAAATATTATATGTGAATTGAATTATTAAGTACATAATTAGTTTGATAATTCATGAAGTATAAATTATGTGACAACGTGATAATTTGACTAAGTTTAGTCAATAATTAAAGTAGACAACGAGAATGGGTTATGTTGATTAGTTAGTAATTAACTGGTTTTGAATGTGAATGGTATGTAGGATTTAATTCAAAGAACGTGCTTAGTTAAAGTATAATCTACGCACGAGGCAAGTATCCTATCCCTAACTCCATTCTATTGAGCAAGTTTATCTAAACTTAAACGTTACTTTTATGTCGAGCAATTTTCCCTAACCCCACTTGTCATTATTGTTCAAGTTTATTATTTACCTTGAATAAATTATCCTTGTTATTATTCAAGTTCAAGCATGATATTAAAGATTAATTATCTTTCCAAAGCATGATTCAGTTATACAATAATTGTCCTATTGTATACGTTTGAGATTATTATTCAAATTGAATATCGTTATTGTTGAACCTTATTAGACTAGTGAACCTTATTGATTCAACTAGTCCATAGTTGACGAGCGTTCTAAATTTCAGAACCCTTGATGAATTTATCCAAACCAAACTTCCTTTGGTGCGGACTCGAATGTCAAACTGAGATGAACAACCCTGTATAGGGGATTATTTACGCTTTAGCGCTAAGATATTGTGCACAGTATGGTACTAAGGGCTGATCCCCCTAAGTACGAGAAGAAGGTCCATTGTCTTATGACTGTTAAAGGTTTCAAGTATAATCCTTGATAACCTAGGACATAGTTCAAGGTCTTATGACCCTCAGAATTCTTTTGATTCTTGTTATTCATTCTCGATTCAAAAGTTGAGCTCTTATTCAAATGTCTTTGATTTATTCGCATGTTATTATAATGTTATTTCATTATTATACTTGTGGGCATTTGTGCTCACTCTTGCTTAATAATAACATTGCAGTTAAGAACGAAAGAAGCGATGAACCCTCCACTAGTAAGGGCAAGGGCAAAGTTAGCAAATGATGAAGACCTGTTATTTATTAACTGATGTATTTGTTTAAGACTTGACTTATGTTGTTGTTTAAGACTTATTTGTTTAGAATTCCGCACAGATGTTTTAAGGTTAGAGTAACCTGGGATTTATTTATGATTCAGTTGATGTAACCCTTAAGGGAAGAGATTTTATTATGATTTCTATCTATTGTATGGTTTGATATTATTTATGGGTAGATAGATAGATGATGCTTGTACAGTGAACACCAAATCTCGTGGAATCGAAGTACCCGGATTTGGGGGTGTCACATGTTTAGTTAATTATTTACCAAATTCTCACATGAATACTTAATTATTGTTTTATGAATGTATTTATTAAGCCATGGGGAGGACCTTGGGCTGAGCTCCGACCATGGTAGAGTTCTGGGATAGAGCCCAAACGCTTAAGGAGAGCACTATGTCTCGGGCAGCAGTAGTTATACGGGTAAAACTAATCTTATTTTTAAGTAATTATTAATATTCACTCATTAATAAAATCATATAATTAACTCACATATACAAAATAAATTACAGGACCGATTTCAGAAGTTTCGGGACCAACGTATAACTAAGTTGAAGGCTGATAGGGGGATTCTGAGCCGTTAGATTCCACCATCCCGCTGCCCAAGAATGTATTATCTCGGGATGAGGAGCTAAGGTTATGGGTCGCATCTCAGGATCTTACTACTAGCAGTACCGACAAGTATCGTGTGTTAGGCCTGCCAAGGATACCCGCGTATACCCTACCTAGAAATAATAATATATATTTCTTATATTTCTTGTTATATCTTAATTTATAACAATAATATAAATTAATATGTACTACATAAGGTTCTATTTACCTTCGCAAGTTCTAACAAGCGCCAACGTCCGAGAGCACCTGTTAGACCATCTCATACAAGCGCTGGCTTAGACTATGCGCTATTCCAGAGGGTTATAGCGACGATGTCGGATAGGTTTAAGACGGATCTGATTTCCCATCATTAGAAGTTTCCTAGTCGTGCTCGCCTTCACCAACTAGCTCATGATATTGCTTTAGGGGCCAGCATCGAGATTACGAGATTATCGCAAGAGCAGTTCATCGTGTTAAGCAACGAGGTACTCCGGATGGTGGTTATCCTACTATTGGAGGCTTTAGGTCAACCCTCGCTGCCTACTGAGGTATTATGCATGTACTTTTATTTTCATTTATAAGTCTCTTTAATTCTAGCACATATGCGGATCGGACTAATGATTTATATTTTTAATCGTATCAACAGGGTGGAGATAAACCTGATGAATTGGATCCCGAGTCAATACATGTGCCAAATGACATTGATACTGAGGAGGAATATTTATTGATGAACACTGAGACTGACATTGAATCTAAAGAAGATAATGGTTATGAATCTCCAATACGTATACAAAATAATTCTAACTCAGACATCGATTACCAAAATAAAATGCATGTTTAGTTTTACTTGTATTGCATACAATTACGTATATACATGCATGTTATATCCTTGTCATGTTTATGTATCTTTCATTTATAGTTGTCGTAGTTTATTATTTCATACAATTATATGTCATTATTGTCATTTTATTTGTATATGTAATATCATATAACTCATAATAACATCCTAAAATTTTGTATTTATAGATGTCTTCTGAACCAAAGCAAAAAAACGCGGCTTCGGTCGGGGGCCTAATTATGTGCCGAAGGCCTAGACTAATCCGGATGACTGGATTCTTATATAGATCAAACCTCCTCCAGACAGCACGTAAGCTTGAGGCTATTATATATACGCCTTTTATATTACCATTGTTGTAGATATATACTAATGTAAATTATTTTAATGTAAATTGTTGTATATTATAAGGATTTCTAAGATAACAAGAATGTGAAGTGCATTTCACAATTATGCTTATAAAACTATCATACGCTAGTGATTACGTGGGTGAGCACATCTCTCACCCACAAGGATGCAGTTTGGGCTTAATTTCAGGTTTATTTTTTAAATTCTAACAGATGATATAATTAATGAATTAACTAATATTGTTTAGTAGTGTTGGATTATATTATCACCGTCTTAATATTATTATTGTTATTTTATTTGCAGAAAAGGTATATATGATACGACACACATGCATCTGTAATACATACATTGTTCTGGCAAAAGTACATCGCCTGAACAAAAGATAACTTGAACACGGAATGAAAGAAAGCCCTGCATAATGCATCGATCGACCATCCAGAACAGGGAGAGCAGTACATACATGAACATAGCCCCTGACAGTGCGCGTAACCCATATGGGCTCAGATGTGTGAGCAGTGGCAAGCTGTCGTCACTAACAGAGCCCTTGAAGGCAAGAAGCCAAAAAGAAAATATAGGGGCGGTAATATATCACAATTGCAGCAAACTGCTTCACGGGTACATATTTAGCAAAGTTTTAGTTTTAATTAGTATATCACATGTTTACATATTAATTTACGAGCATATTTTATAAGAGGCTCAGTTCATCCTATCCATTGGCTAAATGTATACGTGGCCACCTGCGATGGTTTGCCTGAGGCTATCTAGATAGCGGTACTTTGATATGTTTATAAATTTTTACATCATTTTTAAGTATTTTATATTTATTTTTAACTATTTAATTTTACCTGCTGACTTATAAGAGCCTACCGAATGAGCGTTATCATAAAGGCACCCCGCGACCGCTGATTGATCAAGAATTGTGGGAGAGTGCATCTGTTATGAAGAATAATTATGTCAAAGGTCAATGAAAACGACGACGACGACCGACTATCAGTGGCACTGGCAACTTTGTTAGTCAGTCTACTCACTCCTCATGTCATCGAACGTCGCACACTCCTGCTGACTGTTTGAGAGCAATATGTCAAGATCAGAATCACCTTCTTACACTTGGCGGGCATCTGTAGTCTCTGAGTCCTGAGAAGTTAGCAGATGCACCGGCAAGAGCAGCACAACACTAGGATTAGCCCGATTAGATAATCCGGTCATTGTTTAGCTTTATGTTTAGCTTTGTATATTTAGCTTAAGTACTTTACATTAAATAATACATGTTTTATTTTTTTGTTACAGCAACCCCATTTGGAAGATATTATTGCTCCGTGAAGACATTTGTATTCCCTCTTCTCTTGTTAATCGACATTTGAATTATGTTTTTACCGACTGAATGTACGGATGGATGTTTTGTATATAAATTTTACTCGGACGTTACTGTGTTGGTTTTATTAATTTATATATATATATATATATATATGTATATATATATATATATATATATATATATGAATGGATATATCGATGGATTTGTATGGATGTTGGTTTATTTATAGATATTATTGTGTGTTGGGTTATAAAGAAGGTATAAAACAGGTACATTTTTTTGGGAAATTCACAAAACAACCAATTTTTTTAATGTTAGTATCAGCGATCGCGCGAGGTCGTTAGTAACTTTCAGCTATCGGAACTGAATATAATTTTGTTTACTATTAGCGATCGCTTGCGGTGGTCGCTAATATCAGTCGCTGACACGTGGCTCCTCGTCACTCTGAAGGATGACTCAGCCTTACTCAAACGGGCGACCGTATCCATTGCTAATAGCTGTTGCGAATAAGTCGGACACTGATGGTTGTTGCATGCCGACGGACATCTAGCGACTAGAAAAACTGGAACTTATATCAGCAACTGGAGGCGGTCGAAGATTGATATCAGCGATCGCAGTCGGTCATTGATAGGCGGTAGCAGATGAGCCTTTTTCTTGTAGTGAGAAAGAGGTAACACAACCAAGAGGTAGTAACATCCTAGCGAGTTGAAAGAGTGTAATTAGGGTCTTCGGTTTGTGTGTGAGGGAGGTTATTTTTTTCAATTTTTATTCTGTGCAAAAAGTTGTTTTGTGTAGATTAATATATTGATCAAAGTTGGTTTTGTGCATTAGGTCAGTTAGGACCAAGCCACGTTAAATTTCTTGTTGTTTATTTTGTGTGACTTAATTCCCAACAAGTTCTTAACTTTAATAGTATACATTGAATAAAAATATATAATTATTTATATTTCTAAATTCATGTAATTGAATCTTTTCTTCCACACTATTTATACATATTCACCATCAGAAAATCTACATATATTCAATATTAAAACCCTTCATATTATTCATAAATTTCATGGTCTATGCATGAATGGATTAATTAACACTATCTATTACACATTTTTAAAATTTTAAAATTATAATATTTAAATAAATTTCACACATTCAAACATGCCCGTAGTTGGTAGGGTTGAGCAAGTAACCAAATTGGAACCGAAATCGCACTAAAAACTGTACGAACCGCACCAATTAAAATCGCACAAACGATTTTAGCGTATGTGGCGGTTTTAGGTGGGTTGAATAATCAAATTTACGGTTCCGGTTTGGTTACTAGACAAAACCGCACGCATAAAATCAAAACCGCACCATGTGTGTGTATGTATGTATTATCTCTAGTAAATTCTAAAGTTACTTTTCACTTGAACACGCTCAGAGAAAACTCCAGTCTTGCATTGTCATTTGTTTACCAATTGAAAGAAGATTGTTAGAGGTTATAGAGTCAAAAATTAAACAATTGGGTTTTGAAATTTCGAATTTGTTTGATGCGTTATTGGAGGGGCTTATAGCTGAGGGGCCAAATTCGTTGGTTCGAGCACTTGATGCATTGGTCAAGGTCAATCATATAATAGTAATAGTCTAATAGATTATTTTTCAAATTAGGTATATAAGATAAAATTTCATTCTATCTCCAGTATATACTTTTAATTTTTGGGGAACTAGATAAATATTCTTGCTTATTATCAAATATATGGTCTCCATTATTTTATATAGCGTATGTTTTAGTTTTAAAGCATCATTCCTTTATTATAAACTAAAACTATTTTACGTGTCTCACTGTTCTATGATTTGATGGTGAATTTGACATGTTTAGCAGAAGGAACTTTGGTTCTATGCTTGATATAATTCTATTTGCCGATTCTGTCACTAAGTTAATTGCTCGATATAAGTTATATGTTAAATTTTATTGAAGGTTTATACTTTTTTGTTGTTTCAATTGGTTTTGGAACCGAAACCGCACCAATTAAAACTGCACCGCACACTTTAAAATCGCACTGCACCAATCACAAGCGGTTTTGTGTGCGGTTTTAAAATTTTTAAATCGCACCTAAGCGATTTCGGGTGTGGTTTGGACTTCAAACCGCACCATGCTCGCCCCTAGTAGCTGGTACGAGTTCACCTACTAAAATTCAAAAACTAGTAAATGATGGACATTGTTGCTAAAGATAAAATAAAAACATTAATGGAGCACATTATAAACATGATTTTAAGGCTTTATATATTGAGTGTTGTTTGTTTACATCTGATTGCCTCTTAATGGACTACCTCTTATTCGCTAAGAGGCATGGTGCTGTTTGTTTTTTTTTGTTACCTTTGAATGCCTCTTAATCGGTAAGACAGAAAATAAAATCTTAATAATTAAGAGGTACCTCTTAATAAAAAAATTTTGATAATTTTTTTATATATAAATATATTCAACAATATTATGCACTCATTTTTATTAAATTGAATATTTAAAATTATTAAATAAAATTTATCCTTTAAAATAGTAAAATAGTATCATTAAGAGATAACCTATTTTTTAGTTATCAAATAATTTTTAGATTCAGACCTCATAACCATTCAGATGATCTAATTTATTAATACATCATAATTATTTAGATCTTAATTCTCAAATTTATCAAAAACCTCCGACTACACCCAAACTTCTGTTGAGAACACGTTATCTAGATAAGATATATTTCAGTCCTCAAATTTAATAACACGTTATCTAGATAAGAGATCTTTCTCATCTACTAAGTTGTTTTCTGTTGATGCAGAACCCACGTGAATTTATTTTGTAATGCAGAACTCACGTGAATTTAGTTTGTATTGATGCAGAACTCACGGGTTTCTATTATTGTCTCATCTACATTAGTTTTGATATGTTAAAAAAACGTGTTTACACTATTTTCTTTTTTGGCTGAATAATATTTTTTTCACTCTAAATTGTCATTCACTTTTAAAATTTATTTTAAAATTTTATTTTTCATCATTTAAGTCCTTAAAGTAATATTTTATATCACTTTTGTATCTTTTTCCCACTTAAATTCGCCCAAATTTTAATCCGATTTGACCCGACCCCAATTTCACTAATTAATTTTTTTTTCTAAAAAAACTAAAATTTATTATAATTTCTATTTCAATTTGACTAATTGTGCGTAAGGTTTCATAAAATTAAGATTCAAAAAAATTACATAAAAAATAAAAAAATTATTTTCAAAATTAAAAAATAAAGTAGAATTTTTTCATATTTTATGTAAAAAAAATTTCCAGAAAAAAAAAACTTTATGTTTTTACCATTATTATATGTATTCTTAATATTAGATATTTTAAAAACTAAAAATGAAAATGAAAATACAAAAAACAATAAAAGATAAATAAAAAACTAACTCAATTTTAAAAAATAAAAGAAATTAAAGGGTTTTGAAAATAATTATTATTTTCAGGGAAAAAAATTAGAATTTTTTTTATTTTTTAAAAAAACGAGTAAAGTTTTATAAAATACAGATTTGAAATAATAAAACTTTATTTTCAAAAAAAATAGAAATTTTTTATTTTAAAAAAATTAGTAAATTTTCATAAAAATAAATAAATTTTAAAGTAGAATTTTTTTCATATTTTATGTAAAAAAAAATTCCAGAAAAAAAAAACTTTATGTTTTTACCATTATTATATGTATTCTTAATATTAGATATTTTAAAAACAAAAACTAAAAATGAAAATTAAAATACAAAAAACAATAAAAGATAAATAAAAAAACTAACTCAATTTTAAAAAATAAAAGAAATTAAAGGGTTTTGAAAATAATTATTATTTTCAGGGAAAAAAATTAGAATTTTTTTATTTTTAAAAAAATGAGTAAATTTTTATAAAATATAGATTTGAAATAATAAAACTTTATTTTCAGAAAAAATAGAAATTATTTATTTTTTAAAAAATGAGTAAAGTTTCATAAAATATAGATTAAAAAAAAGTAATTAAAAAAATTATTTTCATAAAAAAATTAGAAATTTTTTATTTTAAAAAAAATTAGTAAATTTTCATAAAAATAATTAAATTTTAAAACTTTAATTTTTTGAATCTATATTTTATGAAACTTTACTCATTTTTTAAAAAATAAAATTTTCTAAATTTTTTTCCCTGAAATTAATAATTATTTTTAAAAAATTTTAATTTCTTTTCTAAAAAATATTGAATTAGTGTTTTTTATTTATCTTGTACTGTTTTTTGTATTTTAATTTCTATTTTTAGTTTCTGTTTTTTAAATTTCTAATATTAAGAATACATATAATTAATAATGGTAAAGACATAACTGCCCTTAATAAAATGGGTTGTATAAAAATGGGTTGTGTAGGTCAAAATTTGGGCCACTTTAAGTGAAACTAGGAAAAAAACGGAATTTACACGAAATGCCATTACTTAAGGTTGCAACTGATGAAAGATAAATTTTAAGGGCGATTTTAAAAGTAAGTGGTAACTTGAAGATTTAAAAGTTTCATTCAACCGACAATATTTATTATGGTGCTGTGAATTTAAGACTTAAAAGTTAATTTTTGAAGTAAAACAGTTACATTTAAATTAAGTTGTATTTTTACAAGCAAAATATTCAAATAGATTCTAAATGTATCAAATGGTCTAAAGTCCAAACTAAACATTGTACTTGGACAAATTCTGTGTGGGTAATCATGAGTTTTGCTGTATCAAATTTATTTTTTCTTTAATTAGAGTTAAGTTATTCGAGTTATGATATGCTCATTATTTAAGTGAACATATATACAAAGATTTTTTTTAAAAAAAAGTAATGCCAATTTTGAGTTCGAATTTTTTTCCAAAGAAATTCAATAATTATCTGATCTTTGTTCTAAATTATAAGATCAATATTGAATTTTGAAAGTCATATTAAGACATTTTCAAATTCAAAATTAAAATGATTCATTAAAAGTTTAGAAACAATAAATATTACAATGATTAATTTGTAATATTCATCATTGTATTGATTAAAATTATAAAAAGTCACGTAATATTTTTATATTGAGTTAACTTCAAAAAAGTCAATAATAATCTTATATATGATAATCAATTTTATACGGACTGCTAAACAAGTTTTTTTGCAACATTAAAGAAGAATCACACAATTTTGTATTTTTAGAGAAAATCAATAAATTTTGACTCTTTTAATAGATTATGTAATCGTAGTATTATTTATCATGGTAAAATCTATTTGATAATTTTAACACAATCAAAACTCTTTATTTTTTTTCTCGAATTGTAGAGCTGGTAGATTCTTATTGGATTTTGTAAAAACACTAGTTTAATAAAAATACTTATAGAATTTATTCTCTAATCTTATGAGCTCTTTTACGCGGACATTAAAATTAGACATTAGTGTATTTGAATTTTATTTATTTATAATTTTGTCCTCCATTAAAGATCAAATACAAATAGATGAAATTCAAATACACTAATGTCCAATTTTCATGTTCATTATTAATATCCACATAGAGTTTTTGCTAATCTTATATATCAGAATGGGAGAGTATTTATAAAGTGTGGGTCCTTGCATGGCTAGCTGCTGCTTATAAATAAACTATTTTATACTGTTACTTGAACATGAAGTAGCTAGCATAGAATGAAGTCAATCAAAATCATGTCTCCATTCAATATAACTCTGATAATTTTCCTAAGCTTGAGCATTTGCTTTTGCGTAGGTGATGCTCAAGTGGCCGGATATCGTTTTGTCCAACGATGGCCACCTGCAGTTTGCAGCGTTACCCCCTCGTTATGCAGCAGACTTGTTCGACGATTTACTATTCATGGCCTTTGGCCCTATAACAGCGCTGGTACATCCCTGATAAATTGTCGAGGATCTGCATATAATGTTTCCTTGGTAAGTTTCAGCTAATTTTGTAGCTATTGTTGTCGACGATTTACTATTCACGTTATGCAGCAGACTTGTTCATTTAATTTCACCAAGCTTATTTTCAATCTTTAGCTAGATTTCCTATGATTTTGCCCAAGAAAATTTCCAAGGATAATTGGATTTAATTTTCTTTACCTTTCTAAAGCTTTTTTTTTACTAAAAAAAACCTTAACAATAATAAAGAAAATTGGATTTTATTTATTTTTTAGTTTTTGAATTTACGATCCTTTCTTGTGATTTTAAACTTACAAACAAGGTGGGCTAGGGATGCAACTTTTATCCAAAGGGTTGGAATAAATTCAATTCTCCCTTTAATTAACAATAAATACTAATTAACCAATTGGCTTGCTAATGAGGTAGTCCATGTCTTCTCTGTTGGAACACAGGTCTCGACCTTCCGCGCCCAACTAGATTACGCATGGCCTGATTTTACACAGAATAATCAACCTCAAAATTTGTGGAGGAATGAGTGGAATAAGCACGGGACATGTTCGGAACCCATATTGCCTCAGACAAAATATTTTAACAACTCAGTGAATTTGTATAGTCGTGCTAATATACTGTCGATACTTCAGGGACAAGGTATACTTCAGACTTTTTTTGCAATTAGACATGCATAACAGGATTTGATAAGTTTTTGTCAGCGGTATATATTAGGACTCAAACTATATACTAACAATTATTCCAATACCCCCCTCCCCCTCCCCCTCCCCCTCTTAATATAATATATATATATATATATATATATATATATATATATACACACACACACACACATACACACACACACACACACAACCGTTTTGAAACTAAATTATGAAATAAATTATTTTTTAAATTTTTATTTTTTATAATATTAAATTTTAAAATATATTTAAATTGAGTTTTAAAAGTTATCTTATAATTTGTAAGAGAGAAAGTCCTATTGTTTTTCTGTAGGAGTATGACTAATAATACTTTTCTCTCTCTCTCTCATAATAACCTTCATGTTTTAATTATCAGTTTTTTTTTTGTTTTTATTATTTTGATTCCAATCGTATTTTGTTTAAAATATATAGGAATCAATCCAGACAGTACGAGCTATTGCGTTGAAGATATACTCAAGTCATTCCCTAATTACAAAATTGAACTTAATTGCAAAACCAATTCCGCTGGAGATGTTGTACTCTTTGAGATCTTTACCTGCGTTCATTTAAATGGAAGTTACACCGATTGCCCGGGAAACCAACTGATAAATTGTGGCACCAGTAAGGCGGGAATCAAGTTTATTAGATGAATAATATATATATATATATATATATATATATATATGTGTGTGTGTGTGTGTGTGTGTGTGTGTGTGTGTGTGTGTGTGTGTGTGTGTGTGTTATCATGGACTGTTGGAGTATGTAACTGTATCATTTCTGCCAAAAGCGAAGGCCCATGAGGTCCTAGGTTTGTAATAAATAAAACGTACGTGCATGAAATGTTGAAATAAATGCACTCTAATAGTGTGTTGACAATGTAATCTTTGGACTAGGATATTTTTCATTTCAAATAAAATCTCGTTTTGTTGGTTTTGATTGTTTGGTTTCCGTTTTATAATTTAAGTAAGCACATGAACCAAAATTGAAATTCTAATGCTTTTTTGTTGGAATTGACGAATTTGGCTTTCATGTCACACAAGATATAGTTTCACCGTATCTTGTGGTATTTGACTTGCATTTAACTCAAATCTCTCCAAAAAAAAAATTCCAAAAACCTTTCATTTACTCTATTGAACAAATTTGCACAAAAATTTTTCTTAATGTTGTGATTCTTGCACAAATCTAGCCAAATAACGATGATAATTCCCCTTCATATTCAAATAAAAACCTTCGAGCTCCCTACCGATGCCGAAGGAATGAGCCGCGAGTCGAGGAGCTTGAGAATTAATTCTCCCAGATTCTCAAAAGCTCCATCTCAAATCTTCGATTCGTAGGTAGTCCCTTAGGCTATGTTTGTTTGTAAAAATAGTATACTTGAAAATGAACTATTGTCATAATTTAATACTACTTTGGACTATTTTATCTGATGGTGGAGGACTAATAGTCTTTTAAATATTATTATAGAGTATTTTTTGTCATTTCTAAAACTATATATGATGTATTATATAATCTCATGATGAATGTGTGATTAATAGCCCTCCATTTTAAGTTGTCAAATGTCTTTTATGAGACTAATAGTCTCACATTAAAAGACTACTAGTCCCTTTTGAAAGGATTAAATAATTAGAAGTGATGTTAAATTAAGATAAATCAATTCTAATTATATTTTTTATAAACAATCATGTCCCTAGAGAATAAACAACATTTGAAAATGAGTACTTATATTTTATATATTATGGGCGGGGCTCAAGATCATGAACAAGATCCACGCGCAATAAAGATTCCAAAACTTTATTGGATCTCTTCTTTTTTCTTCTTTGAATAATTGGAATATAATTATCCTTTGCAAACAATTACTGCATCTTCTTACTTGGTTTTGGTCTAGAGAGAGAAAGATGAGAGGAGAGAGAAAGTGGCCAAATCGTATTTTTATAGACAAAATGTATTAAAAATCGGTGTACGTGACAATTTCTAACAAAAATTAGGTCAAAATATCGAATTAAGTGTGTATGGTAACTAAATCGTACTAGAGAGTTCATATTGGGAGGATATTGATAATTTGCGGACTCAATTATCAAACGGGTAAAACTTTAAGTAACTGAACTGCTCTTAACCCTATTTGGAAATACTAATTTACCTCATATAATTCTGACATATTCTTTTCTTATATTTGGAAATACTAAATTACCCTTATTTCTTTTTCTTATCATTTTTTTCTTTTTTGTTTTTTGCTAATTTGACACACGCACCGCCACACACACCCCCAAAGATTGAACCCCCAAACCTCATAGTAAATATGTAATACCCGGTAAAAAAATTAATAAATAAATAAATAGTGAATAATAAATTTTATCTTGTTTTAAAACGTATTAATTGGACTTTGTATTTTATTTGGGTCAAAATAGTTATTTAATTTATGTGGACTAAAATAAGTAAAAGACATTAATTTGGGCTTATAGTAATTGGGTCTAATTTATAATTGTGATTTTTTTTTAAAAAAACCTATTAAATTAGGAGAGTTAGTAAATTATATTAATTAATAAATATGTAAAACCTAACAATACTACATCATATTTGATACAAACCCTATTTATTTTTCACCGGTTCTTCGTCTGATAAACAACAGGGAGGAGGCGCCTACGCTGTGGGCAACACATAGGGGTAGAGTCACATTTTTTTTGATAGTCAAGTAAGTTCTTCTTTTTTTTTTTCTATACATGGGATGCACGGTACATATATGAGCATAGAGATATTGAAGAATAAAGAATGTTTGTCTGATTAAGTAATGGAAGTACAGAATATGATGTACTTTTCAATAGTTATATAAATTACTATATAATAATTATATGAAAATAGATGGCATGTTTGTAATTAATTAGTAATATATACATATCTTATATAAAATACATAGACAGAAACTTGGAATGAAAATCAATTAGGATTATGGAAGATCATGTGTTGGCAGATATATATAAATTTAGTTATAGTACACTGGTAAATAGTTAACTGACGTAATGAAAATTTTATACATTCGGACTAAATTATTTTGCTAGTAAATTTTTAAAATTTAATTAATAACTAATTGAAAAGTATTATGTTGTTAATGATTAGAATTGTAATACAATTTCATATTATTTTATTAGATCGATCGGAAGGAATTTAACGAACTATATTAGGATAATAATTTTGGGTATTACATTGTTTAATCCAGGTACGGATTCCGTACTCTTTCAGCGAGACTCTTTTATTTTTAATTTGTTCGTTTCGTTATGCGTTTTGAAAATTAGTATTGTCTCTCATGATTATTTCTTGTCAAATTCATTGTGATAGTTTCGTTTGGCGTTCATAGTTGGAACTCATATTTGTACTCTGTAGACTAGTACAACATGTCTAAATTTATTTTTGATATTTGTAGTAATGTGCATGTTAATAATTTTGAAGACTTTTTGTTGATATCTCGTTTCAGTTTAACATGTACATGTTAGAACCCCTTTGTTGTGTCGCATGTATTGTGACATTATATTAGTTAGAATACCGTAGGGTATACCTGAGCTATAACCACCTGTGGGAGTACCACAGGCATGTCCTCTTGGCACCGAGGCATGACACCTTCCGTGGCGGTGTGATCAGTCCACGGCGTCTCCGTTTTGTGCTCCGGTGGGAGTTGGCCATTTGGTGTTTTATTTTGGGAGGCGTATGGGTCGACCCTAGTTTTCTGTTCTGTTCTGCCGATTGGTGATGTTTGTGCCAAACACGCCTTCCGATTTTACATGCATTGGATTCGCGGTCCAATGTGTGTGACTTGCCTGTGTGACATTATTTGATTTGCCTATGTGGCATTATTTGACTTGTCTGTGTGGCAAGGTATATTTCTATTTTATTCTGAGCTCGGTATGAAATAACACCCAACCATTTGATTCAGCCTATTATTTCGTTGTGTTAGATTTGTTCGTTTCGTTTCAGTTCGTTTAGTCTCTTTTCATTTAATTGAGTTAGTTATTTTGGTTCATTATTTGTATTCTATATCCGTACTGGGCATTTGGCTCATGCTGTGTTTTCTTCCGGCAGGTAATCAAGGGAATCAAGGGCAAGCTTGATGAGAGTTCCATTCATTCCAATGATTTAGAAATATTATGTTTAGACTTGGTGTGCCAGTTTACTTGGAATTGTAATAATTATTTTAGATTGTGGTTTGAGACAGTTAGAGATTTATTATGGTTGACTTGTGGTATTTATTAGTTATTAAGACCATTCTTTTGTGGCTTTGAGCCTTGTTATTAAATTCATCAGTTTTGGTTATGTTTTGGGTAACCTCTCTTTCTATTTCGAAAAGGGGGTGTTACAGAGTTGGTATCAGAGCTTAGGTTCTTTCTTGTAGAAAACCTATTTAGGTTTGACCTGTGAGTTATGGGTAGACTTCTGGGTTAGGTTTCTGTTTCGTTTGATTTTCTGTTCAGCTATTATATCAGTTATATTTGAATTTATCCCTAATCTTCTTTATTTATAATTGTTATCTCTTTATTAGATGGCTCGTAGATCCGTCAGAGTTGCTGGGAGGCGAGGTCATAATAGGGGAAGAGGTGAAGGTCAGCCCAATGAGCAACCTAATAATCAGATAAATACTCAATTGGCAACCTTGGTGAATCAGGCAGTGAACCAGGCTTTACCTCAGTTGGTGGCACAGGTTGTACAGACAATGCAGTAGCCGCCACCAGAAATTCCTGAACAGGAGAACCTGGGAAATAATGGTCCACAGGCAAACGAAGAGGAAGGGAATACAGATGGTATTGATTAGCAGGTAGTTCCAATGTATGTGTGGTTGGAAAGGTTTCAAAAGCAGAAACCACAGGCATTCAGTTCAGCTCCAACTCCAATTGATGCAGAGAATTGGATTGCCCACCTAAATAAGATCTTTGATGTGTTTGGGTGCTCGGATAATCAGAAAGTATTACTTGCTGCTTACAAGCTAGAATGGGATGCGCAGAGGTGGTGGAAAGCGTTGAAAACAACAAAGGGTAATGGTTATGTTGAAGCACTTAGCTGGGCAGAGTTTTGTGAGGTCTTTTATCAGCAGTATTTCCCAGCTGCTGATAAAGAGGCCTATGCCAAAGAGTATCTGTCTATTCGGCAGAAAGATGATGAGTCCATCACGGATTTCATGACGAGATTTACTAGGTTGGCAGGCTATGCAGGAATTTCTGTAGGTACTGCAGTGGAATAGGCGGAGAAGTTCAAGTGGCAGATTCATTATAGATATCGTCAGCATCTTATTAACAATAAGTTTACAGACGTGTCAGCAGTGGCCAATGCAGCAAAAAATATTGAGATGGAGCAACAGGACTTTCGGTCTTCTAAATCGGAAGGGAGTCGAAAAAGGGACAGAGATGACCAGCAGGGTCAAACTTCGGGTCAGCACGGGAAGAATCAGAGTGGTCAGTGGAACAGAAACCGTGGTGGCCAGCAGAGGCAGTGGCGTGGTCAGAATCAAAACAGGGGTTATCAGCAGATGCCTCAGCAAGGGCAGAATCGTCAGCTGCAGCTACCTTGGAATGGTCAAAATTGTCAGCAGTGGCAGAATCGTCAGCAGGGGCAGAATCAGGGTCGTTATCCTGGACCAGCTGGTGGGGGTAACCCAAATCTTATCCCGATAGCTCCTTGTGCTACTTGTGGGGCTAATCATCCGGGGAGGCAGTGCCACAGACTCACCGGTGCATGCTTCTTATATGGACAGATGGGTCATATTGCTAGGGATTATACCGGTCCACGCGAAAATGGTGGATGTGGTGATAATAGTGGCAATGGAGGTCAGCGTCAGGGTGGTCGAGTGTTCGCCTTGACATATAACCAGGCGACAGGTGCACCAGGTACTGTTTCTGGTACTCTTTTAGTTGGCAATCGTGAGGCATCTATTTTGTTTGATACGGGTTCTACTCATTCTGTTGTTGCTCAGTCTTTTGTTCGGCACCTAGGTGTGCCATCTCAGTTATTAGATTCTGTTATGTCCATTTCTACCCCGATGGGGACTTCTGTTGTTATTTCTGATTTGTATCGAGGGTGTCCGATAAGTTTTGGGGATAAGATTTGTAGGGCTAATCTTCTTCCGATGAGTATGCACGATTTCGATGTCATTCTTGGGATGGATTGGTTGGATAAGCACCGGGCCACTATCGATTGTCAAGCGAAGAAGGTTATATTCGGAGATGTGAAATCTCCAGAATTCGTGTTTCAGGGTTCTCAGCCGAGTAGGGTGTTGAAGTTGATTTCAGCTTTGAAGGCTGGAAAGTTGGTGGCAAAGGGTTGTGAGGGGTATTTGGCATTTGTGAAAGATACCTCTAAGGGTGAGTCTCATATTGAAGATGTTCCAATTGTTCGTGACTTTCCCGATGTGTTTCCTGAGGAATTGTCAGGGTTGCCACCACAGCGGGAAGTAGAGTTTGCTATTGAGCTTGTTCCTGGTGCGGAACCTATCTCTAAGGCTCCGTATCGGATGGCATCGTTAGAGTTACAGGAGTTGAAGGAGCAGCTAGAGGAGCTGTTAGATCGTGGTGTGATTCGACCGAGTGTTTCGCCGTGGGGTGCTCCGGTCTTATTTGTGAAGAAGAAGGATGGGTCTATGTGGCTATGCATAGACTAAAGAGAATTGAACAAGATCACCATCAGGAATCGGTATCCATTGTCGAGGATTGATGACTTGTTTGACCAACTTCAAGGGGCAAAATATTTTTCGAAGATAGACTTGAGGTCAGGTTATCATCAGTTGAGGGTGAGGGATGAGGATATCCCTAAGACGGCCTTTCGTACTCGATATGGGCATTACGAGTTTCTGGTGATGCCATTCGGGTTGACTAACGCTCCAGCGGTGTTTATGGATTTAATGAATCAGGTGTTCAGGGAGTACTTGGACCAATTTGTCATTGTCTTTATTGATGACATTTTGGTTTACTCCAAGTCTAAGGAAGAACATGAGGAGTATCTTCGCACAGTGTTGGGGATTTTGCAGAAAGAGAAATTATATGCTAAATTCTCTAAATGTGAGTTTTGGTTGGAGCAGGTTGCATTTTTGGGCCACGTTGTTTCGGCTGAAGGCATTAAGGTGGATCCTGCGAAGGTTGAGGCTATCACTAAATGGCCAAGACCTACTACAGTGACAGAGATTAGGAGTTTCTTGGGTTTGGCAGGGTATTATAGGAGGTTTGTGGAAGGATTTTCCTTGCTTGCCTTGCCATTGACCCAGTTGATGATAAAGGGCATGAAGTTTGTGTGGAATGAGGAGCGTGAGAAGAGTTTCGAGGAATTGAAGAAACGACTTATGACAGCTCCAATACTTGCATTATCGTCGGGGACTGGAGGTTACCAGATTTATAGCGATGCTTCTAAGAAGGGCTTGGGGTGTGTTTTGATGCAACACGGTAAGGTGATTGCTTATGCTTCTAGGCAGCCTAAACCTTACGAGGTGAATTACCCCACACATGATTTGGAGTTGGCAGCGGTGATCTTTGTCTTAAAGATTTGGAGGCATTATTTGTATGGAGAGACTTATGATATCTTCACTGATCACAAAAGTCTTAAATACATTTTCACTCAGAAGGAGCTTAATATGAGGCAAAGGCGTTGGTTGGAGCTTCTAAAAGATTATGATGCTAGAATTCAGTATCACCCGGGGAAGGCTAATGTGGTTGCAGATGCTCTTAGTCGAAAGAGTTCAGGGAGTGTAGCAGCCCTTATTACACAACCTCAGCTTATTTCGAATATGGAGCGGATTGAGTTGGAGTTGTATGTACGAGGTTCAGATGGGCTTTTGGCAGGTATGAGAGTGGAGCCCTCTCTTATCTCGCGGGTCAAAAAAGTTCAAAAGGAAGATGGAGAGTTATGGAGTATGGCGCATAATTTAGAGGAGGGCAAGTAGTCCGAATTTCGTATTGATGACCATGGTTTGATTTGGTTGGGTGAGCGGTTGTGTGTACCGTCAGATCCAATCATTCGAGAGGCTATGCTGGCTGAGGCTCATAGTTCGCCATTTTCAATTCATACAGGTTCTACGAAGATGTATAGGGATTTGAAGAAGAATTTTTGGTGGAATGGGATGAAACGAGACGTGGCTGAATATGTTGGGAAAAGCCTCACTTGTCAACAAGTGAAGATAGAACATCAACGAGCTAGTGGTTTGCTGCAACAGTTAGACATTCCAGTGTGGAAGTGGGAGGATATCACGATGGATTTTGTGACTGGTTTGCCGAAGACTTTCAGGAAGAATGATGCCATATGGGTAGTGGTGGACCGGTTGACCAAATCGGCACACTTTTTGGCTATCCATGAGGGTTACTCGGTGGATAGGTTGGCACATATCTTTCAACAGGAAATTGTTAGACTTCATGGTACTCCAGTATCTATTGTTTCAGATAGGGACCCACGATTTACTTCAAGGTTTTGGAAAGGGTTTCAACGAGCCTGGGGCACTCGGCTCAACTTTAGTACTTCTTTTCATCCGCAAACTGATGGGCAATCCGAACGGACTATTCAGACGTTGGAGGACATGTTGAGGTCTTGTGCACTTGAATGGTCGGGTAATTGGGATAATTACTTGAGCCTAGTTGAGTTTGCTTACAACAACAGCTGGCATGCAAGTATTGGGATGGCTCCGTTTGAGGCATTGTATGGTAGGAAGTGTCGAGCACCAACTTGTTGGGATGAGGTTGGCGAAAGGGCCATAAAAGGGCCTGAGTTAGTTCAAATCACTACGGAGAAGGTAGCGGTGGCTAAGGAGAAATTGAAATCGGCTCGATCACGACAGAAGTGTTATGCTGATAAACATAGGAGGACTTTAGAGTTTGAACCTGGTGAGCATGTGTTTCTAAAAGTTTCTCCTTGGAAGGGCATTCGGCGATTCGGGTTGAAAGGAAAGCTTAGTCCACGTTATATTGACCCATTTGAGATTTTGGAGAGGGTTGGTGAGGTTGCATATCGGTTAGCTTTGCCACCACAGCTAGCTCATGTGCGCAATGTGTTTCATGTGTCGGTGTTGAGGAGTTATCATTATCATCCGTTGCATGTGGTGCAATATCCATTCAATAAGATTCGGGAGGATCTTACTTGTGAGGAGAAAGCTGAGACGATTTTGGGTCGTCAAGAAAGGATTATGAGGAGGAAGACTATTCCGTTTGTTAAGGTTCTATGGAGGAACAATTCGGAGCGGGAAGCCACTTGGGAGCTTGAGGAGTCTATTCGAGCGGAATATCCGCATCTTTTTGATAATTAGGTACGTTCTATTCTTTTGATTCCGGGGACGAAATTCTTTTAAGGGGTAGGTGATGTAATACCCGGTAAAAAAATTAATAAATAAATAAATAGTGAATAATAAAATTTATCTTGTTTTAAAACGTATTAATTGGACTTTATATTTTATTTGGGTCAAAATAGTTATTTAATTTATGTGGACTAAAATAAGTAAAAGACATTAATTTGGGCTTATAGTAATTGGGTCTAATTTATAATTGTGATTTTTTTTAAAAACCTATTAAATTAGGAGAGTTAGTAAATTATATTAATTAATAAATATATAAAACCTAACAATACTACATCATATTTGACACAAACCCTATTTATTTTTCACCGGTTCTTCGTCTGATAAACAACAGGGAGGAGGCGCCTACGCTGTGGGCAACACATAGGAGCAGAGTCACATTTTTTTTTGTTAGTCAAGTAAGTTCTTTTTTTTTCTATACATGGGATGGACGGTACATATATGAGAATAGAGATATTAAAGAATAAAGAATGTTTGTCTGATTAAGTAATGGAAGTACAGAACATGATGTACTTTTCAATAGTTATATAAGTTACTATATAATAATTATATGAAAATAGATGGCATGTTTGTAATTAATTAGTAATATATACATATCTTATATAAAATACATAGACATAAACTTGGAATGAAAATCAATTAGGATTATGGAAGATCATGTGTTGGCAGATATATATAAATTTAGTTATAGTACACTGGTAAATAGTTAACTGACGCAATGAAAATTTTATACATTCGGACTAAATTATTTTGCTAGTAAATTTTTAAAATTTAATTAATAACTAACTGAAAAGTATTATGTTGTTAATGATTAGAATTGTAATACAATTTCATATTATTTTATTAGATCGGTCGGAAGGAATTTAACGAACTATATTGGGATAATAATTTTGGGTATTACATTACTTAATCCAGGTACGGATTCCGTATTCTTTCAGCGAGACTCTTTTATTTTTAATTTGTTTGTTTCGTTATGCGTTTTGAAAATTAGTATTGTCTCTCATGATTATTTCTTGTCAAATTCATTGTGATAGTTTCGTTTGGCGTTCATAGTTGGAACTCATATTTGTACTCTGTAGACTAGTACAACATGTCTAAATTTATTTTTGATATTTGTAGTAATGTGCATGTTAATAATTTTGAAGACTTTTTGTTGATATCTCGTTTCAGTTTAACATGTACATGTTAGAACCCCTTTGTTGTGTCGCATGTGTTGTAACATTATATTAGTTAGAATACCGTAGGGTATACCTGAGCTATAACCACCTGTGGGAGTACCACAGGCATGTCCTCTTGGCACCGAGGCATGACACCTTCCGTGGCGGTGTGATCAGTCCACGGCGTCTCCGTTTTGTGCTCCGGTGGGAGTTGGCCATTTGGTGTTTTGTTTTGGGAGGCGTATAGGTCGACCCTAGTTTTCTGTTCTGTTCTGCCGATTGGTGATGTTTGTGCCAAACACGCCTTCCGATTTTACATGCATTGGATTCGCGGTCCAATGTGTGTGACTTTCCTGTGTGGCATTATTTGATTTGTCTATGTGGCATTATTTGACTTGTCTGTGTGGCAAGGTATATTTCTGTTTTATTCTGAGCTCGGTATGAAATAACACCCAACCATTTGATTCAGCCTATTATTTCGTTGTGTTAGATTTGTTCGTTTCGTTTCAGTTCGTTTCGTCTCTTTTCATTTAATTGAGTTAGTTATTTTGGTTCATTATTTGTATTCTATATCCGTACTGGTTATTTGGCTCATGCTGTGTTTTCTTCCGGCAGGTAATCAGGGAAATCAAGGGTAAACGTGATGAGAGCTCCATTCATTCCAATGATTTAGAAATATTCTGTTTAGACTTGATGTGTCAGTTTACTTGGAATTGTAATAATTATTTTAGATTGTGATTTGAGACAGTTGGAGATTTATTATGGTTGATTTGTGGTATTTATCAGTTATTAAGACCATTCTTTTGTGGCTTTGAGCCTTGTTATTAAATTCATCAGTTTTGGTTATGTTTTGGGTAACCTCTCTTTCTATTTCGAAAAGGGGGTGTTACAAAATATGAGTTGGGTCATACCACTATGCCAAAGGCCTTCGGTAACAATCAGAGTTTTTCATCCAACCATATTAAATGGAAAGACAAATTGGCACTGTCGATGCATTTCTAATTTCCAGCAAAATCATAATTCGTTAATAAATTTTAACTATCACAAATGTAAAATGCATGAAGAGATGTAAATTACATCCACACCATCAATGCAATGTATTAGTATTTATCTTTGCAATTTATGGTTCATTGTTCAATTTTATATCTTGATGTTTGGAATAAACTATTTTTACTCGTAAAACATATCAAATAATTAGTCATACTTGAGATATGAGAGAAAATTAATTAGTTTAGATGTCTTATTATGGATAGCTGGGAAACATTTTGATTTTTGGCTCGAAGCGTAAAATCAACAGAGATAAAATTGTCAACTATGTTGGATTTCATTATTCAAAATTATGTGATAGGAATATAATTATGGATCGATGAAGCAAAAATTTAACTTTTTGCAGTTAAAACTTTTCAAGTTTTAAAATTTAGTTGCTTAATATAGAATTGTAGCATGTAAATGGAGTCTGAAATATTCGATATTAGTTCTAAAATTCGAATCTGCATTTGCATCAAAGTAGATATTATCCGTTTCTGTGTCAAAGGGAATATTATCCTTATTCGTATCCGTTAATATCACTAAAGGGGTATGCAAAGTATGTTGGATAAGGGGTAAACTTAAGATCCGGACGGTAGGATTTAATTTTATATATATATATATATATATATATATATATATATATATAGTCCGGTTCCTATCCGGACTCCCAGATTTTCTTAAAATACGGATTATTTTTTTTTGCTTTTTTTTTTTGAAACAACTAAAAAAAAATTAATATTTTGTGGAACTTGAATTTTTATATACTACAGTGTTTTGGATGTGATTTTGATACGCATAACAAAATAGGTCTATGATAACCCCAAAACAGGTCCATTCCATCCAACCCATTCTGAGTCGCCAAATACATGGTACAGAAAATAACTACAACTTTATTACAATAATTGTCGTGCAAAATACAACAGCACGTATGCTGTGGGTTTGGATACAAATATATACCAACTGTGACTCATGTCCCAACCTTGGATAGCACCTCACAATGACACCTTACATAAAGGTATAGTCAAAAACTGTTTTAGAAATTAGAATCTTTGGTAAGTGCTCAAGGAAACCTTCGTACATGGGAGGCCATGCGTCTAGGTTATGATAGATATCATATGACCACAGATTATCCTTGGTTGACCCAATAGACCCCAAAGAAAAACGAGAAGATTACCATCATATTCTTCCCAATGGTGAGTATTCTCTTGACTTATCATTATCTCCACTGTCTCTAATCGTGAATTATACTTCAAACAAACACCAAGATTATATAGGTAGTGCTCGTAGATATACTCAGCAAGTGGATGAACACAACCCTGTCTTATGATGACACGAGGTTGTATGTCATTAGACATCTTATATGATAGTGACGAAACACCCTTCCAACGTTGGGTTCGCCTCACCCTATTTTTTTCACCAAATATAACTACTAAATGATGACCACCGTTCTATTCCCTTGTTACCCCCGCTCGACCCAGCTACACTCTTATTACCTGAAAGGAATTATGAAACAAAAGGGTGAGCACAACTAGCCCAGTAAAGAATATCATGACTAAAGATAAATAAATTATCAATAGTCTTCATCAGTAATAAATCAAAGATTTAGAACATATGGTAGATGATAAAAATTTTAACCATAGTTGCAGCAGAACGAGCAATCCATTAGAAGAGTCAAATAGACTATAAAGTCTATTATCTTCTCCATGTTAAAAATCCACCAATAATGTTTTATCCCTGTAACATCAATCAACAATTCTGGTCCACAATCAAATGAATAACTCATAATCATAACTGTAGTTCTAAATTCCTCTTGTCATCCAGGACGAAGATAATTTTCATCACCTATCTTTACCTGAAACATCAAAAACATGGTTACACCAAATCACATTTCCTATTCATAATCATACTAATAACTTCATCTTTGCACTACGGCCAAAGATATTCATTTGTATCACCAGTTGGTCATGTTCATCTCAACATCTGTTCATCTTTGCACTACTGGCCAAAGATATTCAACAACATGTCATCTTTGCACTACGGGCCAAAGATATTCATCAATAATTCATCTTTGCACTATAGGCCAAAGATATTCCTCAACAGTTCATATTTGCACTACGGCCAAATATATTCATCAACAGTTTATATTTGCACTACATGCCAAATATATTAATATCTCAATGAAATATATAATCATTTCAGAATTTATATTAACAATAATTATAACCATGTTGATCAATACACCTTTACACTTAAGCTAAAGATATTCACTTATAAATTCAATGGTCATGATCATACTAGTCAACAATTCAACTTTGCACTACTGGCCAAAGAGAACCCATAGTCATGATCATACTAAAAATCTACCCATCTTTACACTCAAGTCAAAGAGAAATATCATCATTAGGGTTATAAAAATGTTATATATAATAATAAAAATAATATGATCAACATATAGTTTTAATCTCAAGAGTAATATTCGTAAATCAACTAAAATTTGGTTAGAAAAAGAAACCAATTTTTCCGTGAATAGTAACTCGCGAATAGTAACTCAACACAAAAAGGTAGAAATTCTACAATAAAATACATACCAATATTTCGGTATAATGATATTGAAAGAATAATATTTCTTAAGCTTATAAACAATTTATTTTAACTGTTTACACTTTACTAAATAATGCATTTAATCATCCTAAGATGCCAAACTCATAAGATTTCATCACCAATAATCAAAAACCCTCATCAAAAATTTGCATATACCTCATATAGGATTCTCAAGCCATAAAATCCTATTTTCTAATTTTCTTACTTCACAAAATATATTTAATTCATTTACTCATAACTAAACCATTTTCATGAAAAATATCAAATTAGTTTCAAAAATATTTCTTTTCTGGGATTTAGCATAATATAGTCCCATAGTGAACATATATTTTTCTCAGAATTTTTAAAAGTCATTTACTATTTTTCATATGGCCAAAACAGCCGAATATTTAGACATTTATCAAAAATTGTACTTTTATCTAAAAATTCTGAAATTCACAGAGTATACTCCTATCATATACATGTACGCCTAATAAAAATTTCATCAATTTTGGAGTTAACCACAAGAAGTTATAAGCGGTTACTTTTAAAATAGTCTTTTCTTATAAAATTCATAACTCTTAATCTATACATCTAAAAATCACCATTTTTGGACACAATCAAGAAAACTCATCAAAATATCATTTTACATTTTTCCAGAATTTTTGAAGGTCAGAAAAATTATGAAACTGAAAAACATAACAACCCTTAAAATCCCTTACTATCCCTTACCTCAAAATTGCAGTATTTCTGACTGGAATGCAAAGCCGAAGGAAACTTGCACTGAATAGCAACTCTCAAAGTATCTAAATACTCACAAAATATGCTTCATAATATAGAGAGAGAAAAAGAGAAAACTTATGTTTCTGGTGTGATTTTTAATTCTAACTCAGCCCTCTATTTATAGGAAAATGTTAGCATGCTGAAGCAGACTTAACCTGCAACCTGATGGCTTTACCTGCTACTATTTCTACCCACCACATTTGAATAAAAATCTCAACACATTTCTTCACCAACCAAGAGTGGGGCCCACCAATTCTAGAATTTTCCACCAAAATGATTAACTCCGAAAATTCAACAATTTCTAAACCAGTTATCTCGTAAAATTCATAACAAATCATACGTTCATTTTTAACGGTTCAAAATTTGTGGACATATACTCAACTTATATATGTATAACATATCAAAATATTACCACGATCCAACGGTCGGATTAAAAATTATAACCCTCGCAAAATATCTCAAAAACCCTAATTTAATTTTCAATACCTCCGTTCCGACAAAAATACAGATAAAACACCTCAACATTAACTCTTTCTTTTTTAACCACAAAAATATATCCATCATTTATATCCACATAAAATAAATATTTCCTTATCATATGAATCAATAATTAACTATTCACAAATAATATTACAGAATCACATTTATGACAACCAGACCGTTCCTAGGAAAGAGGGGGCTTTCCAATAAGGATTTCTCCTTACTGGCGCGTAATTAGATGACCAAACCTCTCCTTAGACAGAACTTTCTAGACATTGCCAATAATGTTATCTAATAATATTGTTCAAATAATATGAATTATTGATCTGATAAAGAAAAATACAGTGCAGCAACAATTATTGAAACAACAATAATATAAAATATCAACGCAGCAATGATTGAATCAATAAAATAAACTATTGAACAATAACTACTGTAACAATTATTGAGTGGTGCCTTCTTACGTAAGAATCAATAATTGGTGCAATACCGTGTGCTACTGTGCAATAACGCGTATTACTGTATTTTAACCACCGGGTATTTCAACAGTATTAACGGTAACAACTATGCCGTTATTTGTAAAAACTTAAATTTGTCATTTTTTCATCCGACAGTTATTCGTTATGGGGCCCACAAATAGTTGCGCCGTCGTACGAATATTCCCCGACAGAAAGAATATTCCACGACCAAACGAATATTCCCCAACAACAATGATTATTTTATAACCACTTGCTTATTTTCAAAAAAAAATTCACATTCCACCCATAACTTTAAACTTTTATCAATTTAACCATTTACTGAATAGTAATTATAAGAAAAATTGAATACTTTTATTTCATAAAATTCGGGGTCTTACAAGGTCTGTACAGTCTGTGCAGACTGTACATACATTTTTTGGTATAGATATCAAAATCACGCCCAAAACATTGTATTATGAAAAAATTTCAGTTCCATAAAATATTAATTTTTTTTAGTTGTTTTAAAAAAAAAGCAAAAAAAAAAATTTGGTCCGTCTTTTACACCAGTTAGGACTCCCGGACTGGATCCGATATATATATATATATATATATATATATATATATATTGGAAGACCCCGAATTTTATGAAATAAAAGTATTCAAGTTTTCTTATAATTACTATTCAGTAAATGGTTAAATTGATAAAAGTTTAAAGTTATGGGTGAAATGTGAATTTTTTTCAAAATAAGCAAGTGGTTATAAAATAATCATTGTTGTCGGAGAATATTCATTTGGTCGTGGAATATTCTTTCTGTCGGGAAATATTCGTACGACGGCGCAGCTATTTATGGGCCCCATAACAGAATAAATGTCAGATGAAGAAAACGACAAATTTGAATTTTTACAAATAACAGTGTAGTTGGTACCGTTAATACTGTTGAAATACCCGGTGGTTAAAATACAGTAATACGCGTTATTGCACAGTAGCACACGGTATTGCACAGTATTTTTGAAATTATTGATTCTTACGTAAAAAGGCACTACTCAATAATTGTTACAGTAATTACTGTTCAATATTTTATTTTATTGATTCAATAATTGCTACGTTGATATTTTATATTATTGTTGTTTCAATAATTGTCACTGTACAGTATTTCCCATTACCAGATCAATAATTCATATTATTTAAATAATATTATTAGATAACATTATTGGCAATGTCTAGAAAGTTCTATCTAAGGAGAGGTTTGGTCATCTAATTGCGCGCCAGTAAGGAGAAATCCTTATTGGAAAGCCCCCTCTTTCCTGGGAACGGCCTGGTTGTCATAAATGTGATTCTGTAATATTATCTATGAATAATTAATTATTGATTCATATGATAAGGAAATATTTATTTTATGTGGATATAAATGAGGGATATATTTTTGTGGTTAAAAATGAAGGAGTTAATGTTGAGGTGTTTTATCTATATTTTTGTCGGATCGGAGGTATTAAAAATCAAATTAGGGTTTTTGAGTTATTTTGCGAGGGTTATAATTTTTAATCCGACCGTTGGATCGTTGTGATTTTTGGATATGTTATACATATATAAGTTGAGTATATGTCCACAAATTTTGAACCGTTAAAAACGAACGTATGATTTGTTATGAATTTTACGAGATGACTGGTTCAGAAATTGTTGAATTTTTGGAGTTAATCATTTTGGTAGAAAATTCTAGAATTGGTGGACCCCACTTTTGGTTGGTGAAGAAATGTACTGAGATTTTTATTCAAATGTGATGGGTGAGAATAGTAGCAGGTAAAGCTATCAGGTTGCAGGTTAAGTCTGCTTCGGCGTGCTAACATTTTCCTATAAATAGAGGGCTAAGTTAGAATTGAAAATCACACCAAAAACATAAGCTTTCTCTCTTTCTCTCTCTATATTATGAAGCATATTTTATGAGTATTTAGATACTTTGAGAGTTGCTATTCAGTGCAAGTTTCCTTCGGCTTTGCATTCCAGTCAGAAATACTACACTTTTGAGGTAAGGGATAGTAAGGGATTTTAAGGGTTGTTATATTTTTCAGTTTCGTAATTTTTCTGACCTTCAAAAATTATGGAAAAATTTGAAATGATATTTTGATGAGTTTTCTTGATTGTGTCCAAAAATGGTGATTTTTGGATATATAGATTAAGAGTTATGAATTTTATGAGAAAAGACTATTTTAAAAGTAACCGCTTATAACTCCTTGTGGTTAACTCCAAAATTGATGAAATTTTTATTGGGAGTATATCTATATAATATCAGTGTGCTCTGTGAATTTCAGAATTTTTGGATAAAAGTATAATTTATGATAAATGTCTAAATATTCGGCGATTTTGGCCATATGACAAATAGTAAATGACTTTTAAAAATTTTGAGAAAAATATATGTTCAATATGGGACTATATTCTGCTAAATTCCAGAAAAGAAATATTTTTGGAACTGATTTGGTATTTTTCATTAAAATGAACTAGTTATGAGTAAATGAATTAAATATGTTATGTGAAGTAAGAAAATTAGAAAAGAGGATTTTATGGCTTGAGAATCCTATATGAGGTATATGCAGATTTTTGATGAGAGTTTTGGTTATTGGTAATGAAATTTTATGAGTTTGGCATTTTAGGATGATGAAATGCATTATTTAGTAAAGTGTAAACAATTTAAATAAATTGTTTATAAGGTTAAGAAATATTATTCTTTCAATATCATTATGCCGAAATATTGATATGGATTTTATTGTAGAATTTCTACCTTTTTCATGTCGGAGTTACTATTCATGAGTTACTATTCACGAGTTACTATTCATGAGTTACTATTCACGAGTTACTATTCACAAAAAAATTGGTTTCTTTTTCTGACCAAATTATCGTTGATTTATGATTATTGCTCTTGAAAATAAATGCAGTTGTTGATCATATTATTTTTATTATCATATATAACATTTTTATAACCCTGATGTTGAATTTCTCTTTCACTTGAGTGTAAAGATGGGTAAATTATTGGTATGATCGTGATTGAGGAATATCTTTGGCCTGTAGTGCAAAGATGAATTGTTAACTGGTATGATCATGACCATTGAATTTATAATTGAATATCTTTAGCTTAAGTGTAAAGATGAATTGATTAACATGGTTATAATTATTGTTTATATAAATTCTGAAATGATTATATATTTGAGATATGAATATATTTAGCATGTAGTGCAAATATAAACTGTTGAGAAATATCTTTGGCCTGTAGTGCAAAGATGAATTATTGATGAATATCTTTAGCCCGTAGTGCAAAGATGACCTGTTGTTGAATATCTTTGGCCTGTAGTGCAAAGATGAACTGTTGATGAATATCTTTAGCCGTAGTGCAAAGATGAAATTGTTAGTATGATTATAAACAGGAACTGTGATTTGGTATAACCATGATCTTTGATATTTCAGGTAAAGACATGTGATGAAAATTATCTTCGTCCTGAATGCGAAGAGGAATTTAGAATTACAATTATGATTATGAGTTATTGATGAGTGAGTTTTATACACATGAATTGGATACATTCGGGCTTAATTTATTGTTGTTCTCAAGTCTTTTAGGATGTTTTTATGTGTTTGTGTCTATTCATGCATGTTTTATATTGTTTTGTAGGAATTGGGACAAAAGTTACATGGATCGACGTTCGGGGTGGCTAGATGCGCGTTTTCGGCTTGCCATTTACACAGTAGTCACTTCAGAGTCAATTTGAGTATTTCTACGGACCTTATTTCAAAAAACTTAAAGAATGAAAGTTGTAGATCTACTTCTCCTCTTTCCGGAACATCTTGAATCATCGAAATCGAAGTTCGGACGAAGAAGTTATGGCCATTTTCCCAAAGGACGTCGGAGCAGAAAATTCCAGAAAAACTTCCAGCGCCGGGGCGCTATTTCTCTATGTAATTCCAGCGCCGGGGCGCTGGGGGGCAGAATCCCAGCGCCGTGCCCAGCGCCGGGGCGCTGGAGAAGTCAGTGGAAAGGCTTGGACGCGTTTTGGGGCTAATTTTGACATCTTTTTGACTCTAAATTGGATTGGGTTTGTTCCTAACCTAAAAATTAGACTTGTAACCTATAAATATATGATGTAAGACATAAAATAAGGGGGGATTACATAGATTAGACTAGATTAACCACTCTATTAGATTAGAATCTAAACCCTAGTTCTTAATTAGCCATTAGAGATTGAAGCAACTTGGAGATCATTGAAGATCAAGAGCAGGAGCAAGAGGGGAGCATCAGATTTGCTGACAACAGATTCTATTCTCTTCTCTTATCATACTTTTATCTTTTAATGTCTATTCAATTGTGGATTCTTGGTTTTAATTCATTAATTATGAACTAACTCTTTTATTAAGATTTCAATTGAACCTTTTATGTCTATGAATTAGTTATTCGATTTATTCCAATTATTTATGTCAAAGTGAACTGTTTATCTTGTCTTGAGCTTATTGATTAATTATCTGATCAGTAATTACCTTGTTACTCTAGAAGGAATTGGGAAAGGAATTCTAGGGTTAGAACTGGGCATGATAACATGTGACTTAGTTATTTGCATGGTGAATAATTAGGTTTGTGAATAGAATGGAAATATCTGTTTACCGCATGTAACACATAAGGAATTGAGATTGAAAAGAGTTTAATTCAATTGTTTTGCATAGGAATATAGCAAGATTAATCTGGATTAAATAGAAGTCAATTGATCACTTGGAAAAGGACTTTTGGCATTTGAGAATTTCTATTAACAATTCAGTAGGCATAATAATTGGGATAGTTGGATAATTGATTTATAGTTTATAATTGGGGATATTGAAGTTTTAATCTTTATTTATTTGAATTAATTTTAGAGTAATCTATATTTAATTGATTAATTTAGTTTTCTTAATTAGAAAAATCACAATTTATGGTTGTTTAAATAAAATTGATTTGGTTAAGAGTTAGTACTTGGTAATTTTTATTAAATAATTCCTCGTGGGAACGATACTTTTCTTATCACTTTATTACTTGTTGACCGTGTATACTTGCACGTATTCATTGATTGCGAAATCGATCAACAAGTTTTTGGCGCCGTTGCCGGGGAATTAATTTAATAATTATTTACCAATATTAATTTCAATCAATTTAGTGTTAATTTAAACATTTTTATTTTTATTTTTAATTCTCTTCCTATATTTCTCTCTTTTTAGGTACCATGGATGACTTTACGTATCAATGGCCATACACGAACATGACTCAACCAAGGGGAGCGGAGATTGACAGACTCGAGAAACTTTCTGCATTGGCAGCACAGGTGGCCGCAATAGCTAAGAAAATAGAGACATGGAGTCCACCATCCACGCAGCAAGTAGCTATGGTTTGTGAGTTATGTGATGGGAGTCATGCTACATATCAATGTGCCATAAATGCCAAATCAACTAAGTTTGTAAGGAGCTATAGTCATGTCTATCCCAACAATTATCATCAGGATTGGGGGTATCACCAGGATTTTTCATGGAGTAACAATCAAGATCAATTTTATGCTCCAAGTCCAACATACCCACCGGATTTGTCGTGTCCACCTCCACTACAACAGGAAGACCATTCAAATTTGGAGGAAGCCTTGGAAAAATTTATTAAAGCTTCTGAAAAAAGGAACGAGGAACAAGACAAAAAATTGAATCAAATAGAACTGAATATGAAAAGCCAAGGTGCGTCGATAAAGAATCTGGAAAATCAATTGGGGCAGATAGCACAAGCGTTGAACAACCATCCTCAATACACTTGGCTCTATGACATGGATGACGAAACTGATGATGAGTCCGAACCAAATCTGCAACCGGATGGGCCAAATGATATAGATGTTGAAAGAGAGAAAATAATTGGGAACAAACAAAAGGAGATCAACGAAGATTTAACTGTAAGATTCAACGAAGATGAATCGATTTCATTAGTGTCCCATGTACCTTCTCCACCAAAGTTCAAGAATCCGGGCAGTTTTGCAAAACCATGCCCAATTGGCAGTCATGTCGTCGGCAAAGCTCTTTATGACATAAGAGCTAGTACAACTATGGAGTCATGGTGGGATGAAAAAGAGAAGATAGAGGAAGAGCCCATTGTGTTTGACAAGCTTCCATTCCACACTCTGATCACAGACACAATGGGGAAAGCACCTAGTTGTTTGTCATATTTAATGGGGATCCGATCTAAAAAGAGAATGCTAGGTGACTTAGATTCAATGGCCATTACAAATGGGAACCTACCAAAAGTTATATTATTTCCGATGGATGGAGGGTTCCTCAAATTTCGTAGGGGAATTGGATAGAGAATTAAAGAAGTCAGGCTGAGACTATAAAACAAGCGCTTATTGGGAGGCAACCCAAGTTTAATTTTTATTTTTAGTTTTTATTAAGTTTTATATTAGTAGTTTTGAATTTTCATTTATTTAGGATTTAATAAAAGTGCTTATATCATGGTTTTACAGGTTATTCAAGTCAAATTCAAGTGTGGTGCCCAATTTGTTCCATGTGGTTAGCCTATTCTCTAAACTTAGCGGATAAGGAAGAAGATTGCTATATTTTCAGGGAAGTCCTCTGCTTTAATTTTTTCTATTGTAGCCATTGAGGACAATGTCTAGTTTAAGTTTGGGGGCATTTTAGTGTCGAATTGCATATAGTTAGTTATTTACATTGTAGTTCGTTATATTTTCGGGTTATTTACATTTAGTTTTTGCATTCAGTTTTTTGTTTAAAAAAAAAAATTTTAAAAATTGCAAAAATAGTAGTTAATTTATTATGTTTGTTGCAGTTAGTTTATATTTGCATGATTTCAACTGTTAGATAGTAAAAGTCTATTTTGGCCAATGATGAGATTGGAGTTAAGTAGACAAGTATAGTATTGACTGTTAAAACTTTGATGTGATTTCTTGTTATGAATTGAATCTTTTCCTGTTTGAAGCTGGTATAATTAAGGTTAGCACGTTAATAACAGCTGTGTTGACTGATTAAGTTTAAATTGATACATAATGAATTTCTTAAGGATAATACTAATGTGAAGGAATGAAAGACATGAATAGGCGGAGATGGCTAAATTTTGATAAAAACTTAAGTTTGGGGGGAAAATTTGGGATATATAAGCTTCGCTAAAAAAAAAAAAGAAAGAAAGAAAAAAAAAATTACCGTGGCTAGTTTTGTTTCGGGGTCTTTGTTACTTGAGTAAGTACGCCCGAAGGGGTATCTTAAAACCTAGCGCCCTAAGGTCTTATATGGTCTGGGAGTCATTGGTCGAAAGCTCGCTAAGGGGTGACACTGTTAGCCTAATGGAATGAGACATTGCACAGTCATGGTTAAAAAAAAGAAAAAAACATTAAAACGGGAAAAGAGCAAAAACCCCCGTAATGAAAAGTAAAGCATAAGTATCCCGGATTGGACTCTTGAACTTGGTGGATGTTTAACTTTAGTTGGATCTAGCTTGTTCGTGAATTTTGTGAGTTTTCACTGTATGATACCTTTAAAGAGACCTATTATGTGTTAAATTTGATTTTATATTAGTTAACTTTGTTTTGGAGCACACACGCACTATATCAGTGATAACAGTCTAAGATTTGATGAGTGATTGAGAAATTACTGATTTGTTTTAATATGATGTATTATCATGTTTACTTGATTTCTCTAAGGCCGGTTGAATAGACTTGTTTCTGTCATTACTGTTGGATTCGTAGGCATATAGATTAGTTTCATTACATTGCATTGCATAACATTTTTGTGTTTTTGCTTGAGGACAAGCAAATGTTTAAGTTTGGGAGTATTTGATGAGTGAGTTTTATACACATGAATTGGATACATTCGGGCTTAATTTATTGTTGTTCTCAAGTCTTTTAGGATGTTTTTATGTGTTTGTGTCTATTCATGCATGTTTTATATTGTTTTGTAGGAATTGGGACAAAAGTTACATGGATCGACGTTCGGGGTGGCTAGATGCGCGTTTTCGGCTTGCCATTTACACAGCAGTCACTTCAGAGTCAATTTGAGTATTTCTACGGACCTTATTTCGAAAAACTTAAAGAATAAAAGTTGTAGATCTACTTCTCCTCTTTCCGGAACATCTTGAATCATCGAAATCGGAGTTCGGACGAAGAAGTTATGGCCATTTTCCCAAAGGACGTCGGAGCAGAAAATTCCAGAAAAACTTCCAGCGCCGGGGCGCTATTTCTCTATGTAATTCCAGCGCCGGGGCGCTGGGGGGCAGAATCCCAGCGCCGTGCCCAGCGCCGGGGCGCTGGAGAAGTCAGTGGAAAGGCTTGGACGCGTTTTGGGGCTAATTTTGACATCTTTTTGACTCTAAATTGGATTGGGTTTGTTCCTAACCTAAAAATTAGACTTGTAACCTATAAATATATGATGTAAGACATAAAATAAGGGGGGATTACATAGATTAGACTAGATTAACCACTCTATTAGATTAGAATCTAAACCCTAGTTCTTAATTAGCCATTAGAGATTGAAGCAACTTGGAGATCATTGAAGATCAAGAGCAGGAGCAAGAGGGGAGCATCAGATTTGCTGACAACAGATTCTATTCTCTTCTCTTATCATACTTTTATCTTTTAATGTCTATTCAATTGTGGATTCTTGGTTTTAATTCATTAATTATGAACTAACTCTTTTATTAAGATTTCAATTGAACCTTTTATGTCTATGAATTAGTTATTCGATTTATTCCAATTATTTATGTCAAAGTGAACTGTTTATCTTGTCTTGAGCTTATTGATTAATTATCTGATCAGTAATTACCTTGTTACTCTAGAAGGAATTGGGAAAGGAATTCTAGGGTTAGAACTGGGCATGATAACATGTGACTTAGTTATTTGCATGGTGAATAATTAGGTTTGTGAATAGAATGGAAATATCTGTTTACCGCATGTAACACATAAGGAATTGGGATTGAAAAGAGTTTAATTCAATTGTTTTGCATAGGAATATAGCAAGATTAATCTGGATTAAATAGAAGTCAATTGATCACTTGGAAAATGACTTTTGGCATTTGAGAATTTTTATTAACAATTCAGTAGACATAATAATTGGGATAGTTGGATAATTGATTTATAGTTTATAATTGGGGATATTGAAGTCTTAATCTTTATTTATTTGAATTAATTTTAGAGTAATCTATATTTAATTGATTAATTTAGTTTTCTTAATTAGAAAAATCACAATTTATGGTTGTTTAAATAAAATTGATTTGGTTAAGAGTTAGTACTTGGTAATTTTTATTAAATAATTCCTCGTGGGAACGATACTTTTCTTATCACTTTATTACTTGTTGACCGTGTATACTTGCACGTATTCATTGATTGCGAAATCGATCAACAGTTATTCATATAATTGTGGAAAGGAACTGTTGATTAATGTTACAGGGATAAAACATTTTTGGTGGATTTTTAACATGGAGAAGATAATAGACTTTATGGTCTATTTGACTCTTCTAATGGATTGCTCGTTCCGCTGCAACTATGGTTGAAAAGTTTTATCATCTACCATATGTTCTAAATCTCTGATTTATTACTGATGAAGACTATTGATAATTTATTTATCTTTAGTCATAATATTCTTTACTGGGCTAGTTGTGCTCACCTTTTTGTTTCACAATTCCTTTCAGGTAATAAGAGTGTAGCTGGGTCGAGCGGGGGTAACAGGGGAATAGAACGATGTTCATCATTTAGTAGCTATATTTGGTGAATCATCTAGGGTGAGACGAACCCAACGTTAGAAGGGTATTTTGTCACTATCATACAAGATGCCTAATGACATACAACCTCGTGTCATCATAAGACAGGGTTGTGCTCATCCACTTGCTGAGTATATTTACGAGCACTACCTATATAATCTTGGTGTTTGTTTGAAGTATAATTCTCAATTAGAGACAGTGGAGATAATGATAAGTCAAGAGAAGATTCACCATTGGGAAGAATATGATAGTAATCTTCTCGTTTTTCTTTGGGGTATATTGGGTCAACCAAGGATAATTCTGTGGCCATATGATATCTATCACAACCTAGAAGCATGGCCTCCCATGTACCAAGGTTTCTTTGAGCACTTCCCAAAGATTCTAATTTCTAAAATAATTTTTGACTATACCTTTATGTAAGGTGTTATTGTGAGGTGCTGTTCACGGTTGGGACATGAGTCACATTTGGTATATATTTGTATCCAAACTCACAGCATATGTGTTGTTGTATTTTGCACGATAATTATTGTAATAAAGTTGTAGTTATTTTCTGTACCATGTATTTGGCGACTCAAAATGGGTTGGATGGAATAGACCTATTTTGGGGTTGTCACACACACACACACACACACACACACATATATATATACATACATATACGGTCCAGATCTTAAGCTCACCCCTTATCCAACTCACCCGAGCTCACCCCCACTTTAGTGACAGACCCGGTGACGGTTCGGTCATACAACCGTCGTCTATACTTTTATCGACGCTATATGTTGTCCGTCGCTAAAAGTATAGACGACGGTTGTATGACCAAACCGTCGTCGCCAGGTTCGTCGCTAAAGGGAGGTAAGCTTGGGTGAGTTACATAAGGGGTGAGCTTAAGATCCGGACTATATATATATATATATATATATATATATATATATATATATATATATATATATATATATATATATATATATACCTTGCATACCCTCATTTAGCGACGGACCGGGCGACGGTTCGGTCCGTCGCTATATATAGAATCGTCGTCTTAACTTTTAGCGACGGACCGAACCGTCGCCTGATCCGTCGCTAAAGGGATATCCAAGGTATGTTGGATAAAATGATAAGCTTAAGATTCTGACCGTTAAATCTTATATGTAATATGGTAAAACACTATATAAACAAATAAAATAACTCTGCAAATCTATAAACAAATAATTATGCATTTTAAATAGGGATGGGTTTTTTTTTTCTTTTGTACTGCCTAAATTTACATTTAAATTCCCTGCAACGTCACGAAGCCAATTAGCTAGTGAGGCTAGATTTTGACATAATGAATATTAATTACAGGTCCAGTGGAAGGCCTAAACTTCAAACCAGCAATATCTAGCTGTCTCATTTCACTTTAACAAAGTATTCGCCAAAAATATCGCCACCAAAACAGGATGGAATTTGTAACACAAACAGATTCCAAAACTGAAAGAATGAAATAATCAATTGAAGACTTCAAAAAAAAAAAAAAAAACCACAAACCTGATCAATAAAGCCAAATTCCGCCGGGAAAAACATTTCTTTCCCGGTAGAAAGCTCATGAACTTGTCGAAAACTCGCGCACCTGTATAAAGTGTTCATAGAATCGTTATTCCCAACACATTTCTGTAATTTTATAAATAATTAACAACCAAAATTCAATCTTTATACAAAACATAAAAAATAAAAAAACCCTATCTATATTATTTAGTATCCGTATTTATGTTATAAACAGATGAATTGATGTCTAATTCTAACCTGTATTCTTGATATTTGTCAAAGTCTTTCCAATCACCATGTTTATTAGTGGCCATGATTATAAACGCAAGCAACGAAAACAGCAAACCAATTCCACACAACGCCACTGACCCTCTTTTTAACTTATCCTCTCTCTTCCACTTACCAACAATAGCCGGCACCCCGAATCCCGTTTAACCAGCATCTTGGCTCTCAACATCACCGGCCGTCACCGCCGGAGGGGCCATCGGAGTTGGAGTTTCGATTGTCATGAAATTCATTTTATGAAAACGTCATGAAATTCTTTCTAACAAAGAAATCCAAGTGATTGATTATGGTTTGCCAATTATCATGTAATTCTAATTTTAAAGTTAAATTCCTTTATCTGAATATTGAATAATCAGTATAATTTTAATGGCACAAACTGATCGATGAAGATTTTAAATAATAGGGTCTCACATTATCAATCTCCTAAAAATTAACAAATATCTGTTATTATCCATGCGGTTGGGTTCTAAAAACATACATTTGTTGTTTAATTTAAGAGTGATCTACAATTAAGTTTGGCTAAATTTCAACTTTTCTCTAATTCTAATTTATATATAGATAGCTTGGTTCTATCTTCTATTTTATAATTATTGTTTGCTTCTTTATTTTTACCCAGAATTGTTAAAAATATTGTTAGAATTTTAACCTAAATTGAAGTGAGTCTCATTAATTATTTGAAATTATTCCACGTATCAATATGTTCTACTCCATGAGTAGATTAAATTAAGTACTCCCTCCGTCCCTAATTATTTGACGTTTTGGAGTTTTTCATTTGTCTCTAATTATTTGAAGTTTGTTCAAATCTAAGAGAATTAATGACAATTTTTCCAAAATTACCCCTCATTACTCTGCCTATTTTTTGATACATTTAACTTTCACTCTCCTTATCTCAACAAAACTCTCCTTATCCCAACAAAGCTCTTCTGTATATTATGAGGGAGAGAGTGTAGAGTAATTTCTAAAGAATTGGATACGTTTTTTATGGGGATGGATGAAGAGAGAGACCAATGAGGAAATGAGGCATGAAAGTTTTTTTAGGAGATAATTATAGAAAAATGTGTGAGAGAGAGTATGAATAACTATGATAATTGATGATTTAAAGCTATTATAGACAATTGAGTACTATATTTAATATTTTTCAATCATTATCTTAATTCTTGTGTCCATCTCTAAAACGCCAAATAATTAGGGACGGAAGGAGTATTTGGAAGTTCAAATTCATGGAGTAATGAATGAGATATTAACTTCCAAAGATCACCATTGGGATTGATAATAAATATTTGTGAGAAGTTAAGTTTCATAACGGTTAAGAACTAAATATTAAATGAGTTTATATACATTAAAGTTACTTTTGGGTTTGTTCCCCAAGGGGCACCCTATTTTTGTTGATGGAGAGGATTTAGCCAAAACTTGAGTCGAACCTAGACGCGTTCTGCCGAGCGGACAAACTCATGGCTCTAGGTCTTTGTATATAATTTTTTGGACAAAATTTATTTATTTTATTTTAGTTCTATTGTCAAAACTGTGTCATTTTAATAAATGTTATTTATCATCAAAACTGTGTCATTTTGGGAAGCGTTATCTGTCGAACGGACTCGTCAATACTACGTCATTTTGGGAAGCGCTATTTGCCTGAATACTACCCCAAAACTATGTTGTTTTTGCTTGAACGGACGTGCCCTTTTTGCTAAGCCTAAAACGTCGTTTTTGTTATGTTAAACATAAAACTATGCATTTTTTACCCGAACGGACGCGCCCCTTCTGCTAAAGCCAAAAACTAGTTTTTGGCTTAAATGTATCTTTTCAAAAGGTTGTGCCCCATTTGATAGGTTACTAATCCCTCCTATAAATAGATAAGGGGGCTGCCAATCGACTCATTCAATTAAATCCAAACATTCAAGGATTATCAGTCTAGTTTCTAGTATTCATTTCATAGTTCATTTAGAGAGAGTTCTGAGCATTATATTTGGTTCGTTGAGTATACTATTTGTAGTACTTCTATAGTATACGCTGTCATTGTATCCTAAGACGCAAATGCTATCAACTCTGAGCATCGTAAGGAGGACATAATTGTCTTAAGGACATAGTGTCAAGTACTAGTCTTGACAAATATTTTGCAGTTTGGTTTACTTGAGATAAGTTTATATATATAGTATGTCCATTCAGTTTTAATAACAATCTTAAGACAATTAGTATCTATATATATATATATTTGCAATAAATATTGCTATGATTCTTTAACTATAATCGATTCTTCTTCTTCTATACATGTGATACCAAATGTTCATGTGAACCATGGTGAAAAATCAGAAAAATTTAATGGAACAGAGTTTTAAAGATGGCAATAAAAGATATTGTTTTATCTAACTACGCTCAAATTGGCGAGGTTTCTTCATGAAGACTCCATGTGCTTAATGAGAATGAAACAGATAAGCAAGTGGTTGTCGCTATTGATGCATGGAAAAATGCTAATTTCCTGTGCCGAAACTATATCCTCAATGGATTGGATAACACATTATATAATGTGTATAATTCTCTCAAGACAACAAGAGAATTATGGGATTCCTTGGATAAAAAGTATAAAACAGAAGATGATGGCACGAAGAAGTTTGTAGTTGACAGGTTTTTGGACTACAAGGTGCTGGATTCCAAGGCTGTGATCAACTAAGTCCAAGAATTACAAGTATCTTGCAAGAAATACAAGCAGAAGGTATGTCCTTAAGTGAATCTTTCAAAGTTGTTGCTATTATTGAAAAACTACCACAAATGTGAAAAGTTTTTAAGAATTATCTCAAGCATAAACGCAAAGAGATGAAACTTGAAGACTTAATCGTAAGATTAAGGATAGAAGATGACAACTATGTTTTTGAAAAGAAAACAGGAAGGATCTTTGTGGAATATAAAGCCAACGTGGTGGAACAAGGTCCGAAGTCTAAAAAGAGAAAGTACTCTGGCAATGGCCCTCAACAGGGAACGCATAAGAAGTTCCAAAGCAAATGCTACATTTGTGACAAGCCCGGACATAGGGCAAATGATTGTCATAAAAGCAAAGACCAGAACAAGAAATCCGTACAATCCTAGGGAATGGTGGGTAGATCCTAAAGTAACCCACCATGTGTGGTCTGACAGGAAGATGTTCTCCACTTATCAAGAAATTGAGAATGGAAAACAATTGTACATGAAAAATTCTTCTTCATCCAAGATTACAAGACAAGGAAATGTGGTTTTGAATATGACATCTAGCAAGGAACTCATCCTCAACAACGTGCTCCATGTGCCTGATATTAGGAAGAATTTAGTGTCAGGATCCCTTCTTAGTCAAAAGGAATTTAAATTGGTCTTGTATCGAATAAGTTTGTCCTAACTAAAAATGGGATATCGATGTATGTAGGGAAGGGATATATGAGCAATGGTGTCTTCAAAATGAATGTAATGACAATTATATCTTCTAATATTAATAAAATTACATCTTCTGCTTATATGATTGAGTCATCTAATTTATGGCATGATAAATTAAGACACATTAATTATAATACTATACGTAGATTAATTAATATGGAATGTTTGCCAAAAATGTAATATTAACTCTAATCCTAAATTTGAGGTTTGTGTTAAGGCAAAATTTTGAAAATCTTCTTTTAAATCAATTGAAAGAAGTACAAAACCTTTTGAATGGATACATATTGATATTTGTGATTTAAAGTATATATAAACAAGAAGAGGAAATAAATATTTTCTTACTTTTATAGATGATTGTACAAGATATTATTATGTTTACTTATTGAGAAGTAAAGGTTAGATTTTGGAAATGTTTATACATTACAAAAATGAGGTTGAGAACCAACTTGATAAAAAGATCAAGATAGTTAGAAGTGATAGAGGCGGGGAATATGAATTTCTTTTTGTTGAAATTTGTTCACAACATGGTATAATACATCAAACAACTGCACCTTATTCAACACAACAAAATGGTGTTGCAAAAAGAAAGGATAGAACTTAGAAAGAAATGATGAATGCATTATTATTAAGTTCTGGACTACCTCAGAATTTGTGTAGGGAAGCAATTCTTTCAGCAAATTATATTCTCAACCGAATACCTCAAAAGAAGTCTAATGTTTCACCCTATGTGAAACAAATCGGGTCAAATACCAATTCCAAATTGAATCAAATTCATCAAAATAAAGCCTTAAACCACTGGCCCAATAATATTTTTTTAGGTCATCTTAGCCCACTACAAGCTCACCCAAAAGGTCATGACTTGATGGTACTATTGGTAGTAACTTATTTCTTTATATGCAGACAAATTTTCCCCTATCTTTCGATGTAGGACTGAGGGTGTTAGAAACTCCCCTACTTAAATTTTTAACGTCCCCGTCAGAACCGATCACACACATAGTCCACAGATCTTTGGCTTCCTGGTCAAAACCGATCATACACACGGTCCACTTATCTTTACATCTCTAGCCATTGTGGGATAATACCGATTGGTTTTGTGTCCCCACCTCGGGACCTCCATCTCTCCATTGTGGGATAATATCACCAGCCTTCGTGTCCCCACCTCCGGCAACCCATTCGGATGACCCGACCCGAGCTTTCGAGAGTCGGATCTGATACCATAAGAAACAACCCGAGTTTAAATCTAATCAAATCCATCAAAATAAAGCCTTAAACCACTGACCCAATAATATCTTCTTGGGTCATCTTAACCCACCATAGGCTTACCCAAAAGGTTAGGACTTGAAGGTACTATTGGTAGTAATTTATTTCTTTATATGAAAATAAATTTTTCCCATATCTTTCGATGCGGGACTGAGGTGTTACACTATAAATTATGGAAATGACATAAGCCGTCTTATAAACACTTAAAAGTGCAGGGGTGTTTAGCAAAAGTAATTGTTCTTGCAGCAAAAAAGTGAAAATAAGACCAAAAATAATAGATTGTATATTCATTGGTTATGCTAATACACTACAAGAAAATTGGTTAAATCTGACGAAACTATAGTCGATGAAATAAAATCCTTCGGTTATAAGGTAATCTCAACGGAATATTCCGTCGATTATAGTTCTGCACGAAATATTCTAATATCGACGGAAGTCTGTCGAAAACAAGGGGCAACCCTTGGCGCCAAGGTTCCTTCCAGCGCCAGTAATAAGTTCAATGGAACTAGGACTAATATCGACGAAACTTTCTTCGAGAATAAGTTATTTAATTTTCGACAGGCCTATGGTCGACGAAAATTCCGTCGAGAATAAGTTTTAAAACCTAAATTCAGCTTCATATTTTCAACCGCCTAATCAGTCGATCTCTCACTCATATCTCTCCTCTCTACTAGCTCCTCCCGGCCCTCCCCCTACCGCATCAGTCGATCTCTCTCTCTCTCACCTCTGCACCTCCCTCTTTCTCACCTCTTCCGGCGATAATCTCTTCCTTCCGTCGCCTCCGCCGCCACTCCTCTATTTCAGTAGTCCTCTGCTTCTGCCTCCTTGTTCCGCCTCCGGCCTCCGGCCTCCGACCTCCGGCTCCTATCCTCCACCGATCAATTAAAGCTTAAAGGTTAGCCTTCCTAAGTTAATTTGTTTGCTAAATTTTGTTATCAGCTTGGGTATTTTGGGTTGCCTTAATTTTATCTCCAATTTTGTGTCAAAAATTTGACTAGTAGCTCGAGTATGTACGTACGTAGTTTTTAAAATTTATTTTATTTATTGACATAATTTGTGATTGGCAGCAAGGATTTTCCCCAATTTTGTTCCTTAATTTGCATATATGGCATATAATTAGCAAATTTGATATATCAGTTTGATTAACAACTTATGTTATTGCCTAAATTAATCTTGTTTGTGCAATGGTAGCTTATTCATGTACATAATTTGAAAGTCAGACTGATATTAATAGTCATGTATTGAATCAAATATTTTTGTTAGTCATGAAAGTGAGGCTGATATGTTTGTGCAATAACAACTTATGAATGTATTGTTAGTCATGTATTGTTTTGTGCAATGGCAGCTTATGCATTTTTTATTATTTAGTCATGTATTATTAGTCATTTGTTGCCTTATATAATATAATAAGCAGCTGTTGGTTGAATGATTGGTATAAGAATTGTCATATTTGTTATTTTTGACGAAATTCTCGATGGAATTTTTGTCAGAATTATTCAATTGCAAAATTTGTGGGCCCAACATGTATTTATATATTATTTAATTAGTTTTTCAATAGTAAAATAAACTAAGTCATTTACTTAGTTTATTACTATTGACATAAAATAATTTAATATAAAACAAAAAAAAATTTAATTAATATTAAAAAATATAATTCAAAATAAAATAAAATAACAAATAATAATAAAATAAATTTAATTTACTTTAATTTAAAAAAATAAATTAATTTACCTAAAAAAATAAAAAATTAGATAATTAAAAAATAAAAAATACATTATTCGAAATAAAATAATTTAATTTAATAACATAACATAACATAAAATAAATTTAATTTAATTTAATAAAATAAAATAAATTATGTAATATAATATAATAAAAAAAATTAAAAATAATAAAAAAATATAATATAATTTAATAAATAAAATTAATTTAATGAATTATAAAATATAATACATAATAAAATAAGTCAAATTAAAAATAAAAATAAATTATAATAAAATAAATTTAATTGACTAAAATAAAATAAATTTCAATTTATTTAATAAATAAAATAAATTATATAAATTAATATAATATAAATTTAAATAAAATAATTTTTTTAATAAATTTAATTTAATTTAATAAAATAAAATAAATTTGCAAAATTATTTAATATAATGTACTAAAAATAAAATAAAATCCAAAAATAAAATAAAAGAATTATCATAAACTTAATAACATTTATTTAGTTTATCATTTAAAAAACAAACTAAGAATCATTTGCTTAGTTTTTCACAATTACATTAAAAATATCCCGAAAATAAAATAAAATCAAAGCTAATAAAATAAATTAACATAAATTAAAATAACATACATAATTGAAATAACATAACTAAGTAGCATTTGCTTAGTTTTCTACAATTAAAATAAAGTGAATAAGTAGTCTCCATATTCAAGGTTTTAAAATAAAATGCAATAAACGAAGTAACATTTGCTTAGTTTTCCATTGAAAAAATAAAAAAAAAATAGCATTTACTTAGTTTTTCATAATTACAATAAACTACATACTTGTGCATGTAATATATATAGGAAGGGGCATAGACACCCGTTTGACATTCACTCATTAGGAGTGAATGTTGAATATTCCCTAATTTGAGACTGTTACTAGATGTTATGACTCTCACTTAAGTCGGTGCCAATTCACAGTATACGTTTTTATAAACTTTTAAGGATTTTTCAGCTGGTGTCTCTACATGTTCTCCGAGTGCATACTTAGACTAAGTTGTCTTGGTCTATTTCGTGTACTTGGAGACCATGGAGAGGTGCTGCTGAAATTTTCTTAAAATAGAAGAAACGTGCTCAAGATTGACACTAGAGAGGAGACACATCTAGGAACGGGATAGAAGCCTAACCCTTGTAGAGTGGAGATATATACCAGGAAAACTAAATTCATGCATGGATCACATTCATGAATATTATTGTTATAATTAGGTATTTTCTTCAATTAAAGATGTCAGCCAATCGGAGTTGGATGTACCGTAGGATACAGATTGATGGGAGGGAATTAGTTGATACGTATCGTGATGAGGTATCCAATTTTATGAAGAAAGCAATAAAACATACTAATGATCCGAACGGAAATATGAGATGCCCGTGTCTCAAGTGTAAAAACATGATATGGAAGATTGCCGAAGAAGTTAAATTTGACTTATATTCACGTGGGTTCGTGGATGGGTATTCAGTATGGATTCATCACGGGGAATCAACTGAGTTTAGAGAAATAACAGATAATACTGTAGACTAACCAGTTCACAGGGATTCACAATCAGATAACTATGATACCATGCAGATGTAAGTTGATGCGTATGGCCCTACCAATATTAACTGGGTTGAAAATGAGGACGCGTCAAGCAGTGCTCAGCAAAAGCTAAATGATTCAACTACTGCCTTCTACAAGATGTTATCTGAATCGAGGGTCCTATTGTATCCTGTAAATGACAAACACACCAGGCTATCTACAGTGACGAAGCTCTTACACTTCAAGAATGAACATGACTGCAGTGAGAGAGGATTCAATGATATGCTTACTATTAGCAGCAAGTTATTACCTAGGAATAATACTCTTCCCGTGAATTACTATGTAGTGAAGAAGATGGTTAAGGAGTTGAATCTTGGGTATGAGAAGATCGATGCTTGTGAGCAGGATTGCATGTTATACTATGGGGAGGACAAAGATAAGGTGCAGTGTGATATCTGCAACTCACCAAGGTACAAGATCACAAAACGTGGGGGGAAGGAGAAACATGTGCCAAAGAAGATCTTACGGTACTTTCCTCTTGCGCCAAGGTTGTACCGGCTATTCATGTTGTCGCACACTGCTGAGCATATGAGTTGGCATAGAACAAGGGATGACATGTCTGGTCAACTAACTCACCCTGTAGATGGAGATGAATGAAAGAAGTTTGATGCCAATTTTCCAGAATTTCCTGAGGAAGTTAGGAATGTCAGGCTTGGCATGGCTACAGATGACTTTTGTCCATTTAATAATTCTAGTCAGCCTTACCCTGTTTGGCCAGTGATCATGGTAGGTTACAATATTTAACCGTCAATGTGCACGAGGGATCCGTATCTTTTCTTGACTTTACTTATACCAGGGGATAAGAGTCCTACAAAAGACATTAACGTGTACCTCAGGACGTTAGTCGATAAACTTAAGATGTGGGAATCAGATGTTCAGACTTGTGATAAGGTTGTCGGGTAGAATTTTGTTATGAAGGCGGCATTGTTGTAAATTATAGAACCCCCTGGTACACATTTATCACAACGAAGACTCAGAAATTTGATGGTACTAATCTGTCTGGAACGGATGACCCGTTGCAAGAACAAGTTAGCAATCCCAGCCATATAGTGCTAAATGATGATAATGTGATGTTAGATGATTAAGTTGACGTACCTGATGTTGACAAGGTCTAGGAATAAATGGTTTTACAAGATGATACCGACGAAGAAATTGATACGCAAGAGGTAGAGACATAATTAGAGAATGAAACAAATTTTGATTTTGATGGGTTTGAAGACGTACTAATTCTTAACTAATTCTTGTTTTGAAATTTTTTTACTAATATAAATGTAAGTTAAAATAAATCAACTGCAATTTAATAATTTAATTTTTGTTATTTCATTAATACATTTATGCCTAGACATAGCGGTGGAGGTCGCCGTTATAAAATCCCAAATTTTATGAATAAAGATTTATTTTTCTCGAAATATTTTTTTTAAATTATGGTGTGGATTTGAGATAATGTTATTGTTGTGGATAATATTTATAAATTTTGAAAAGTATGCAAGTTGTTGTATAATATTCGATTGGTCGGGAAATATTCTTTTTGTCGGGGAATATCCGTACGACCGTACAATCATTGGTGGACCCCACAACGGAATTATTGTCGGATTGAGAAAATGACAAAAATATTTTTATGAAAATAACGGTGAAAGTTTTACCGTTAAAACTGTTGAACTACTCGGTAGTAAAAGTACAGTAATACGCGTGGTTGCATAGTAGTACACGGTATTGATTATTGATATTTACGTGAGAAGCCACTCAATTTTGTTTAATTATTGCTGCAGTAATTGTTGCATAATATCTCACGTTATTTGATTCAATTATTGTCGATATTTTATATATTATTAAATAAATAATTGAGACGACATAGTTATTAATATTATTATTTGTAATATTAACGATGTCTAGAAGTTCTGCTAAGGAAAGGTTTGGTCACCTAATTGCGAGCCAATAGGGAGAAATCTTTATTGAAAAGCCCCCTCTTTCCTGGGAACGACCTGGTCGATTAATATTGTGAATTATAATAAAGGTGATAAATTTTGTTTTATTAGTATTATTAATGTAATAAAATAGAAAAGCTTTTTATATAAAACATAATACTTTTATAAACTTATCTGTTTTATTAGACTATTATATTCTATTATGCATAGTAAAATCTTTTTATATAAAACGGAATACTTTTATAAAGTTATTCGTTTTAATAGATTATAAATAGAATATATTATATTTTATTTAAAAGATTTTATTTTATTAGAATATTTTATTAATACTGCATAGTAAATCAATATGGACCGTCCGTTTAAAAGTAAATCAATCTAGACCGTTCACGAATTAGTTACTATTCAGTTCATTCTCCTATAAATAGAAGCTCATTCCTTCATTATTTCTTAGGAATTCACTGAAACTCTAGAGAGAGAAATAATAGAGAGAAATAAGAAAAGTATTTTGCTACTTCACTACTCCTATATCCAGTTTCTTCTAAGGTAAGGGATATTATTTGTTGTACTCGTAAGGGGTATTATTTCTTTCGTATTCATGAAGAGAGCTTCTGTTATTCCATTCTTTATTATTATGTTGGAATAACCTGTTTATGCGAAGTACCGCATACATGGTGAAATTCTTCTATTATTTCATTCTTTATTATTCTGTTGGAATAACCTGTCTGTATGGTCTATCGCATGCCTGGTGAATTCTGTTGATATTCCATTCTTTATTATTCTGTTGGAATATCCTGTCTTTGCATTTACGCATGACCTGGTTTCATTCTTTATTATTCAGTCGGAATATCCTGTCTGTGCATTTACGCATGACCTGGTTCAATTATTTATTATTCTGTTGGGAATAACATGTCTGTGCGCTCTATCGCATGCATGGTGAATCCTTCTGTTATTCCATTCTTTATTATTCTGTTGGAATAACATGTCTGTGTGGATTACCACATGCATGATGAATGATCATTTGTATTCATTTCTTATTAAATTGTGGAAATGATCTGTCTACGTGGATTATCGCATGGCGGGCAAAAATATATTTGCAGTTTCATATATTCTGTTATACTTAGTTGGTTAAAGTTTTGGCTTCTATACTCCATGAAATTAGTAGAATATCCTGGATATTTACGCTTCATCCAGTATTTTTTCATGGAAATATTCTTCTGAGCATTCTTGAATTTTACACCACAAAGCAATATCATGTTGACAATTTGGACGTTATTGATTCTTGGATAAATTAATTCTTGAACTTGTTTTATTGAATTATTATGTCATTCTCATCATCCTCATGTTTGTATTATGTTAAAAGTCATCTGTGGCCTGTAGTGCATAGATGGACTTGGTATGATTATGACCAGGGATTATTCGGTATAATCATGACCGTAATGTTACAAATGATGTGAAAAAAGTCCTCATTGGCCCGTAGTGCATTGATGGACAGTTTTTGGTATGATTATGGCTATGGATTCTCTTCGGCCAAATGTTCAAAGATGGATTATTTTATGGCATGATCATGACCGTTAATAAAAATACGATTATCTTTGGCCCGTAGTGCATGGATAATTCGTGGTCGTGATACTAAAGAATATCCTTGGCCTGTAGTGCAGGGATGATTTGATGATGTGGATTATTTATTAAGCTGAGTCTCAGCGATAAAAGTGATGAAAAATATTTTTAAATCATAAAAGATAGTAGATTTTATTCTCTACTTGACTCTTTTAATGGATTGCTTGTTCCGCTGCAGTTAAACTTGATATCTATTGTATTTTATCAGTTTAACATTGTTGAAGACTAATGATAATTTATTCTGCATTATCTTTGTCAAAATATTTCTTACTGGGCTAGTTGAGCTCACCCTTTTACTTTCATTGTTCTCTTAAGGAAATGAGAACGTAGCAGGGATTAGTCGGGGAACGGAGTGACGGTCCAGATGATAGCATTAGTAGTCCTCACTATTCTATGAAATAGTGTGATAGTAATTGTAATGAGGACTTATTCTGAGAGTGGATATTGTTTAGTAGATAATATTTGTATTAAAACTCACAGTTCTTATTGTATATTTAAGATTGTATTTGTATTCTGTACCATGTATTTGACGACTCAGAATAGGTGATGTGTTCCTATTTTGGGGGTGTCATAGTTGGTATCAAAGCTTAGGGATATGATCTCTGGCTAAGATGTGAGACAAGAACTAGGAGGGGAGAGACGGGGAATTCCTTCGCTAGTATGTCCTACCTAAGTTTATTCAGTATTTAATTAGTCGGTCAGAGTATAGGGATAATATGTGATATGTTAATTAACCCTTGTCTTGTGGCAGTGTTTAAAAATGACATCCGAGAATGTTGAGAATAACAATGGAGCACAAGAGACCGTTGAGTCACCACAGATTAATATCCATAATAATGTGCAACAGGAAGACAATATTCCTCATGCAAATAACACTGAGCAAATGATGAATGATAGAATGTTCAGAGGCTTTATGTAATTCATGCAACATCAGACGAGAGTGGCTCCTGTCCAAAATATAGGTGGAAACACTGGAAACTCTCGGACGGTCACCGCTAAGCAGTTCAAGGAGCTGGGACCGCCGAAGTTTTTGGAAAAGCCAGAACCACTTAAGGCGGAGACGTGGATAAAGCAGATCACCAAGATATTTGATGTCTTCGGATGCTCTGAGGAGAAAAAGGTTCCCTTCGCCACCTTTATGTTGCGTGAAGATGCAGATTATTGGTGGAAATCTGTAAAGCGTACCCAGCCTGACGCACACAAGATGCCTTGGGAGAAGTTCCAAGAGTTGTTCAACGACAAGTACTTTTCTGAAAGTATTCGTCATATGAAGGAGGTGGAATTCATCAATTTAGAGCGAAACAATATGGTCGTGTCGCAATACGAGGCTAAATTTGCGGAGTTATCCCGGTTTGCATCCCATTTGGTCGATAATGAAGAGCGAATGATGTGAATGTTTCTTAGAGGTTTGAAACCCGATATACGTCAATACCTCATTTCTCATAAACTTTGTTTATATTCAGATGTTGTGAATAGGGCTCTGTTATTGGAGCACGATAATGAGTTAGCACAACCAAAAGGTAATGACCAGCAACACGATAATAATCATACCGGTAGCAACGACCATCGAAACAATGATAACCATCGTGAGTGAAATTATCATGCCCAGAATGGTAACCACTTCAGTGGTAATCATGACGAAGATAATAGGAGTAGAAATTTCAAGAAGAGAAGGTTTAATAATGATAGAAAGATGTCAGCACCAACACCCGTTGTTAAGGAAGGAGAACGACCACCTATCATATGCTTTAAATGCGGAGGGGAGGGACACATCAGTCCAAACTGCGTGATGCCGTCCAAAGCATGTTATAATTGTGGAAGAGAAGGTCACCTAGCCCGATTTTGTCGTTCACCGAAGACAAATTCAGCTAGGATGGAGGCACCAAAGGATGTTTCAGACAAGTCAAAGTCGGTAGTTTAAGTGAGAGCATTTCTCGAGGAACTCGAACGAAGTTGTCACGGGTAAGTTAATCATAAACGCTTACGAAGTCTATACCTTATTCGATATCGGTTCTACCCATTCTTTTATCTCTCTTACTTGCACTCAACATTTAAATTTGACTTCGGAGAAATTAGACTTTGACTTATCTGTTGAAACTCCGTTTGGAGAAATATTCATTACATCCACTGTTTATAATTCTTGTTGATTTAAATCGACACTTTCACGTTACCTGTCGAACTTATCTCTTTGAAAATACTTACCTTTGACATGATTTTAGAAATCGACTGGTTAATTGCTCATCGTGCTAAAATTGATTATTTTCGTAAGGTGGTTAGCTTTTATATTCCTAACCAACCTGTTATACAAATTCAAGCAACCAAACCACTAAAGTCAATCACTGTCATATCAAGCCATAAGTAAAGAGTCCCGAGCCTTTCGCTGGTGACTTCCTTGTGTGGAATGCACCGAAGCCAGACTTTCTATAGGCGACGCTGTAAATGATGGTGGCAAGTTGATAGGTATTAATGTGACGTGCTATCCAAGTCTTAGATGAGAGTCACAGTTTTGAATGATATTTCTATTGTTAATAAATTTCTGGACGTATTCTTGAAGACTTCTTAGCCCACCCCTAGAGCGCGAAATCGAATTTTATATTGACCCCGGTACAAAACCCATTTCTAAAACCCTAGAATATTTTTTCAACCAAAAATAACGTATAATGCGCCAAAGCCGTTGGCTCGAGCTATTGAAGATTATGATAATACCATTCAATACCATCGTGGAAAAGCAAACACGGTAGCTGACGCGTTGAGTAGAAGATCGTATACGTTTACGAGTGCGAATATACGAACCTACGTGAAAATAACGAATATATGATTAGAACCGACTTTAGTCGATAATGTTAAAGTTGCTAAAGCTACAGACCCGGAGCTGATGAATACGAAGAAGAAGATTCAAGAGGGCGTTATTTTAAAAGCAAGAGTTGCTGAAAAGAGGAAATCTCAACCCTCGATTTAATTGACCCATTTGAAATCCTCGATCGAGTAGGAACGGTGGCCTGCAGACTCGTTTTACCGCCAAGTATGTCACGTGTTCATAACATTTTTCACGTATCGATGTTACGTAAATATGTGGATGACCCGAACCGCATTATTAATTTAGAACCGGACGAGATAGCGGATAATTTAACGTATGAAGATGTACCTGTTAAAATCTTGAAATATATTTTACGCTCAAAGGTTATACCTCAAGAGTTAGAATTTGGCGAGGTATCCTCATCTGTTCGGTATACCAGTACGTACGTAAATTTTGAGGGCGAAATTTCATAAGGATGGGAGATTGTAAAATCCCAAATTTTACGAATAAAGATTTAATTTTCTCTAAATATTTTTTTAAAATTACGGTGTGGATTTGAGATAATGTTATTGCTATGGGTAATATTTATAAATTTTAAAAAGTATGCAAGTTGTTGTATAATATTCGATTGGTCGGGGAATATTCTTTTTGTCGGGAAATATTCGTACGACGGTACAATCATTGGTAGACCCCACAACGGAATTATTGTCGGATTGAAAAAATGACAAAAATATTTTTGTAAAAATAACGGCGAAAGTTTTACCGTTAAAACTGTTGAACTACTCGATAGTAAAAGTACAGTAATACGCGTGATTGCATAGTAGTACACGGTATTGATTATTGATGCTTACGTGAGAAGTCACTCAATTTTGTTTAATTATTGCTACAGTAATTGTTGCATAATATCTCACGTTATTTGATTCAATTATTGCCGATATTTTATATATTATTAAATCAATAATTGAGACGACAGAGTTATTAATATTATTATTTGTAATATTAACGATGTCTAGAAGTTCTGCCAAGGAGAGGTTTTGTCACCTAATTGCGCGTCAATAGGGAGAAATCTTTATTGGAAAGCCCCCTCTTTCCTGGGAACGACCTGGTCGATTAATATTGTGAATTATAATAAAATTGATAAATTTTGTTTTATTAGTATTATTAATGTAATAAAACAGAAAAGCTTTTTATATAAAACAGAATATTTTTATAAAGTTATCTGTTTTATTAGACTATAAATAGAATATATTATATTCTATTATGCATAGTATTTTGCATAGTAAAATCTTTTTATATAAAACAGAATACATTTATAAAGTTATTCGTTTTAATATATTATAAATAGAATATATTATATTTTATTTAAAAGATTTTGTTTTATTAGAATATTTTATTAATACTGCATAGCAAATCAATATGGACCGTCCGTTTAAAACTAAATCAATCTGGACCGTTCACGAATTAGTTACTATTCAGTTCATTCTCCTATAAATAGAAGCTCATTCCTTCATTATTTCTTACGAATTCACTGAAACTCTAGAGAGAGAAACTATAGAGAGAAATAAGAAAAGTATTTTGCTACTTCACTACTTCTATATCGAGTTTCTTATAAGGTAAGGGATATTATTTGTTGTACTCGTAAGGGGTATTATTTCTTTCGTATTCATGAAGAGAGCTTCTGCTTTATTATTATGTTGGAATAACCTGTTTATGCGAAGTACCGCATACATGGTGAAATTCTTCTATTATTCCATTCTTTATTATTCTGTTGGAATAACCTGTCTGTACGGTCTATCGCATGCCTGGTGAATTCTGTTGATATTCTATTCTTTATTATTTTGTTGGAATATCCTGTCTTTGCGTTTACGCATGACCTGGTTCCATTCTTTATTATTCAGTCGGAATATCCTGTCTGTGCGTTTACGCATGACCTGGTTCCATTATTTATTATTCTGTTGGGAATAACATGTCTGTGCGCTCTATCGCATGCATGGTGAATCCTTCTGTTATTCCATTCTTTATTATTCTATTGGAATAACCTGTCTGTGTGGATTACCACATGCATGATGAATGATCATTTGTATTCATTTCTTATTAAATTGTGGAAATGATCTGTCTACGTGGATTATCGCATGGCGGGCAAAAATCTATTTGCAGTTTCATATATTCTGTTATACTTAGTTGGTTAAAGTTTTGGCTTCTATACTCCATGAAATTAGTATAATATCATGGATATTTGCGCTTCATCCAGTATTTTTTCATAAAAATATTCTTCTGAGTATTCTTGAATTTTACTCCACAAAGTAGTATCATGTTGACAATTTGGACGTTATTGATTCTTGGATAAATTAATTCTTGAACTTGTTTTATGGAATTATTATATCATTCTCATCATCCTCATATTTATATTATGTTGAAAGTCATCTGTGGCCTGTAGTGCATAGATGGACTTGGTGTGATTATGACCAGGAATTATTCGATATAATCATGACCGTAATGTTACAAATAATGTGGAAAAAGTCTTCCTTGGCTCGTAGTGCATTGATGGACAGTTTTTGGTATGATTATTGCTATGGATTGTAAGACCCCGAAATTTTATGAAATAAAAGTATTCAATTTTTCTTATAATTACAATTTAGTAAATGGTTAAATTGATAAAAAAAAATTAAAGTTATGGGTGAAATGTGAAAATTGTTCAAAATAAACAAGTGGTTATAAAATAATCATTGTTGTCGGGGAATATTCGTTTGGTCGTGGAATATTCTTTCTGTCGGGGAATATTCGTACGACGGCGCAGCTATTTGTGGGCCCCATAACGAATAACTGTCGGATGAAGAAAACGATAAATTTGAGTTTTTACAAATAACGGCGTAGTTGTTACCGTTAACACTGTTGGAATACCCGGTGGTTAAAATACAGTAATACGCGTTATTGCACAGTAGCACACGGTATTGCACAGTATTTTTGAAATTATTGATTCTTACGTAAGAAGGCACTACTCAATAATTGTTACAGTAATTACTGTTCAATATTTTATTTTATTGATTCAATAATTGCTACGTTGGAAATTTTATATTATTGTTGTTCAATAATTGTCACTGCACAATATTTCTCATTATCAGATCAATAATTCATATTATTTGAATAATATTATTAGATAGCATTATTGACAATGTCTAGAAAGTTCTGTCTAAGGAGAGGTTTGGTCATCTAATTGCGCGTCAGTAAGAAAAATTCTTATTGGAAAGCCCCCTCTTTCCTGGGAACGGCCTGGTTGTCATAAATGTGATTCTGTAATATTATTTGTGAATAATTAATTATTGATTCATATGATAAGGAAATATTTATATTATGTGGATATAAATGAGGGATATATTTTTGTGGTTAAAAATGAAGGAGTTAATGTTGAGGTTTTTATCAGTATTTTTGTCGGAATGGAGGTATTAAAAATCAGAGTTTTTGAGATATTTTGCGGGGGTTATAATTTTTAATCCGACCGTTGGATCGTGGTAATTTTTGGATATGTTATACATATATAAGTTGAGTATATGTCCACAAATTTTGAACCGTTAAAAATGAACGTATGATTTGTTATGAATTTTAAGAGGTGGCTGATTCGGAAATCAGGTTATAAATCATTTTTGGTGGAAAATTCTAGAATTGGTGGGCCCCACTTGTGGTTGGTGAAGAAATGTGCTGAATTATATTTCAAATGTGGTGGGTGGGAATAGTAGCAGGTAAAGCCATCAGGTTGCAGGTCAAACCTACCAAAATTTTCCTATAAATAGAGGGCTAAGTTAGAATTGAAAATCACACCAGAAACATAAGCTTTCTCTCTTTCTCTCTCTATATTATTGAGTGTATTTTGTGAGTATTTAGATACTTGGTGAGTTGCTATTCATCAGTGCAAGTTTCCTTCAGCCTTATACCGATCAGAAGTACTGCTCTTTTGAGGTAAGGGATAGTAAGGGATTGTAAGGGATAGTAAGGGATTTTAAGGGTTGTTATGATTTTCAGTTTCGTAATTTTTCTGAACTTCAAAAATTCTGGAAAAATTTGAAATGATATTTTGATGAGTTTTCTTGATTGTGTCCAAAAATGGTGATTTTTGGATGTATAGATTGAGAGTTATGAATTTTATGAGAAAAGACTATTTTAAAAGTAATCGCTTATAATTCCTTGTGGTTAACTCCAAAATTGATGAAATTTTTATTGGGAGTACATGTATATGATAGAAGTATACTCTGTAAATTTCAGAATTTTTGGACAAAAGTATAATTTTTGATAAATGTCTAAATATTCGGCTATTTTGGCCATATGAAAAATAGTAAATGACTTTTAAAAATTCTGAAAAAATATATGTTCACTATGGGACTATATTATGCTAAATCCCAGAAAAGAAATATTTTTGGAACTGATTTGGTATTTTTCATGAAAATGGTCTAGTTATGAGTAAATGAATTAAATATGTTTTGTGAAGAAAAAAAATTGGAAAATAGGATTTTATGGCTTGAGAATCCTATATGAGGTATATGCAGATTTTTGATGAGGGTTTTGGTTATTGATGATGAAATTGTAAGAGTTGGCATTTTATGATGATTAAATGCATTAATTAGTAAAGTGTAAACAATTAAAATAAATTGTTTATAAATTTAAGTAATGTTATTCTTTCAATATCATTATACCGAAATATTGGTATGAATTTTATTGTAGAATTTCTATCTTTTGTGTCGGGGTTACTATTCATGAGTTACGAATATTACTCTTGAGATTAAAACTATATGTTGATCATATTATTTTTATCATCATATATAACATTTTTATAACCCTGATGTTGAAATTCTCTTTCACTGGAGTGTAAAGATGGGTAGATTATTGGTATGATCATGACTAGGGTTCTCTTTGGCCTGTAGTGCAAAGTTGAATTGTGACTGGTATGATCATGACCATTGAATTTATAATTGAATATCTTAAGCTTAAGTGCAAAGGTGAATTGATCAACATGGTTATAATTATTGTTTATATAAATTCTGAAATGATTATATATTTCTTTGAGATATGAATATATTTGGCCTGTAGTGCAAATATGAATTGTTGATGAATATCTTTGGCATGTAGTGCAAAGATGGCCTGTTGATGAATATCTTTGGCCTGTAGTGCAAAGATGAACTGTTGTTGAATATCTTTGGCCCGTAGTGCAAAGATGGTTTGTTGATGAATATCTTTGGCCTGTAGTGCAAAGATGAACTGTTGTTGAATATCTTTGGCCCGTAGTGCAAAGATGGTTTGTTGATGAATATCTTTGGCCCGTAGTGCAAAGATGAATTTGTTAGTATGATTATAAACAGGAACTGTGATTTGGTATAACCATGATCTTTGATGTTTCAGGTAAAGACAGGTGATGAAAATATTCTTCGTCCTGGGTGCGAAGAAAAATTTAGAATCACAATTATGATTATGAGTTATTCATATGATTGTGGAAAGGAATTGTTGATTGATGTTACAGGGATAAAACATTGTTGGTGGATTTTTAACATGGAGAAGATAATAGACTTTATAGTCTATTTGACTCTTCTAATGGATTGCTCGTTCCGCTGCAACTATGGTTGAAATTTTTATCATTTACCATATGTTCTAAATCTCTGATTTATTATTGATGAAGGCTATTGATAATTTAATTATCTTTAGTCATGATATTCTTTACTGAGCTAGTTGTGCTCACCCTTTTGCTTCACAATTCCTTTCAGGTAATAAGAGTGTAGCTGGGTCGAGCGAGGGTAACGGGGAAATAGAACGGTGGTCTCTAGATGTGGATGTTCTCCCGAAGCAGTATAGAAAAGTTCATTTAGTAGTTATATTTGGTGAATCCAATAGGGTAAGGTGTACCCAACGTTGGAAGGGTGGTTTGCCACTATCATACAAGATGTCTAATGACATACAACCTCGTGTCATCATAAGACAGGGATGTGCTCATCCACTTGCTGAGTATATATACGAGCACTACCTATATAATCTTGGTGTTTGTTTGAAGTATAATTCTCAATTAGAGACAGTGGAGATAATGATAAGTCAAGAGAAGACTCACCATTGGGAAGAATATGATAGTAATCTTCTCGTTTTTCTTTGGGGTCTATTGGGTCAACCAAGGATAATTCTGTGGCCATATGATATCTATCATAACCTAGACGCGTGGCCTCCCATGTACGAAGGTTTCCTTGAGCACTTCCCAAAGATTCTAATTTCTAAAACAGTTTTTGACTATACCTTTATGTAAGGTGTTATTGTGAGGTGATGTCCACGGTTGGAACATGAGTCACATTTGGTATATATTTGTATCCAAACTCACAGCATATGTGTTGTTGTATTTTGCACGACAATTGTTGTAATAAAGTTGTAGTTGTTTTCTGTACCATGTATTTGACGACTCAGAATGGGTTGGGTGGAATGAACCTATTTTGGGGTCGTTACATTTGGTATCAGAGCTTAGGGATATGATCTCTGGCGGAGATCGGGGAATATAACTAGGAGGGGAGAGATGAGTAAATCCTTCGCTAGTGTGTCCTACCTAAGCTTATTTGTTGGTCAGTCATAATATCGGGATATTATGTGATATGTTAATTTGTTCAATTAACCCTTGTTTTGAAGCTGTATTCTAGAATGATATCTGAAATACAGGAGATGAGCAATGGAGAAATCATGATGACAGGAAAGATGGAATCTGAAATGAAAGCAAGGTATTCTCAACTCTTTGAAATACCAGGTACGTAAATTTCGGGGACGAAATTTCATAAGGAGGGGAGATTGTAAGACCCCGAATTTTATGAAATAAAAGTATTCAATTTTTCTTATAATTACAATTCAGTAAATGGTTAAATTGATAAAAAATTAAAGTTATGGGTGAAATGTGAAAATTTTTCAAAATAAACAAGTGGTTATAAAATAATCATTGTTGTCGGGGAATATTCGTTTGGTCGTGGAATATTCTTTCTGTCGGGGAATATTCGTACGACGGCGCAGCTATTTGTGGGCCCCATAACGAATAACTGTCGGATGAAGAAAACGACAAATTTGAGTTTTTACAAATAACGGCGTAGTTGTTACCGTTAACACTGTTGGAATACCCGGTAGTTAAAATACAGTAATACGCGTTATTGCACAGTAGCACACGGTATTGCACAGTATTTTTGAAATTATTGATTCTTACGTAAGAAGGCACTACTCAATAATTGTTACAGTAATTACTGTTCAATATTTTATTTTATTGATTCAATAATTGCTACGTTAAAATTTTATATTATTGTTGTTCAATAATTGTTGCTGCACAGTATTTCTCATTATCAGATCAATAATTCATATTATTTGAATAATATTATTAGATAGCATTATTGGCAATGTCTAGAAAGTTCTGTCTAAGGAGAGGTTTGGTCATCTAATTGCGCGCCAGTAAGGAAAAATTCTTATTGGAAAGCCCCCTCTTTCCTGGGAACGGCCTGGTTGTCATAAATGTGATTCTGTAATATTATTTGTGAATAATTAATTATTGATTCATATGATAAGGAAATATTTATTTTATGTGGATATAAATGAGGGATATATTTTTGTGGTTAAAAATGAAGGAGTTAATGTTGAGGTTTTTATCAGTATTTTTGTCGGAATGGAGGTATTAAAAATCAGAGTTTTTGAGATATTTTGCGGGGGTTATAATTTTTAATCCGACCGTTGGATCGTGGTAATTTTTGGATATGTTATACATATATAAGTTGAGTATATGTCCACAAATTTTGAACCGTTAAAAATGAACGTATGATTTGTTATGAATTTTAAGAGATGGCTGATTCGGAAATCAGGTTATAAATCATTTTTGGTGGAAAATTCTAGAATTGGTGGGCCCCACTTGTGGTTGGTGAAGAAATGTGCTGAATTATATTTCAAATGTGGTGGGTGGGAATAGTAGCAGGTAAAGCCATCAGGTTGCAGGTCAAACCTACCAAAATTTTCCTATAAATAGAGGGCTAAGTTAGAATTGAAAATCACACCAGAAACATAAGCTTTCTCTCTTTCTCTCTCTAGATTATTGAGTGTATTTTGTGAGTATTTAGATACTTGGTGAGTTGCTATTCATCAGTGCAAGTTTCCTTCAGCCTTATACCGATCAGAAGTACTGCTCTTTTGAGGTAAGGGATAGTAAGGGATTGTAAGGGATAGTAAGGGATTTTAAGGGTTGTTATGATTTTCAGTTTCGTAATTTTTCTGAACTTCAAAAATTCTGGAAAAATTTGAAATGATATTTTGATGAGTTTTCTTAATTGTGTCCAAAAATGGTGATTTTTGGATGTATAGATTGAGAGTTATGAATTTTATGAGAAAAGACTATTTTAAAGTAACGCTTATAATTTCTTGTGGTTAACTCCAAAATTGATGAAATTTTTATTGGGAGTACATGTATATGATAGAAGTATACTCTGTAAATTTCAGAATTTTTGGACAAAAGTACAATTTTTGATAAATGTCTAAATATTCGGCTGTTTTGGCCATATGAAAAATAGTAAATGACTTTTAAAAATTCTGAAAAAATATATGTTCACTATGGGACTATATTATGCTAAATCCCAGAAAATAAATATTTTTGGAACTGATTTGGTATTTTTCATGAAAATGGTCTAGTTATGAGTAAATGAATTAAATATGTTTTGTGAAGAAAAAAAATTGGAAAATAGGATTTTATGGCTTGAGAATCCTATATGAGGTATATGCAGATTTTTGATGAGGGTTTTGGTTATTGATGATGAAATTGTAAGAGTTGGCATTTTATGATGATTAAATGCATTAATTAGTAAAGTGTAAACAATTAAAATAAATTGTTTATAAATTTAAGTAATGTTATTCTTTCAATATCATTATACCGAAATATTGGTATGAATTTTATTGTAGAATTTCTATCTTTTGTGTCGGGGTTACTATTCATGAGTTACGAATATTACTCTTGAGATTAAAACTATATGTTGATCATATTATTTTTATCATCATATATAACATTTTTATAACCCTGATGTTGAAATTCTCTTTCACTGGAGTGTAAAGATGGGTAGATTATTGGTATGATCATGACTAGGGTTCTCTTTGGCCTGTAGTGCAAAGTTGAATTGTGACTGGTATGATCATGACCATTGAATTTATAATTGAATATCTTAAGCTTAAGTGCAAAGGTGAATTGATCAACATGGTTATAATTATTGTTTATATAAATTCTGAAATGATTATATATTTCTTTGAGATATGAATATATTTGGCCTGTAGTGCAAATATGAATTGTTGATGAATATCTTTGGCATGTAGTGCAAAGATGGCCTGTTGATGAATATCTTTGGCCTGTAGTGCAAAGATGAACTGTTGTTGAATATCTTTGGCCCGTAGTGCAAAGATGGTTTGTTGATGAATATCTTTGGCCTGTAGTGCAAAGATGAACTGTTGTTGAATATCTTTGGCCCGTAGTGCAAAGATGGTTTGTTGATGAATATCTTTGGCCCGTAGTGCAAAGATGAATTTGTTAGTATGATTATAAACAGGAACTGTGATTTGGTATAACCATGATCTTTGATGTTTCAGGTAAAGACAGGTGATGAAAATATTCTTCGTCCTGGGTGCGAAGAAAAATTTAGAATCACAATTATGATTATGAGTTATTCATATGATTGTGGAAAGGAATTGTTGATTGATGTTACAGGGATAAAACATTGTTGGTGGATTTTTAACATGGAGAAGATAATAGACTTTATAGTCTATTTGACTCTTCTAATGGATTGCTCGTTCCGCTGCAACTATGGTTGAAATTTTTATCATTTACCATATGTTCTAAATCTCTGATTTATTATTGATGAAGGCTATTGATAATTTAATTATCTTTAGTCATGATATTCTTTACTGAGCTAGTTGTGCTCACCCTTTTGCTTCACAATTCCTTTCAGGTAATAAGAGTGTAGCTGGGTCGAGCGAGGGTAATGGGGAAATAGAACGGTGGTCTCTAGATGTGGATGTTCTCCCGAAGCAGTATAGAAAAGTTCATTTAGTAGTTATATTTGGTGAATCCAATAGGGTAAGGTGTACCCAACGTTGGAAGGGTGGTTTGCCACTATCATACAAGATGTCTAATGACATACAACCTCGTGTCATCATAAGACAGGGATGTGCTCATCCACTTGCTGAGTTTATATACGAGCACTACCTATATAATCTTGGTGTTTGTTTGAAGTATAATTCTCAATTAGAGACAGTAGAGATAATGATATGTCAAGAGAAGACTCACCATTGGGAAGAATATGATAGTAATCTTCTCGTTTTTCTTTGGGGTCTATTGGGTCAACCAAGGATAATTCTGTGGCCATATGATATCTATCATAACCTAGATGCGTGGCCTCCCATGTACGAAGGTTTCCTTGAGCACTTCCCAAAGATTCTAATTTCTAAAACAGTTTTTGACTATACCTTTATGTAAGGTGTTATTGTGAGGTGATGTCCACGGTTGGAACATGAGTCACATTTGGTATATATTTGTATCCAAACTCACAGCATATGTGTTGTTGTATTTTGCACGACAATTGTTGTAATAAAGTTGTAGTTGTTTTCTGTACCATGTATTTGACGACTCAGAATGGGTTGGGTGGAATGAACCTATTTTGGGGTCGTTACATGGATTCTCTTCGGTCAAGGGTTCAAAGATGAATTATTTTATGGCATGATCAAGATTGTTGATGAAAACACGATTATCTTTGGCCCGTAGTGCATGGATAATTTGTGGTCGTGATACTAAAGAATATCCTTGGCCTGTAGTGCAGGGATGATTTGATGATGTGGATTATTTATTAAGCTGAGTCTTAGCAATAAAAGTGATGAAAAACCTTTTTAAATCATAAAAGATAGTAGATTTTATTCTCTACTTGACTCTTTTAATAGATTGCTTGTTCCGCTGCAGTTAAACTTGATGTCTATTGTATTTTATCAGTTTAACATTGTTGAAGACTAATGATAATTTATTCTGCATTATCTTAGTCATAATATTTCTTACTGGGCTAGTTGAGCTCACCCTTTTGCTTTCATTGTTCTCTTCAGGAAATGAGAACGTAGCAGAGACTAGTCGGGGAACGGAGTGACGGTTCAGATGATAGTATTAGTAGTCCTCACTATTCTATGAAATAGTGTGATTGTAATTGTAATGAGGATTTATTCTGAGAGTGGATATTGTTTAGTAGACAATATTTGTATTAAAACTCACAGCTCTTGTTGTATATTTAAGATTGTATTTGTATTCTGTACTATGTATTTGGCGACTCAGAATAGATGATGTATACTTATCTTGGGGGCGTCACAGTTGGTATCAAAGCTTAGGGATATGATCCCTGGCTAAGATGTGAGACAAGAACTAGGAGGGAGAGACGGGGAATTCATTCGCTAGTATGACCTACCTAAGTTTATTCGGTATTTAATTGGTCGGTCAGAGTATAGGGATAATATGTGATATAATAATTAACCCTTGTCTTGTGGCAGTGTTTGAAAATGACATATGAGAATGTTGAGAATAGCAATGGTGTGACGCCCCCAAAACAGGTATACAACACCCATTCTGTGTCGTCAATAACATGGTACAGAAACAACTACAACTTTATTAATATAACATAAAAACTGTGAGTGTAAATACAAATATTGTCATCTAGACAATATTCACACTCAAATAAGTCCTCATTACAATTATTGGTACAATATTTTACAAAAAAAAAATGGTGAGGACTACTAAAACAACTTCCTAGAACCTTCATTCCATACCCCGACTAGTACTTGCTACATTCTCGCCTCCTGAGAAGAAAATGGAACAACAAAGAAAAGGGTGAGCTCAACAAGCCTAGTAAAGAATATTATGACTAAGATAATATACAACAAATTATCGTTAGTCTTCAACAGGGAAAAATTTAATAGAATACAATAGACAATAAGTTTTAATTCAATATTCGCAGCGGAAAATAATAATTCATAGAGAAGTTACGTAGAGAATGAAATCTATGATTATCTATGAATTTAAAAGCTCATCATCAACATTTTATCCCTGTAACAACAATCAATAAATATCTTGAATCAAATAGTCATATTTGCACTACAGGCCAAAGATATCCATCAGTTGGTCATGTTCACCTCAACACCTGTTCATCTTTGCACTACGGGCCAAAGATATTCATCAGAAATTATTCATCTTTGCACTACATGCCAAAGATATTCAGTTATATCATCATTTAAGACTGAGAATGATGAAAAATATTTTAAAGAAAACGAATCCAATGAAGCAAAATAACAAATATTAAGGATTCGTATTTCAATTTATCCATGTCCAAAAATACCTTATCATAGTGAAGTAAAATTCAAGAATGATCAAAACATAGATACAATCAAAGCTAGTATCCAGAATAGATATTTGGACGAAAAGAAGGAAATTTCATTTTTCGGTGAATAGTAACTCGTGAATAGTAACTCGTGAATAGTAACCCCGACATGAAAAGTTCCAAATTTGATAAAAATTCAGATCAATACTTCGGCATAATGATATTGAAGAAAATAATATCATTTAAGAAGAAATAACATCCCTTACCTCGGAAAGACGGTACTTCTGACTGGAATGCTAGATATAGTGCTGAAGGAAACTTGCACCGTATAGCAACACTCAAAGTATCAAATACTCACAAGAATACGCTCGATATAGAGAGAGAAATATAGAGAAACTTGTGTTTCTGGTGTGATTTTCAATTCTAACCTAAGCACCCTATTTATAGGAAAATGCTTAGAACACCAAAGCAGAAAATTTAATATAATAATAATATATTTATCAAATTTTCCTTAGCCCACCTCTAGACATCTGATCTCAGCCCATTTATATCACATGTTAGCCCACTTAAATGCCAAAAAACGTTTTTCTTCAAAATAATAAATAAAACTTCCAAAAATCAATTATTTCAGAACTTCAGAACTTCAATAATTCATAATAAATAGTCCTTTTATCAGAAAATTCGAATCTCGCGAGTTTTTATAGAAAATTCAATTCTCTACAACTTTACAGAAGAAAGTTTTTCCAAATTCCAAACAGAAATTGACCGAAATCCACAAACGGGCGATTTTACAATCAATAATACATTTTCGGTCAAGAATTATGTCCACCAACACACAAAACATGTGTTAATCATTTAATGCCACAAAAATACTCTTCCTCCTCATATACTCATATATCCCACATTCATTGTAAAAATACCACCATCAATATATTATTAAAATAATATATTTAAATGAATTATTTTATCAGAAAAAGATAAAATATTAATTTTCAACAATTGTCACATTAAAAATTTTCTCCATCTATATCCACATAAAATTAATATTTTCCTCATCATATAAATCAATAATTAATTATACACAAATAATATTACAGAACCACAGTACTGGCAACCAGGCCGTTCCCAGGAAAGAGGGGGCTTTCCAATAAGGATCTCTCCTTACTGGCGCACAATTAGATAACCAAACCTCTCCTTAGACAGAACTTTCTAGACATTGCCAATAATGTTATCTAATAATATTATTCAGATAATATGAATTATTGTTCCGATAATAGAAAATACTGTGTAGTGACAATTATTAAAACAATAGTAATATAAAATATCAACACAGTAACTATTGAATCAATAAAATATAATATTGAACAGTAATTACTGTAACAATTATTGAGTAGTGTCTTCTTACGTAAGAATCAATAATTGGTGCAATACCGTGTGCTACTGTGCAACAACGCGTATTACTGTATTTTAACCACCGTGTATTCCAACAGTATTAACGGTAACAACTACGCCGTTATTTATAAACAACTTCTTTTTGTCATTTTTTTCATCCAATCGCTTTCTGTTATGGGGCCCACACAAGGCTGCGCCGTCGTACGAATATTCCCCGACAACAAGAATATTCCACGACCAAACAAATATTCCCCGACAACAATGAATATTTTAGGACCACTTGCTTATTTAAAATATTTGCGCATTTTACCCATAACTAACCACATTAATCAAATCAACCCTTACTATTTTAAAATAATAAATAGAGGAATTAAATTTTATTTATTAATAATTTGGGGTCTTACAACCTCCCCTTCTTATGAAATTTCGTCCTTGAAATTGACATACGTACCTGGTGTTTCGAAAAGATGAGGATACCTCGCTTTCATTTCTGTTTCCAACTCTCAGGTCATTTCTTCAATAGCATGGTTTCTCCACAAAACTTTAACTTGTGGTATGACCTTCGTGCGTAGGACATGCTCCTTCTTATCCATGATCTTGACAGGTATCTCCTCGTACGTTAAGTCTTCGGCTATCTCGTCCGGTTCTAACTCAATAATGTGGTTCGGGTCTTTCACATATTTACGAAGCACAGATATATGAAAAACATTATGAACACGAGACATACTTGGAGGTAACGCAAGTCTATAGGCCACATTTCCTACTCTGTCAAGAATCTAAAATGGACCAATAAATCGTGGATTGAGCTTTCCTCTCTTCCCAAATCTTGTAACTCCTTTCCATGGAGCTACACGTAATAATACATGATCCCCAATGTCAAATTCCACGTCCTTTCGATGAAGATCCGCATAACTCTTTTGTCGATCCTGTGCCGTTTGTATACGTTGTCGAATCGTTTGGATCTCCTCTGTAGTCATTCGTACCAACTCTGGTCCCAACAACGTTGCTTCTCCCACCTCATCCCAACATACTGGAGAACGACATTTTCTTCTATACAACGCCTCGAATGGAGCCACACCTATGCTCGCCTGATAACTGTTGTTGTAGGAGAATTCCACCAATGGTAGGTACTTATCCCAACTCCCTTTGAGATCTAGGACACAAAGTCTTAATAGATCTTCAAGAGTTTAAATAGTCCTCTCTGATTGTCCGTCCATTTGAGGATGGTAAGCTGAACTAAATTATAAATCCGTGCCTATAGCTTTTTACAAGCTAACCCAAAATCTTGAAGTGAATCTTGGGTCACGATCCAAAACTATGGATACTGGCATGCCATGCAACCTCACAATCTCATTCACGTACATACTAGCAAGACGTTCAAGGGAATAAGTCTCCCGTATCGGCAAGAAATGAGCAGACTTGGTTAATCTATCAACTATCACCCAAACAGCAGTTATGCCTTGAGAAACCGTGGGAAGACCCGTAACAAAATCCATGGTAATGTGTTCCCACTTCCATTTTGGAATCTTAAGTGGTTGCAATGGACCCTTTGGCACTTGATGCTCCGCCTTTACACGTTGATAAGTTAAACACCTCAAGATAAACTTTGCAATCTCTCTCTTCATATTGTTCCACCAAAATGTATGTCGAAGATCACGATACATTTTAGTACTTCCAGGATGGATTGCAAACGGTGTGTTGTGTGCCTCCATCATTATTCTATGCTTCAAGTCAAAATCGTTAGGAACACAAAGTCTGGAGTTGACTCGAAGTATTCCTTCTTCATCGATTTTTGCTTCTGGAATAGCACCTTCTAGTACTTTTTTCTTCATACGCATCAGCTCTGGGTCTGTAGCTTGAGCAACTTTAACTTTATCGATTAAAGTTGGTTCTACGCGTATACTTGACATCATCGCACTCGTTCCTGCATATGATCTTCTACTCAACGCGTCAGCTACCACGTTTGCTTTTCTAGGATGGTATTGAATAGTGTGGTCGTAATCTTTCAACAGCTCGAGCCAACGTCGTTGCCGCATGTTGAGTTCTTTTTGAGTGAAAAAAAATATTTGAGGCTTTTATGGTCTGAATATATCTCCACTTTCTCCCCATATAGATAGTGCCTCCAGATCTTTAGCGCGAAAACGACTGCTGCCAACTCTAGATCATGAGTAGGATAATTCCTCTCATATTCTATAAGTTGTCGCGAGGCATAGGCTATGACTTTCCCACGTTGCATGAGAACACATCCTAACCCTTTGCCTGAAGCATCGCTGTAGATAACAAATCCATCTGAACCAGATGGTATTGTTAGAACAGGTGCCGAAATGAGTCTCCTCTTAAGCTCTTGGAAGCTCTTCTCGCATTCTTCGCTCCATACGAATTTGATATCCTTCCGAGTCAGCTGAGTTAACGGGGTAGCGATTCGAGAAAATTCTTACACGAATCTCTGATAATAACTAGCTAAGCCTAGAAAGCTACGTATTTCAATTACTGACTTAGGTTGCTCTCAACTGTGACTCATATCCCAATCTTGGATAGCACGTCACAATGACACCTATCAGTTTACTACCGCACGAATATGGCGTCCCCTACGGAGAGTCTGGCTTCAATGCATTCCACAAAGGAAGTCACTAGATAGAGGCTCGGTTATCAACTTCTATAGTTGGGTTTTTAACTCCTGAAGTTCAATAGGAGCCATTCGATATGAGATTTTAGAAATGGGTTTTGTACCGGGTTCAAAGTCGATACAAAATTCAATATCACGCTCTGGGAGTAAGCCAAGAAATGCTTCAGGAAATACGTCAAAATTTTTACTAACAATAGAAATATCATTCAAATCTGACGTATTTTTGTTCAAGTCCATAACATAGCTAAGAAAGCTTGACATCCATTTTTCAATAAACGAATGACTTTACGGCTTGATATGAAAGAGTTTGACTTCAATGGTTTGGTTGCTTGAATTTGAATAACAGGTTGCTTAGGAATATGAAAACTAACAACCTTACGAAAGAAATCAATTTTGGCATGATGAGTAGTTAACCAATCAATTTCTAAAATCACATCAAAAGCAAGTATCTTTAAATAGATAAGATCAACAGGTAATGTGATGGTGCTAACTTGGATCAAACAAGATTTATAAACAGTGGATGTGATGAAAGTTTCCCCTAACGGAGTCTCCACAGATAAATCAAAGTCTAATTTCTCCGGAGTTAAGTTTAAACGTTGAGCACAAGCAGGAGAAATAAATGAATAGGTAGAACCGGTATCTAATAAGGTATAGACTTCGTAAAAATTTATATTTAACTAACCCGTGCTAACTTCGTTCGGGTTCCTCGCATTCTGACCAGTCACGACAAACGCTCTTCCAGGAACCGTTGACTTTGACTTTTCTGGGACAGCTTTTTGAGTCACCACCCCCGTTGGACTTGGTTTCGCTACAGTGCAATCTTGAGCGATATGTCCTTCCTTTCCACAGTTATAACATACCTTAAACTGTTGTGGACAGTTTGGGCTGATATGTCCTTCTTTTCCGCACTTATAGCATATAACCGGTGGTCGTTCTCCTCCCTTGGAACCAGTTGCTGCTGGTGCTGACGTCTTCGTATTATCATTGTTGAATCTCCTCTTTTTAAAATCTCCTCCCGACTCGCTTCTTCTATTTTCATAACCACGATTACCACCAGAGTGGTTGCCGTTCTTGTCTGTACTTTTCTTTCTCCGCTGGTTATCATTGTTCTGATTACTGTTGTCACCGATATGATCCTGGTTGTGGTCCCTCGGTTGACCGTACTCGTTATCTCGCTCCAACAATTGAGCCCTGTTGACAACATCTGAATAGAGAGAAAATTTATGAGAAATGAGATATTGACGTATGCCGGGTTTCAAACCTCTCAGAAACATCCGCGTCATACGTTCCTCGTTCTCCACCAAATGAGGTGCAAACCTGGACAACTCCGCAAACTTCGCCTCGTACTGGGACACCGTCATGTTATTCTGCTCCAGTCTAATAAACTCTACCTCCTTCATATGACGAATACTTTCAGGAAAGTACTTGTCATTGAATAGTTTCTGAAATGTCTCCCAAGACATGCTGAGTGCGGCTGGATGGGTACGCTTCACAGATTCCCACCAGTAGTCTGCCTCGCCATGGAACATAAAGGCGGCGAATGGAACCTTTTGTTCCTCCGTGCATCCCAAGACATCAAATATCTTGGTAATTTGCTTGACCCATGTCTCCGCCTTAATCGGATCTGGCTTTCCCCAGAATTCTGGTGGTCCCAACTCTTTGAACTGCTTGGCTGTGACCAGCTGTGTGTTGCCATTGTTTCTTCCTCTATTTTGAACAGGAATCTCTTTCGTCTGGTTTTGCATGAATCGCAAAAAGCTTCTAAACATCTCATCGTTCATCGTCTGCTCAGTGGTGTTGTTCACAGGAGGAACATTGCCAGCCTGTTGCACGTTCTCCTCGTTGGTGAGTACAGGTGTCTCCACGGTTTCATTTACTCCACTGTTAACATTCTCAGTCGACATTCTCAAATACTGCCATAAAACAAGGGTTAATTTAACAAATTAACAAATCACATAATATCCCTATATTATGATCGACCAACAAATAAGCTTAGATAGGACACACTAGCGAAGGATTTACTCGTCTCTCTCCTCCTAGTTCTATTCCCCGATCTCCGCCAGAGATCATATCCCTAAGCTCTGATACCAACTGTGACGCCCCCAAAACAGGTATACAACACCCATTCTGAGTCATCAATAACATGGTACAGAAACAACTACAACTTTATTAATACAACATAAAAACTGTGAGTGTAAATACAAATATTGTCATCTAGACAATATCCACACTCAAATAAGTCCTCATTACAATTATTGGTACAATATTTTACAAAAAAAAATGGTGAGGACTACTAAAACAACTTCCTAGAACCTTCATTCCATACCCCGACTAGTACTTGCTACATTCTCGCCTCCTGAGAAGAAAATGGAACAACAAAGAAAATGGTGAGCTCAACTAGCCCAGTAAAGAATATTATGACTAAGATAATATACAACAAATTATCGTTAGTCTTCAACAGGGAAAAATTTAATAGAATACAATAGACAACAAGTTTTAATTCAATATTCGCAGCAGAAAATAATAATTCATAGAGAAGTTACGTAGAGAATGAAATCTACGATTATCTATGAATTTAAAAGCTCATCATCAACATTTTATCCCTGTAACAACAATCAATAAATATCATGAATCAAATAGTCATCTTTGCACTACAGGCCAAAGATATCCATCAGTTGGTCATGTTCACCTCAACACCTGTTCATCTTTGCACTACGGGCCAAAGATATTCATCAGAAATTATTCATCTTTGCACTACAGGCCAAAGATATTCAGTTATATCATCATTTAAGACTGAGGATGATGAAAAATATTTTAAAGAAAACGAATCCAGTGAAGCAAAATAACAAATATTAAGGATTCGTATTTCAATTTATCCATGTCCAAAAATACCTTATCATAGTGAAGTAAAATTCAAGAATGATCAAAACATGGATACAATCAAAGTTAGTATCCAGAATAGATATTTGGACGAAAAGAAGGAAATTTCATTTTTCGGTTAATAGTAACTCGTGAATAGTAACTCGTGAATAGTAACTCATGAATAGTAACTCCGACATGAAAAGTTCCAAATTTGATAAAAATTCAGATCAATACTTCGGCATAATGATATTGAAGAAAATAATATCATTTAAGAAGAAATAACATCCCTTACCTCGGAAAGACGGTACTTCTGACTGGAATGCTAGATATAGTGCTGAAGGAAACTTGCACCGTATAGCAACACTCAAAGTATCAAATACTCACAAGAATACGCTCGATATAGAGAGAGAAATATAGAGAAACTTGTGTTTCTGGTGTGATTTTCAATTCTAACCTAAGCACCCTATTTATAGGAAAATGCTTAGAACACCAAAGCAGAAAATTTAATATAATAATAATATATTTATCAAATTTTCCTTAGCCCACCTCTAGACATCTGATCTCAGCCCATTTATATCACATGTTAGCCCACTTAAATGCCAAAAAACGTTTTTCTTCAAAATAATAAATAAAACTTCCAAAAATCAATTATTTCGGAACTTCAGAACTTCAATAATTTATAATAAATAGTCTTTTTATCAGAAAATTCGAATCTCGCGCGTTTTTATAGGAAATTCAATTCTCTACAACTTTACAGAAGAAAGTTTTTCCAAATTCCAAACAGAAATTGACCAAAATCCACAAACGGGCAATTTTACAGTCAATAATAAATTTTCGGTCAAGAATTATGTCCACCAACACACAAAATATGTGTTAATCATTTAATGCCACAAAAATACTCTTCCTCCTCATATACTCATATATTCCACATTCATTGTAAAAATACCACCATCAATATATTATTAAAATAATATATTTAAATGAATTATTTTATCAGAAAAAGATAAAATATTAATTTTTAACAATTGTCACATTAAAAATTTTCTCCATCTATATCCACATAAAATTAATATTTTTCTCATCATATAAATCAATAATTAATTATACACAAATAATATTACAGAACCACAGTACTGGCAACCAGGCCGTTCTCAGGAAAGAGGGGGCTTTCCAATAAGGATCTCTCCTTACTGGCGCGCAATTAGATGACCAAACCTCTCCTTAGACAGAACTTTCTAGACATTGCCAATAATGTTATCTAATAATATTATTCAGATAATATGAATTATTGTTCCGATAATAGAAAATACTGTGTAGTGACAATTATTAAAACAACAGTAATATAAAATATCAACACAGTAACTATTGAATCAATAAAATACAATATTGAACAGTAATTACTGTAACAATTATTGAGTAGTGTCTTCTTACGTAAGAATCAATAATTGGTGCAATACCGTGTGCTACTGTGCAACAACGCGTATTACTGTGTTTTAACCACCGGGTATTCCAACAGTATTAACGGTAACAACTACGCCGTTATTTATAAACAACTTATTTTTGTCGTTTTTTTCATCCAATCGCTTTCTGTTATGGGGTCCACACAAGGCTGCGCCGTCGTACGAATATTCCCCGACAATAAGAATATTCCACGACCAAACAAATATTCCCCGACAACAATGAATATTTTAGGACCACTTGCTTATTTAAAATATTTGCGCATTTTACCTATAACTAACCACATTAATCAAATCAACCCTTACTATTTTAAAATAATAAATAGAGGAATTAAATTTCATTTATTAATAATTTGGGGTCTTACAAATGGAGCACAGGAGACCGTTGAGTCACCACAGATTAATACCCAGAATAATGTGCAACAGGAAGACAATAATCCTTATGCAAACAACAACACTAACCAAATGATGAATGATGGAATGTTCAAAGGCTTTATGCAATTCATGCAACATCAGGCGAGAGTGGCTCCTGTTCAAAATGTTGGTGGAAACACTGGAAACTCTCGGACGGTCACCGTTAAGAAGTTCAAGGAGCTGGGACTGCCGGAGTTTTTGGGAAAGCCAGAACCACTTATGGCGGAGACGTGGATAAAACAGATCACCAAGATATTTGATGTCTTGGGATGCTCCGAGGAGCAAAAGGTTCTCTTCGCCACCTTTATGTTGCGTGAAGAGGTAGATTATTGGTGGGAATCTGTAAAGCGTACCTAGCCTGACGCACTCAAGATGTCTTGGGAGAAGTTCCAAGAGTTGTTCAACGACAAGTACTTTCCTGAAAGTATTCATCACATGAAGGAGGTGGAATTCATCAAGTTAGAGTGAAACAATATGACCGTGTCGCAATACGAGGCTAAATTTGCGGAGTTATCCCGGTTTGCATCCCATTTGGTCGATAATGAGGAGCGAATAACGCGAATGTTTCTTAGAGATTTGAAACCCGATATACGTCAATACCTCATTTCTCATAAACTTTGTTTATATTCAGATGTTGTGAATAGGGCTCAGTTATTAGAGCGCGATAATGAGTCAGCACAACCAAAAGGTAATGACCAGCAACACGATAATAATCATACCGGTAGCAACGGCCATTGGAACAATGATAACTATCGTGGGGCAAATTATCATGCCCAGAATGGTAACCACTTCGGTGGTAATCATGGCCAAGATAATAGGAGTAGAAATTTCAAGAAGAGAAGGTTCAATAATGATGGAAAGACGTCATCACCAGCACCCGTTGTTAAGGAAGGAGAACGACCACCTATTATATGCTTCAAATGCGGAGGGGAGGGACACATCAGTCCAAACTGCGCGATGCTGTCCAAAGCATGTTATAATTATGGAAGAGAATGTCACCTAGCCCAATTTTATCGTTCACCGAAGACAAGTTCAGCTAGGATGGAGGCACCAAAGGATGTCTCAGACAAGTCAAAGCCGGTAGTTTAAGTGAGAGCGTTTGTCGAGGAACTCAAACAAAGTTGTCACGAGTAAGTTAATCATAAACGCTTACGAAGCTTATACCTTATTCGATATCAGTTCTACCCATTCTTTTATCTCTCTTGCTTGCGCTCAACATTTAAATTTGACTCCGAAGAAATCAGACTTTGACTTATCTGTTGAAACTCCGTTTGGAGAAAAAACCTTCGTTACATCCACTGTTTATAAATCTTGTTGATTTAAATCGACACTTTCACGTTATCTGTCGATCTTATCTCTTTGAATATACTTGCCTTTGACGTGATTTTAGAAATCAACTGGTTAACTACTCATCGTGCTAAAATTGATTATTTTCGTAAGGTGGTTAGCTTTTATATTCCTAACCAACCTGTTATACGAATTCAAGCAACCAAACCACTAAAGTCAATCACTGTCATATCAAGCCATAAGTAAAGAGCCCCGAGCCTTTCGCTGATGACTTCCTTGTGTGGAATGCACCGAAGCTAGACTTTCTGTAGGCGACGCTGTGAATGACGGTGGCAAGTTGATAGGTATTAATGCGACGTGCTATCCAAGTCTTGGACGAGAGTCACAATTTTGAATGATATTTCTATTGTTAATAAATTTTCTGACGTATTCTTGAAGACTTCTTAGCCTACCCCTAGACCGTGAAATTGAATTTTGTATTGACCCCAATACAAAACCCATTTCTAAAACCCTCGAATATTTCTTCAACCAAAATAAACGTATAATGCGCCAAAGTCGTTGGCTCGAGCTGTTGAAGATTATGATAGTACCATTAAATAACATCGTGGAAAAGCGAACGTGGTAGCTGGCGCGTTGAGTAGAAGATTGTATGCGTTTACGAGTGCGAATATACGAACCTACGTGAAGATAACGAATATATGATTAGAACCAACTTTAGTCGATAATGTTAAAGTTGCTAAAGCTACAGACCCGGAGCTGATGAATACGAAGAAAAAGGTTCAAGAGGGCGTTATTTTAAAAGCAAGAGTTGCTGAAAAGAGGAAATCTCAATCCTCGATTTAATTGGCCCATTTGAATCTTCGATCGAGTAGGAACGGTGGCCTATAGACTCATTTTATCGCCAAGTATGTCGCGTGTTCATAATATTTTTCACGTATCGATGTTACGTAAATATGTGGATGACCCGAACCACATTATTAATTTAGAACCGGACGAGATAGCGGATAATTTAACGTATGAAGATGTACCTGTTAAAATCTTGAAATATATTTTATGCTCAAAGGTTATACCTCAAGAGTTAGAATCTGGCGAGGTATCCTCATCTGTTCGGCATACCAGGTACGTACGTAAATTTTGAGGGAAAAATTTTATAAGGAGGGGAGATTGTAAAATCCCAAATTTTACGAATAAAGATTTAATTTTCTAGAATTATTTTTTTAAAATTATGGTGTGGATTTGAGATAATGTTATTGTTGTGGGTATTTATAAATTTTGAAAAGTATGCAAGTTGTTGTATAATATTCGATTGGTCGGAGAATATTTATTTTGTCGGGGAATATCTGTACGACGGTACAATCATTGGTGGACCCCCACAACAGAATTATTATCGAATTAAGAAAACGACAAAAATATTTTTATGAAAATAACGGCGGAAGTTTTACCGTTAAAACTGTTGAACTACTCTGTAGTAAAAGTACAGTAATACGCGTGGTTGCATAGTAGTACATGGTATTGACTATTAATGCTTACGTGAGAAGTCACTCAGTTTTGTTTAATTATTGCTACAGTAATTGTTGTATAATATCTCACGTTATTTGATTCAATTATTGTCGATATTTTATATATTATTAAATCAATAATTGAGATGACAGAGTTATTAATATTATTATTTATAATATTAACGATGTCTAGAAGTTCTGCCAATGAGAGGTTTGGTCACCTAATTACGCACCAATAGGGAAAAATCTTTATTGGAAAGCCCCCTCTTTCCTGGGAACGACCTGGTCGATTAATATTGTGAATTATAATAAAGGTGATAAATTTTGTTTTATTAGTATTATTAATGTAATAAAACAGAAAAGCTTTTTATATAAAACAAAATATTTTTATAAAGTTATCTGTTTTATTAGACTATAAATAGAATATATTATATTCTATTATGCATAGTATTTTTTATAGTAAAATCTTTTTATATAAAACAGAATACTTTTATAAAGTTATTCGTTTTAATAGATTATAAATAGAATATATTATATTTTATTTAAAAGATTTTGTTTTATTAGAATATTTTATTAATACTGCATAGTAAATCAATATGGACCGTCCGTTTAAAAGTAAATCAATCTGAACCGTTCACGAATTAGTTACTATTCAGTTCATTCTCCTATAAATAGAAGCTCATTCCTTCATTATTTCTTACGAATTCACTGAAACTCTAGAGAGAGAAACTATAAAGAGAAATAAGAAAAGTATTTTGCTACTTCACTACTCCTATATCCAGTTTCTTCTAAGGTAAGGGATATTATTTGTTGTACTCGTAAGGGGTATTATTTCTTTCGTATTCATGAAGAGAGCTTCTGTTATTCCATTCTTTATTATTATGTTGAAATAACCTGTTTATGCGAAGTACCGCATACATAGTGAAATTCTTCTATTATTCTATTCTTTATTATTCTGTTGGAATAACCTGTCTGTGCGGTCTATCGCATGCCTGGTGAATTCTATTGATATTCCATTCTTTATTATTCTGTTGGAATATCCTGTCTGTTCGTTTACACATGACCTGGTTCCATTCTTTATTATTCTGTCAGAATATCCTGTCTGTGCGTTTACGCATGACCTGGTTCTATTATTTATTATTCTGTTTGGAATAACCTGTCTGTGCGCTCTATCGCATGCATGGTGAATCCTTCTGTTATTCCATTCTTTATTATTCTGTTGGAATAACCTGTCTGTGTGGATTACCACATGCATGGTGAATGATCCTTTGTATTCATTTCTTATTAAATTGTGAAAATGATCTGTCTACGTGGATTACCGAATGACGGACAAAAATCCATTTGCAGTTTCATATATTCTGTTATACTTAGTTGGTTAAAGTTTTGGCTTATATACTCCATGAAATAAGTAGAATATCTTGAATATTTGCGCTTCATCCAATATTTTTTCATGAAAATATTCTTCTGAGCATTCTTGAATTTTACTCCACAAAGCAATATCATGTTGACAATTTGGACGTTATTAATTCTTGGATAAATTAATTCCTGAACTTGTTTTATTGAATTATTATGTCATTATCATCATCCTCATGTTTATATTATGTTGAAAGTCATCTGTGGCCTATAGTACATAGATGGACTTGGTATGATTATGACCAGGGATTATTCGGTATAATCATGACTGTAATGTTACAAATGATGTGGAAAAAGTCATCATTGGCCCGTAGTGCATTGATGGACTGTTTTTGGTATGATTATGGCTATGGATTCTCTTCGGCCAAGGGTTCAAAGATGAATTATTTTATGGTATGATCAGGATCGTTGATGAAAACACGATTATCTTTGGCCCATAGTGCATGGATAATTCGTGGTCGTGATACTAAAGAATATCCTTGGCCTGTAGTGCATGGATGATTTGATGATGTGGATTATTTATTAAGCTGAGTCTTAGCGATAAAAGTGATGAAAAACCTTTTTAAATCATAAAAGATAGTAGATTTTATTCTCTACTGGACTCTTTTAATGGATTGTTTGTTCCGCTGCAGTTAAACTTGATGTCTATTGTATTTTATCTGTTTAACATTGTTGAAGACTAATTATAATTTATTCTGTATTATCTTAGTCATACTATTTCTTACTAGGCTAGTTGAGCTCACCCTTTTTGCTTTCATTGTTCTCTTCAGGAAATGAGAACGTAATAAGGACTAGTCGGGGAACGGAGTGACGGTCCAGATGATAGCATTAGTAGTCCTCACTATTCTATGAAATAGTGTGATAGTAATTGTAATGAAGACTTATTCTGAGAGTGGATATTGTTTAGTAGACAATATTTGTATTAAAACTCACAGCTCTTGTTGTATATTTAAGTTTGTATTTGTATTATGTACCATATATTTGGCGACTCAGAATAGGTGATGTATACCTATTTTGGGGGCGTCACAGTTGGTATCAAAGCTTAGGGATATGATCCCTGGCTAAGATGTGAGACAAGAACTAGGAGGGGAGATATTGGAAATTCCTTCGCTAGTATGACCTACCTAAGTTTATTCGGTATTTAATTGGTCGGTCAGAGTATAGGGATAATATGTGATATGTTAATTAACTCTTGTCTTGTGGCAGTATTTGAAAATGACATCCGAGAATGTTGAGAATAGCAATGGAGCACAGGAGACCGTTGAGTCACCACAGATTAATACCCAGAATAATGTGCAACAGGAAGACAATAATCCTTATGCAAACAACAACACTAACCAAATGATGAATGATGGAATGTTCAAAGGCTTTATGCAATTCATGCAACATCAGGCGAGAGTGGCTCATGTTCAAAATGTTGGTGGAAACACTGGAAACTCTCGGACGGTCACCGTTAAGAAGTTCAAGGAGCTGGGACTGCCGGAGTTTTTGGGAAATCCAGAACCACTTAAGGCGGAGACATGGATAAAGCAGATTACCAAGATATTTGATGTCTTGGGATGCTCCGAGGAGCAAAAGGTTCTCTTCGCCACCTTTATGTTGCGTGAAGAGGTAGATTATTGGTGGGAATCTGTAAAGCTTACCTAGCCTGACGCACTCAAGATGTCTTGGGAGAAGTTCCAAGAATTGTTAAACGACAAGTACTTTCCTGAAAGTATTCATCACATGAAGGAGGTGGAATTCATCAAGTTAGAGTGAAACAATATGACCGTGTCGCAATACGAGGCTAAATTTGCGGAGTTATCCCGGTTTGCATCCCATTTGGTCGATAATGAGGAGCGAATAACGCGAATGTTTCTTAGAGATTTGAAACCCGATATACGTCAATACCTCATTTCTCATAAACTTTGTTTATATTCAGATGTTGTGAATAGGGCTCAGTTATTAGAGCGCGATAATGAGTCAGCACAACCAAAAGGTAATGACCAGCAACACGATAATAATCATACCGGTAGCAACGGCCATTGGAACAATGATAACTATCGTGGGGCAAATTATCATGCCCAGAATGGTAACCACTTCGGTGGTAATCATGGCCAAGATAATAGGAGTAGAAATTTCAAGAAGAGAAGGTTCAATAATGATGGAAAGACGTCATCACCAGCACCCGTTGTTAAGGAAGGAGAACGACCACCTATTATATGCTTCAAATGCGGAGGGGAGGGACACATCAGTCCAAACTGTGTGATGCCATCCAAAGCATGTTATAATTGTGGAAGAGAAGGTCACCTAGTCCGATTTTGTCGTTCACCGAAGACAAGTTCAGCTAGGATGGAGGCACCAAAGGATGTCTCAAATAAGTCAAAGCCGGTAGTTTAAGTGAGAGCATTTCTCGAGGAACTCGAACGAAGTTGTCACGGGTAAGTTTATCATAAACGCTTACGAAGTCTATACCTTATTCGATATCGGTTCTACCCATACTTTTATCTCTTTTACTTGCGCTCAACATTTAAATTTGACTCCGGAGAAATTAGACTTTGACTTATCTGTTGAAACTCTGTTTGGAGAAACCTTCATTACATCCACTGTTTATAAATCTTGTTGATTTAAATCGACACTTTCACATTACCTGTAGATCTTATCTCTTTAAATATACTTGCCTTTGACGTGATTTTAGAAATCGACTGGTTAACTACTCATCGTGCTAAAATTGATTATTTTCGTAAGGTGGTTAGCTTTTATATTCCTAACCAACCTGTTATACGAATTCAAGCAACCAAACCACTAAAGTCAATCACTGTCATATCAAGCCATAAGTAAAGAGCCCCGAGCCTTTCGATGGTGACTACCTTGTGTGGAATGCACCGAAGCCAGACTTTCTGTAGGCGACGCTATGAATGACGGTGGCAAGTTGATAGGTATTAATGTGACGTGCTATCCAAGTCTTGGACGAGAGTCACAGTTTTGAATGATATTTCTATTGTTAATAAATTTCCTAACGTATTCTTGAAGACTTCTTAGCCTACCCCTAGAGCGTGAAATTGAATTTTGTATTGACCCCAATACAAAACCCATTTCTAAAACCCTCGAATATTTCTTCAACCAAAATAAACGTATAATGCGCCAAAGACGTTGGCTCGAGCTGTTGAAGATTATGATAATACCATTCAATAACATCGTGGAAAAGCGAACGTGGTAGCTGGTGCGTTGAGTAGAAGATTGTATGCGTTTACGAGTGCGAATATACGAACCTACGTGAAGATAACGAATATATGATTAGAACCGACTTTAGTCGATAATGTTAAAGCTGCTAAAGCTACAGACCCGGAGCTGATGAATACGAAGAAAAAGGTTCAAGAGGGCGTTATTTTAAAAGCAAGAGTTGCTGAATAGTGGAAATCTCAACCCTCAATTTAATTGGCCCAGTTGAATCCTCGATCGAGTAGGAACAGTGGCCTATAGACTCATTTTACCGCCAAGTATGTCGCGTGTTCATAATATTTTTCACGTATCGATGTTACGTAAATATGTGGGTGACCCGAACCACATTATTAATTTAGAACCGGACGAGATAGCGGATAATTTAACGTATGAAGATGTACCTATTAAAATCTTGAAATATATTTTACGCTCAAAGGTTATACCTCAAGAGTTAGAATCTGGCGAGGTATCCTCATCTGTTCGGCATACCAGGTACGTACGTAAATTTTGAGGGCGAAATTTCATAAGGAGGGGAGATTGTAAAATCCCAAATTTTACGAATAAAGATTTAATTTTCTTGAAATATTTTTTTTTAATTATGGTGTGAATTTGAGATAATGTTATCGTTGTGGGTAATATTTATAAATTTTGAAAAGTATGCAAGTTGTTGTATAATATTCGATTGGTCGAGAAATATTCTTTTTGTCAGAGAATATCCGTAAGACGGCACAATCATTGGTGGACCCCACAACAGAATTATTATCGAATTGAGAAAACGACAAAAATATTTTTATAAAAATAACGGCGAAAGTTTTACCGTTAAAACTGTTGAACTACTCGGTAGTAAAAGTACAGTAATACGCGTGGTTGCATAGTAGTACACGATATTGATTATTGATGCTTACGTGAGAAGTCACTCAGTTTTGTTTAATTATTGCTACAGTAATTGTTGCATAATATCTCACGTTATTTGATTCAATTATTGTCGATATTTTATATATTATTAAATCAATAATTGAGATGACAGAGTTATTAATATTATTATTTGTAATATTAACGATGTCTAGAAGTTCTGCCAAGGAGAGGTTTGGTCACCTAATTACGCACCAATAGGGAAAAATATTTATTGGAAAGTCCCCTCTTTCTTGGGAACGACATGGTCGATTAATGTTGTGAATTATAATAAAGGTGATAAATTTTGTTTTATTAGTATTATTAATGTAATAAAACAGAAAAGTTTTTTATATAAAACAGAATACTTTTATAAAGTTACCTGTTTTATTAGACTATAAATAGAATATATTATATTCTATTATGCATAGTATTTTGCATAGTAAAATCTTTTTATATAAAACAGAATACTTTTATAAAGTTATTCGTTTTATTAGATTATAAATAGAATATATTATATTTTATTTAAAAGATTTTATTTTATTAGAATATTTTATTAATACTGCATAGTAAATCAATATGGACCGTCCGTTTAAAAGTAAATCAATCTGGACCGTTCACGAATTAGTTACTATTCAGTCCATTCTCCTATAATAGAAGCTCATCCCTTCATTATTTCTTACGAATTCACAGAAACTCTAGAGAGAGAAACTATAGAGAGAAAGAAGAAAAGTATTCTGCTACTTTACTACTCCTATATTCAGTTTCTTCTAAAGTAAGGGATATTATTTGTTGTACTCGTAAGGGGTATTATTTCTTTCGTATTCATGAAGAGAGCTTCTGTTATTCTATTCTTTATTATTATGTTGGAATAACCTGTTTTTACGAAGTACCGCATACATGGTGAAATTCTTCTAATATTCCATTCTTTATTATTCTGTTGGAATAACCTGTCTGTGCGGTCTATCGCATGCCTGGTGAATTCTGTTGATATTCCATTCTTTATTATTCTGTTGGAATATCCTGTCTGTGTGTTTACGCATGACCTGGTTCTATTCTTTATTATTCTGTCGGAATATCATGTCTGTGCGTTTACGCATGACCTGGTTCCATTATTTATTATTCTGTTAGGAATAACCTGTGTGTGCGTTCTATTGCATGCACGGTGAATCCTTCTGTTATTCCATTCTTTATTATTCTGTTGGAATAACCTGTCTGTATGGATTACCATATGCATGGTGAATGATCCTTTGTATTCATTTCTTATTAAATTGTGGAAATGATCTGTCTACGTGAATTACCGCATGGCGGGCAAAAATTCATTTGCAGTTTCATATATTCTGTTATACTCAATTGGTTAAAGTTTTGACTTCTATACTCCATGAAATTAGTAGAATATCCACGATATTTGCGCTTCATTCAGTATTTTTTCATGGAAATATTCTTCTGAGCATTCTTGAATTTTACTCCACAAAGCAGTATCATGTTGACAATTTGAACGTTATTGATTCCTGGATAAATTAATTCTTGAACTTGTTTTATTGAATTATTATGTCATTGTCATCATCCTCATGTTTATATTATGTTGAAAGTCATCTGTGGCCTGTAGTGCATAGATGAACTTGGTATGATTATGACCAGGGATTATTCGGTATAATCATGACCGTAATGTTACAAATGATGTGAAAAAAGTTCTCATTGTCCCGTAGTGCATTGATCGACAGTTTTTGGTATGATTATGGCTATGGATTCTCTTCGGCCAAGGGTTCAAAGATGAATTATTTTATGGCATGATCAGGACCGTTGATGAAAACACGATTATCTTTGGCCCGTAGTGTATTGATAATTCGTGGTCGTGATACTAAAGAATATCATTGGCCTGTAGTGCAGGGATGATTTGATGATGTGGATTATTTATTAAGCTGAGTCTTAGCGATAAAAGTGATGAAAAACCTTTTTAAATCATAAAAGATAGTAGATTTTATTCTCTACTTGACTCTTTTAATGGATTGCTTGTTCCGCTGCAGTTAAACTTGATGTCTATTGTATTTTATCAGTTTAACATTGTTGAAGACTAATGATAATTTATTCTGCATTATCTTAGTCATAATATTTCTTATTGGGCTAGTTGAGCTCACCCTTTTGCTTTTATTATTCTCTTCAGGAAATGAGAACGTAGCAGTGACTAGTCGGGGAACAGAGTGACGGTCCAGATGATTTGTTTTGATTTGTTTTAATGGAACACAGTGATTCATCTTTAGTTAAGCTTTGCCAAATTTACCCTTGTACAAATAATTTAAATTAATAAAATGATAGAACTAGTATTATTTAAGTACACAACAGCTTTCTACGACCACTACAAGAAAAAGCGTTATTTTCGACGGAAATAAGGTCGACTGAACACATTCAGTCGACTTTAATCTAAGACCGACTGAATATTTTGTCGATATTAAGTCAGTCGACGTTAATGTATCCTCGACGGACATCCGTCGGAATTAAGACCTCCTCCTTGGCACGAAGGTTTCCTACCAGCGCGAATATAAAGCCGACAGAATATGTGTTATCCACGACTGAATCGTTTGTCGAAATTAGCTTATAGTCGACAGACATAACCTCGACGGAATTTCATCAAGAATAATTATTAAAAACCTAATCAGATTGTTTTCTCCAGCGCCTCCTCGTCACTCACTCTTTCATCTCTCTATCAGTTCAGCTCTCTCACTCACTCACTCACTATCTCTCACTAAAATTCCCTCATCTCACTCCACCCACACCACCACCTTGTCGGATTCCAACCACCGCCTCCGACCACCATCTCTGACGACCACCATCGCCTTCGACCACCTACTGTGATGACCACCATCTCCGACGACCACGCCTCTGACAACCATCTTCGGCCCTCCGACTCTCTCTTTCCCTCCTCATTTCTCCTCTTGTAATTCAAGGTATATACTGAAATTCCTAATTTTTTAGCTAGGGTTATTATTTATTCTACTGATTTTGAACGGAATTAGTTTAATAAGTTATAATTGCATCTAATTTGGTGTCATGTGTTAATATATATCATAATCTGGAGTTATAGGGTTTAATAAGTTACAATTGCATACATCTGATTTGGTAAGTTTTGCAGTATAATTTGGGGTCAGCAATACATGCAATTGCATCTGATTTGGTTCTAATTTGGGGTCAGCAGTCTAATTTGTATCTAATTTGGTTCTGTTTGGCCAGTGAATTTGATGTATCTGAATTTGGTTCAATTATTGTATATATTAATTTGGTTCAATTTGCTTAGTTTTCTACAATTAAAAGTAATTAACTGAATAATAAGTTGTCTACATATTCAATAAATAAAATAAAATGCATGTTGACTGGGTAACATTTACCTAGTTTTTCATTGGTAAAATAAACTAAATACCATATTTGCTTAGTTTTCCACAATTTTCAAATATAATAACATATAAATTAAATTAACTGTAATATAATAACATATAAATTAAATGAAGCACTTCCTTTTATGCAGGGTTTGACATAGCAGTTGCAGTTAATAGTACTCCAACTAGTTCCTTGACATTAATTAAAAAGAAGGGTTGTAGTTCCTGTTTGTGTCCTATACATGAATAATATAGTAACTTGAATTATTGCGGACCTTCCTCACTGTTCCATCATAACAGATGACAACATCCCGAAGGAGTTCCATTAAGTTGTTGAACAAAGTTCTAGGTTAAGCAACCCTCCAGATGAGCGAACGATCACTTCTCTACTAGGAATGAATCATTGCTTAATATGGGTCCAATCCATGACATAGATAGCTTCTCACCACTCCAAATTCCTCAGATGGGTAGTTCTCACAGAATTTCTCACCTCTTTTTCTATGAGAACTACCCATATGAGGAATTTGGAGTGGTGAGAAGTTGACTATGTCATGGATTGGACCCATGTCAGGCAAATGATTAATTCCTAGTAGAGAAGTGATCGTTCATTCATCTAGAGGGTTACTTAACTTGGAACTTTGTTCAATAGCTTAATGGAACTCCTTCGGGATGTTGTCATCTGTTATGATGGAACAATGAGGAAGGTCCGTAGTAATTCAAGTTACTTTATTATTCGAGTATAGGACACAAACAGGAACTACAACCATTTTTTTTGTCAGATTGCTGCCGAGGAACTGGTTGGAGTACTATTAACTGCAACTGCAACTAATATGAAACTTAGATTGACTCTTCTCCTAGTAGTCATTACAGCTGCAACTGCTATGAAACTTAGAAACCCGTTTGACAAGTAGGATTGAATGTTGAACAGTAGTCTCTATAGAATCCAAATAACAATTCTCATAAACTAAGTACCACTTGCTTAGTTTATCATTGACAGAATAAACTAAGTAGCATTTGCTTAGTTTGCCATAATTTTCAATAAAAATCTTCAATACACTCAATTATATATGTACTATACTATAGAACTTAGAAACCCGTTTGACATTCACTCAGTAGGAGTGAATGTCAAATAGTCCCCAGTTTGGGACTGTTATTGGATGTTATGTCTCTCACTTAGGTCGATGCCAATTAAGAGAGTGCGTGTTTATAATATTTTGAGGATTTTTCAGCTGGTGTCTTTACATGTTCTTCGAGTGATACTTAGACTAAGTTGTCTTGGTCTATTTCGTGTACTTGAAGACCATGGGGAGGTGCTGCTGAAAATTTCTTAAAATATTATAAACACGCACCTTCTGAATGGCTTAATGTGAGGAGACGCATCCAGGAACGGGATAGAAGCCTAACCCCTGTAGAGTGGACATATATACTAAGTAAACTAAATACATGCATGTATCACATTCATGATTATTATTAATCTAATTGGGTATTTTCTTCAATTAAAGATGTTAGTCGACTAGAGTTGGATGTACCGTAGGATTAAGATTGATGGGAGGGGATTAGTTGATGCGTACTGTGAAGGGGTGTCCAATTTTATGAACAAAGCAATAGAGCATGTTGGTGATCCGAACTAAAAGATGAGATGCCTGTGTTTCAAGTGTAAGAACATGATATGGAAGACTGCCGATGAAGTTAAATTTCACTTAAATTCATATGGGTTTGTGGATGGGTATTCGGTATGGATTCATCACGGGGAATCAATTGAGTTTAGAGAACGAACAGATAGTATTGTAGACCAATCGGTTCATGGGGATTTGCAATCAGATAACTATGACGTCGTGCAGATGTTGGTTGATGCATATAGCCCTACCAATATTGACTGGGTTAAAAATGAGCATGCATCAAGCAGTGCTCAGCAAAAACCAAATGATTCAGCAGCTGCTTTCTACAAGTTACTATCTGAATTGGGTGTTCCATTGTATCCTGGAAATGACAAGCACACCAGGCTTTCTGCAGTTACAAAGCTTTTACATTTCAAGAATGAGCATGACTGCAGTGAGAGAGGATTCAATGATTTACTTGATATTCTTAGCGAGTTCTTACCTAGGAATAATACTCTGCCCGCGAATTACTATGAGGTGAAGAAAATGGTTAAGGGGTTAAATCTCGGATATGAGAAGATCGATGCGTGTGAGCAGGATTGCATGTTATACTATGGGGAGGACAAAGATAAGGTGCAGTGTGATATCTGCAACTCGCCAAGATATAAGATCACAAAACGTGGGGGGAAGGAAAAACATGTTCCAAAGAAGATTTTACGATACTTTCCTCTTGCGCCGAGGTTACAGTGGCTATTCATGTTTGTGCACGCTGCTCAGCATATGAGTTGGCATAAAACAAGGGATGTCCTGCCTGGTCAGCTGACTCACCCAGCAGATGGAGATGAATGGAAGAATTTTGATGCCAATTTTCCACAATTTGCCAACGAAGTTAGGAATGTCAGGCTTGGAATGGCTACAGATGGCTTCTGTCCATTTAATAATTTTAGTCAGCCTTACTCTGTTTGGCCAGTGATTATGGTAGCTTACAATCTTCTACCGTCAATGCGCATGAGGGATACGTATCTTTTCTTGACCTTACTTATACCGGGGCATAAGAGTCCTACAAAAGACATCAACGTGAACCTTAGGCCGTTAGTCGATGAACTTAAGATGCTGTTGGAAACAGGTGTTCAGACTTTTGATAAATCTGTCGGGTAGAATTTTGTGATGAAGGCAGCCTTGTTGTGGACTATCACTGACTTTTCGGCACTAGGGATGATTAGTGGTTGGTCGACTCATGGTAAGTTGTCATGTCCAGTCTGTATGGGGGATGTGCAAGGCAGTCAACTACGTCATGACTGGAAAACTAGTTTCTTTAGAACTGCTCGTAGATTCTTGCCTGCTGAGCACAATTATAGAAATATGTCAGTACGCGCGCTACGATGCCATCTTCACGGTGACAGTGTTGCGAGAGTTTCACGTAAGTCGAATTACATATATTAAATCAAGGTCCATGTTATTTACATATTGTTCAAATAATTAATTAGACGTATGTTATGTCTATTTGATAGTGATACTATAGATACGAGGCCGACATCATTGAGGCAGATGGTGATGCCATTATCATTGCCCACACCACGAAGAATTATGCCGGTTGGCTGTACGAGATGCGACATAGGGCAGCCCGGGCGGTAGAAGAATCGCCCGGGACTACTTTGTGAGAGCATCAGCCACTGGCAGTATCAGATACAGCATGAGCTGCGATGTGTGCGTACTAGGATGATGCTGCGTTCAAGACCAAGTCGAAGCAGATGAAGAAGAATCGCGACAAGCTATGAGTTATACATATTTATGGCTCGCAGTCGTTTCAGAAGGTTAAGTCGGTATGTATTTCCCTTTAGTTTAGTTTAATATTAAACTGCAACTATAGTAAATTAAGGTGATATTATTTAATGTATATGATTTAGACCATGCGGAGTAGCTTGGGCCGACCTCCTACTATGATGGAGTTCTGGGATAGAGTCCATACGTGGAAGGGCTCTACTTCGGGGTTGACGATATATCTAGCAGTACTAGCTATACGAGTAATACATTTACTATAATAAATATTATTTAGGATAATATTAGTAATTTATATGATGATACCAAGATAACTCACATGTACATATATCAAATTACATGAGCGGTTTGAGAAGCTTTGCAACCAGCGTATAGCGGAGTTGCAGGCTACTAGGGGCGATGCTGAGACGTTAGATTCCACCGTCCCTCCGCCCGACATTAGTTTATCTCAGGACGAGGAGACGGCTCTTTGGGGTCGCGTCTTAGGATACTCCCACTAGTACTATCGGCCGGTATCGAGTGCTGGGGTTACCGAGGATACCAGCCTAAACACTGCCAGGAGGTATAATATTTTAGTTTATTTCTTATTTATGAATAAAGTAAACTTATAATATTATTCATGTTATATTTATTTTTGTAGGCTCTAGCCAGCGTCAGCGTCCGAGAGCCCTCGTGGGACCATTACATATGGGCGCTGGCTTAGACGATGCTTTGTTCCAGCGTGTTATGGCTGAGGTGTCGGAGAGGTTTGAGACCAATCCGCTGTTCCATCGTTAGGACCTGCCCAGCCGTTCTCGCCTCCATCAGCTTACGCAGGACGTTACAGCTGGTGCCACCGCCGAGAGTACGGGTATCCCTCAGGAGCAGTGGGCCGCGATACGTGATGAGATTGTTCGGATGGTGGTTACCTTAGTCGAGGACGTGTTTGGGTCGATGTTGAGTCAGCGCTCGACTGCTCAGGTATACTATTTGTTTTAAATTCAAATATATATTCTACATGTAATTTAATTTATGGGTAGTTATCTTTAACTGAATCATATATATGGACTAATGAGTTACATTATATTGTATCAACAATGTGACGAGCGGGATGACAATGATGACGATTTTCATACTCCAGAGCAGCGTCGATGCCCGCCCGATGATCCTCCTCACACCGAGGGCTCTACTAGCATGACTTAGTTTACATTCTTTTGTAGTTTACATTATTTTTGACTTAGTTTACATTCTTCTGAGTTACATTATTTTATAGTTTACATTATTTTTGACGTATTGTAGTTTAAACCTTGTCATTACTTTAGTTGGAAATATCTCTTTACTTTAGTTTTGTTGCGGTTTGACATTTATTTTAATTTAGCTTAATGGGATGTTTGATATAGTTTAGTTTAGATTAATGTGATGTTTTTGACATTTTTACTTCTCATTTAGTTGGTTTTTGACATAATGCTGGCCTTGGTAATTGTAATTCATGTTATTGGGCCTTATTAAGTTAATTGTAATTCATCTCATTTAGTTACTTCTCATTTTTACTTTAGTTTTGTTTATGTTTAATTTAAAATAATGGGATTGTTAGCCTGTGTATGTGCTGTTGGAAAAACATGAACAGGTACAGGTACAACAGATGTGGGTTAAATCCCTGGATATTGCAAAAATAAATAAAATATTTTAAAAAAATCACACTATTCTCGACGGATTTCCGTCGGACATAAGTCCTTACCATTTTGGTCCTGTGTCACGTATCACATCTATTCTCGACGGAATAGTAGTAATCTCGACGGACTTCCGTCGAGTGTAAAGGGCTTTACCATTTTTGACAGGTTACCACGTGGCATGCTTATAATCGACCGAATATCCTCGACCGACTATTTTCAGTTGGAAATATATTAACACTGACTGAATATTCGGTCGACTATAATTCCGTCGAGTTTAAGTATCCCAACCCGAAAGACCGACGGACTTAATTTCGACCTGCTTATATACGACTGAATTTTTGACTGAATATTCAGTCGGAATAATGTTAACCTCGACGGAATATCCTTAATACCAACGGAATATTCAGTCGAAATTAAGCTTTTTTGTTGTAGTGGACCCCACTCAAGATAACACGTCATCAATTTCTAACGTGTCAAGTGAATTTAGAGAAAAGTGAAAAAGATTAATAGTTTACTCATTTAATTGACAAAATTAAAAGTTGAATCATCGAAGTGGAAATGGGTAATAGTTTAGGGTAGCAAAATATATTTAAGCCAATATCTAAAGAAGCATAGCTTGGGATTGTTTGTAGTAAATAGCCAAAACTGTGTATAATGCTCTAAAAATGGGGAGTGTTATGAGCAATGTTTGCAACTAAAGTTGTGAGGTAATATGAAGTCTCAAAATAGGCTATACATATCATTTAAAAGTTGATCTTTAAGTTAGTTAAGGTATAGCTTATGTATTGGCCAAATTCATATTTAACACCATAAAAAGTAAACTTTATAATAGTTATGAACACCAAAATGTAGAACCACCATACCTGGACCATATAGACATGTTTCAACAGTTATAATATTACCTAAGTAAGCTACCCAAGCTAAAGAAACTAAGCCTAAACCATTTTGAGCATTAGACTTGTCAAAAATCTCATTTTAAGACCAAAAGTGGACTGTTTTGTGTAATTCTTGACACCTGAACTTATAAGACTAAAATGAACTCATATAAAGTTGCTAATACATGCTTATAATAGTTATAAATCAAGGCCATGACCAAAGCTAGCAAGAAAACCAAGTTAGGATCCATTTTTCAAGCCTAAAATGAGCTTGATAGGTCAAAATTGGCTAGATGATTAAATAAAGTCTGATGATGCTAAAAGTATCCTTAAGAAATTTAAATACATATGCCTAGACTATCCAAGTAGCCAAAACTGGAGAAAAATGAAAAAGTGTCAAAAACAGTGTTTGCAAAAAGTTAGAAAACAAGCCAGTTTGAGGCATTGTTTTGAGAAGCTTAATGGGCATAAACAAGAAACCTAAACCTTGATTAAAATACCTTGATGTATGGTCCAGAAGTAGGGATAAGTGGTTGAGCCAAGAGCCTAACCCAAAAATTCAAACAAATCACCAAACTAGGCTATAAAATCATTCAAATTGCAGTTTTTGAAAAATTTCTAAGTGTGAAATTTAAGATTTTTTTCATTTTTCCATTTTGCTTAAAACTCAGTTTTAACACCTTAGGCAAGTGAGTTCGAGGTATTCTAGGCTATTCCAAGTATTAGAATGCTAATGTATACAAGAACGTGAGAAATTAGTATGTAAAAGCTTTAAAAAAAACAAGATTTAGAGGGCCAAAACAAACTCTATGCTTAGTAAAGTCAAGAAAATGTTAAAAATAGTCTTAAATAGTAATAATTCAAGTGTTGGAATTAATCCAAGAGGCCAAAAATGAAAATTGAAAGAATTGACCAAAATTAGTAAACTAAAAACTGTGGAAAATAACCTAGTTTGGGCATGAGTTTCGAGAAGCATAAAAAGCTTACTTGGAAAACTAAACCAACACAATAATACTTTGGTATATAAGCTAGAAGTATGTCTAGAGTTCTGATTCAAAAGCCTAATAAAAAAATTCTAAAAATCATCAAAGTAGCCTCGAAATTTATAAAAAGTACAGTTTTCTTATGAAACTGTTAAGAACATCCCATTTGAGGCTTAATTTTGAATTGCTTAACTTGTTAGTTTCTATGACCTAAACCAAGGATAAAATACTTTGGTATGGGGTCTATAAAAGTGCACAAATGATAGGTTCAAAATACTATCATAGAAAACTCTAAAAATCCTCGAAAGTTCCTCAAAAATCATGATTTTGAGTTTTTTAAATATATTTTTAAAAGTGAAATTTAAGACTTGTAAATTTCCTATCATGACTAAATAAGTTAATAAAAGTATGTTATGTTCTAAGATCTATAATATGACATGTTTGGACAAAAACAAGTATGCTTTGTGATATATATGAACTCCATAGATGATGTGTGCCTATGTGTGCTATTTGTGTGAAATTGACATATAGATTAAGCTATAAAAAGGTGATGTGATAAACTATATGCCTATGTGTACTTAGTTATATTTGCAAATAAAAGCTGAAGGTATAATTGGCAAATGTTAGAAAATAACATACATGTTAGTTATTAGATATGACTTCAATAACCAAAGTAAAGTTATGTGTGTCCATGAATATGGACTTGGTGTTAACATAAATAAGTAAGTTGATACTATATATATGTAGTGTAAGATCCCAACTTATTATAAATGAAATTGAATTTCTTATATTTATTATTTTGAAATAGTAAGGGTTGATTTGATTAATGTGGTAAGTTATGGGTAAAATGCGCAAATATCTTAAATAAGCAAGTGGTTATAAAATATTCTTGTTGTCGGGGAATATTCGGTTGTCGTGGAATATTCGTACGACGGCGCAGCCTTGTGTGGGCCCCATAACGGAAAGCGATTGGATGAAGAAAACGATAAGTATACGTTTTTTTAAATAACGGCGTAGTTATTACCGTTAATACTATTGGAATACTCGGTGGTTAAAACGCAGTAATACGCGGTGTTGCACAGTAGCACACGGTATTGTACCAATTATTGATTCTTACGTAAGAAGACTCTACTCGATAATTGTTACAGTAATTACTGTTCAATATTTTATTTTATTGATTCAATAATTGCTACGTTGATATTTTATATTATTATTATTTCAATAATTGGCACTGCATAGTATTTCCCATTATCAGATCAATAATTTATATTATTTTAATAATATTATTAGATAACATTATTGGTAATGTCTAGAAAGTTCTGTCTAAAGAGAGGTTTGGTCACCTAATTGCGCGCCAGTAAGGAGAAATCCTTATTAGAAATCCCCCTCTTTCTTGGGAACGGCCTGGTTGTCAGTATTGTGATTCTGTAATATTATTTGTGAATAATTAATTATTGATTTATATGATAACAAAAATATTTATTTATGTGGATATAAATGGAGGAATTTTTTTTAAAGTGACAATTGTTGAAAATTGATATTTTATCTTTTCTGATAAAATAATATATTATTATATTTTAATAATATAATAATGATGATATTTTTACGATGAATGTGTGATATATGAATAAATGAGGAGGAAGAATATTTTTGTTACAATTAATGATAAAAACATATTAAACTTGTCGGTGGGCCCAATTTTTGACTGAAATTTGATTATAGCCTGTAAAATAGTCCGCATGTGGATTTCGGTCAATTTCTGCTTAGAATTTGTAAAAACTTAAACTTACAAAGTTGTAGCGAATTGAACTTCCTATGAAATGGTCATAAAATTTGAATTTTTCTGATAAAAGGGCTATTTATTATGAATTATTGAAGTTCCGGAATAATTGATTTTTGGAGTTTTAAATGATTTTAATAAGAAAAACGTTTTTTGTAATTTTTGTGAGGTGGGCCACTTATGTGGCTGATGTTTTGACAAAAAAAAAAGTGGGCGTAGGAAATTTATATAAATATATTAATATTTTATTAAATTTTCTTCTTTGGTGTTCTAAGAAATTTTCTATAAATAAGGTGCTTAGGTTAGAATTGAAAATTACACCAGAAACTGAAGTTTTCTCTCTCTATCACTACAAGAAAAATGTCTATCAGCGACCAATACTATCAGCGACCGGATATGCAGTCGCTGATAATAGTAATAGCGACCGGCATTGGCGACCAACATTTAATCTAGTCGCTATTTAATATTCGCGACCGCATGCGGTCGCTGAGTGGTTGCTAGCACAAATTTGCCTCGTAAAATTTGGCACGAAATGTTGGCGCCAAGGTTTTGTGCGACCACTTAATATCAGCGATCGCATGCGGTCGCTGATAAGTCCATGTCATTAAAAATCAGCTACCGCATGCGATCGCTGATAGCCGTCGCTGATCAAACTTAAGTTTATCAGTAACAGGTATTCACTCGACACAGAACACGGAAGGAAAAAGAAAAGAAGGGGAGAGCTCAGATTAGAGAAGAGGGAGAAAGGGGAAGAAGAGAAGAAGTAGAAGGGGAGAAAGGGGTAGCAACCGCCACCGGACCGCCGCCATCACCGGCCAGCCGCCGCCACCACCGAGCACTGGTATCATTCTTTCTCCCAATATTACATTTCTACTGTTTATATCTTATGTTAGATTAGATTACATTCTGAATTGGATTTAATTAGTGCCGTGTTGGATTTAATTAGTGCAGTGTTGGATTAACAAGCACTTTCCTGTTCATTAATTTAATTAGTGTAGTGTTGGATTGACATGATAATAATTTAGGAAAGTGAGGTTGTAAGTAATTTCCGCTGCTGCAAATTGAACTCTGAAAATTGAATTGCAAATTACAAGAAACAATGGGAGTGGGACTGACAATGTGATAACATAATTGAAAGGCTATTTTTTGGTAATTGAGTTTAGTATTAGGAGAATAAACTAAAAATACCACCCCACCCCTATGACGCCCCCAAAATAGGTATACATCACCTATTCTGAGTCGTCAACTACATGGTATAAAATACAAATAAAACTTAATTATACAACTATCGTGTAAAATACGACAAAACATAAGATGTGAGTTTAAATACAACACTTTCTTCTAAACAGGATTCGAACTCAAAATAAGTCCTCAATACATTTATTTTCACACTATTTCATAGAATAGTGAGGACTATTAATGCTATCCTCTGAATCGTCACTCCGTTCCCTGACTAGTCCCCGCTACGTTCTCATTTCCTGAAGAGAACAATGAAAGCAAAAGGGTGAGCTCAACTAGCCCAGTAAGAAATATTATGACTAAGATAATGCAGGATAAATTATCGTTAGCCTTCAACAGTGTTAAAGTGATAAAATATAACAAACATCAAGTTTAACTGCAGCGGAACAAACAATTCATTAAAAGAGTCAAGTATATAATAAAATCTACTATCTTTTATGATTTAAAAGGTTTTTCATCACTTTTATCGTTGAGACTCAGCTTAATAAATAATCTACATCATCCCTGCACTACGACCAAGGATATTCATTAATATCACAACCACAAATTATCCATGCATCACAGCCAAGGATATTCGTGTATTCATCAATGGTCATGATCATGCCAACAACTGTCCATCAATGCACTACAGGCAAATGAGGACTTTTACCACATCATTTGTAACATTACGGTCATGATTACACCGAATAATCCCTGGTTATAATCATACCAAGTCAATCTATGCACTACATGCCATAAATGACTTTCAACAAAATATAAACATGAAGATGATGACAATGATATAAGAATTCAATAAAACAAGTTCAAGAATTAATTAATCCAAGAACCAATAACGTCCAAATTGTCAACATGATACTGCTTTATGCAGTAAAATTCAAGAATGTTCGGAAGAATATTTTCATGAAAAGATACTGGATGAAGCGCAAATATCAAGAATATTCCACTAATTTCATGGAGTATAAAAGTCAAAACTTTAACCAACTGAATATAATAAAGAATGGAATAACAAAAGAAATCACCATGCATGCGATAGACCGCACAGACAGGTTATTCTGACAGAATAATGAATAATGGAACCAGGTCTGGCGTAAACGCACAGACAGGATATTCTGATAGAATAATAAATAATAGAACCAGGTCCGGCGTAAATGCACAGACAAGATATTCCGACAGAATAATGAATAATGGAACCAAGTCCGGCATAAACGTACAGACAGGATATTCCGACAGAATAATGAAGAATGGAATAACAGAAGAATTTCACCAAGTATAGGGTAGCCTGCGTATACAGGTTATTCCAACAGAATAATAAATAATGGAATAGCAGAAGTTCTCTTCATGAATACAAAAGAAATAATACTCCTTACCTTAAGAAGAAGAATATTGGATATATGACTAGTGCAGTAGTAGAATACTTTTCTTCTCTCTCTATAACTTCTTTCTTTAGAGTTTCAGTGAATTCGTAAGAAATAATGAAGGAATGAGCTTCTATTTATAGAAGAATAGACTGCATAGTAACTAATTCATGAACGGTCCAGATTGATTTACTTTAATCTGACGGTCCATATTTAAAGTAAAATCTTTTAAATAAAATGTAATATATTCTATTTATAATCTAATAAAACCAATAATTTTATAAAAGATTTTACTATGCAAACACTATGCAGGAACTATGCAAATACTATGCATAATAAAATATGATATATTCTAATTATTGTCTAATAAAATAGATAACTTTATAAAAGTATTCTGTTTTATATAAAAAGATTTTACTATTAGCCTAATAAAACGAATAACTTTATAAAAGTATTCTGTTTTATATAAAAAGTTTTTCTGTTTTATTACATTAATAATACCAATAAAACAAAACTGAGTGACTTATCACGTAAGCATCAATAATCAATACCGTGTGCTACTATGCAACCATGCGTATTACTGTACTTTTACTACCGAGTAGTTCAACAGTATTAATGGTAAAACTTCAGCCGTTATTTTCATAAAGTATTTTTGTCATTTTCTCAATTCAACAATAATTCCGTTGTGGGGTCCACCAATGATTGTGTCGTCGTACGAATATTCTCCGACCAATCGAATATTATATAGCAACTTGCGTACTTTGCAAAATTTATAAATATTACCCACAACTATAACATTATATCAATTTCACTCCATAATATTCAAAAATGATATTTATAGAAAATTAATCTTTATTTATAAAAGTTGAGGTCTTACAACCCCTCTCGCCCATTGGGTATTAGTAAAATAAGCTAGTTTTAATACATTAGTATGAAACCTAAGAACCTATCACTGAGCTAATCATATGCCCAAGGCCCCTACTAATCCGGATGATCAGATTCTTATTCAGATTCGCCCTCCTCCGAATAGAACGTACGTCCCGCATATATCATTTATATATAAGTATTTAAGATTCTATTTATACAAGATATATAGAACTTAGATGTAAATTACTTTAATATATCTACTTATCATTGATGTAAATTGATGTTAATATGCTTATTGTATTGAAAATTTGTATTTTTCTCTTGGTTTGTGTCTTGGGTGCCTAGAAATGTACATATATGCATGTCATCGTGCATGTGGCTAGTCTATATTGTAGAGGAGACTCTGGCAAATTTTTTTAAGTATTATAAGTATAAGTTTGAAAAATATTCATAAGTATTATAACTTAGATGTAAATTGCTAATATATCTACTTATCGCTGATGTAAATTGTTGTATATTATAGTGATTTTTCAGATAATAAGATCGTCAAGTGCATATCACAGCTGTGTTTACAGAATTGGCCTACACCTGTGATTACGTGGGCGAGCACACCTATCGCCCACAAGGATGCTGTTTGGGCTGAATTTCAGGTATATTTTTTTTAATTATGACATATAATATAATATTCAAAGGATAATTATTTAGTAATGTTATTATTGTTATTTTATTTGCAGAAACGGTATAGATGAGAGGACGCGTAGGCTTCAGTGATACAGATATTATTCTGGCAGAAGTGCACGGTCCGAACCAAAGATAATTTGAACAAAGAAAGATAAAAAGCCCTTCACAATGCCGAGATCGACCATCCAGGCCAGGGATAGAATTATATGCACGAGCATAGCCCCTGGTGGTGCACCCAGTCCATATGGGCTGAGATGTGTGCCCAATGAAGAGCTGAGAGCTGGGTGAAAAGACGAAAGACTGCCTCCACCAACAGATCATCGGGTGTACCCGATGACAAAAAGGCTAAAGGGACATACAAGGGCGGCAGTATTTCACAGTTGCAGCATATCACTGCTAGGGTACGCATTTACAAGTTTTAATATGTTTACAATCATGAATTCTAGAAAATATATCACATTTTTACTTAGTAATATTGTGCTATTTTTTGTATAGGAGTCTCAGTCTCAAGGTACACCTATCCATTGGCTGGATGTGTACGTGGCCACCCGTGATGGTCTGCCCGATGCTATCCAGATAGCGGTAATAAGTTTTAACAACTTGATCTTGTTTATCAATGCTTACAGAATTTATTTTTAACTATTTAATTGTTAACATGAAGACAAGATACTTATAAGCGTTTATTGAATGAGCGCTATCCTAAAGGCACTCCACGTCCGACTATTGATCAAGAGCTATGGGAGAGGGCGTCTGTCGTGAAGAAGAACTACATTAAAGGTCAAGGACAATGACGATGCCCATCCTTCAGTGGCTCAGGCAGCTCTGCTACCCAGTCTTCACAGTCATCGAGTCATCCAGCTGTTCATACTCTGACTGACTGTGTGAGAGCTATATGTCGAGATCAAAATCTTTTGAAGATACTGGGCGGGCATCTGGGGGCTTTTGATCCTGAGGAGTTAGCTGAAGCAGTAGCGACAGCAGCAGCAGGACAGCATGGGGATGGCGACGAGGTATAAAATTAATTTGTTGTATATATTGTCGTAATATATATAAGTATCAACATAGTTACTATATTTGTAACTTGTTTTATTATTTTGTTAATTACAGTGTGACGCCCCCAAAATAGGTATACAACACCCATTCTGAGTCGCCAATATACATGGTACAGAAACAACTACATCTTTATTATTACAACACAAGAACTGTGAGTTTAAATACAAATATTGTCATTTAGACAATATCCACACTCAAATAAGTCCTCATTACAATTATTGATACATTATTTCACAAAAATGGTGAGGACTACTAAAGTAACTTTTAGAACCATCATTCCATACCCCGACTAGTACTCGCTACATTCTCGCCTCCTGAGAAAAATGGAACAAAAAGGAAAAGGGTGAGCTCAACTAGCCCAGTAAAGAACATTATGACTAAGATAATACAGAACAAATTATCGTTAGTCTTCAACAGGGAAAAATCTAATAGAATACAATAGACAACAAGTTTTAAATCAATAACTGCAGCGAAAACAGCAAACCATTAGAAGAGTCAAGTAGAGAATGAGTTCTACTATCTTCTAAGATTTAAAAGTCCATCATCAATATTTTATCCCTGTAACAACAATTAATAACCATCTTTAATCAAATATGCATCTTTGCACTACAGGCCAAAGATATTCATTTGTATCACCAGTCGGTCATGTTCATCTCAACACCTGTTCATCTTTGCACTACGGGCCAAAGATATTCATCAGTTAATCATTCATCTTTGCACTACGGGCCAAAGATATTCAGTAATATCATCATTTAGGACTGAGGATGATAAAAAATATCTTAAAGAAAACGAATCCAGTGAAACAAAATAATAAATATTAAGGATTCGTATTTCGATTTATCCATGTCCAAAAATACCTTATAATTATTCATAGTGAAGTAGAATTCAAGAATGATCAAAACATGGATACAATCAAAGCTAGTACCCAGAATAGATATTTTGGACGAAAAGAAGAAAATTTTATTTTTCGATGAATAGTAACTCGTGAATAGTAACTCGTGAATAGTAACTCATGAATAGTAACCCCGACGTGAAAAGTTCCAAATTTGATAAAAATTTCTAACCAATATTTTGACATAATGATATTGAAGAAATAATATCATTTTTGAATAATATAACATCCCTTACCTCGTAAAGACAGTACTTCTGGTCGGAATACCGGTATAAGGCTGAAAGACACTTGCTCTGATGAATAGAAACTCTCAAAGTATCTAAATACTCACAAAATACACTCAATAATCTAGAGAGAGAAATAGATTAAACTTGTTTCTGGTGTGATTTTCAATTCTAACTTAGCCCTCTATTTATAGAAAAATGTTAGCACGCCGAAGCAGACTTAACCTGCAACCTGATGGCTTTACCTGCTACTATTCCCACCCACCACATTTGAATAAAAATCTCAGCACATTTCTTCACCAACCAAGAGTGGGGCCGACCAATTCTAGAATTTTCTACCAAAATGATTAACTCTAAAAATTCAACAATTTCTGAACCAGTCATCTCGTAAAATTCATAATAAATCATACGTTCATTTTTAACGGTTCAAAATTTGTGGACATATACTCAACTTATATATGTATAACATATCCAAAAATTACCACGATCCAACGGTCGGATTAAAAATTATAACCCCCGCAAAATATCTCAAAAACCCTGATTTTTAATACCTCCATTCCGACAAAAATACTGATAAAAACCTCAACATTAACTCCTTCATTTTTAACCACAAAAATATATCCCTCATTTATATCCACAAAAATAAATATTTCCTTATCATATGAATCAATAATTAATTATTCACAAATAATATTACAGAATCACATTTATGACAACCAGGCTGTTCCCAGGAAAGAGGGGGCTTTCCAATAAGGATTTCTCCTTACTGGCGCGCAATTAGATGACCAAACCTCTCCTTAGACAGAACTTTCTAGACATTGCCAATAATGTTATCTAATAATATTATTCAAATAATATGAATTATTGATCTGATAATGGAAAATACTGTGTAGTGACAATTATTGAAACAACAGTAATATAAAATATCAACGCAGCAATTATTGAATCAATAAAATAAAATACTGAACAGTAATTACTGTAACCATTATTGAGTAGTGCCTTCTTACGTAAGAATCAATAATTGGTGCAATACAGTGTGCTACTGTGTAACAACGCGTATTACTGTGTTTTAACCGCCGGGTATTCCAATAGTATTAACGGTAACAACTACGCCGTTATTAATAAAAAAACATATACTTGTCGTTTTCTTCATCTAATCGCTTTCCGTTATGGGGCCCACAAAAGACTGCGCCGTCGTACGAATATTCCCCGACAGGAAGAATATTCCACGACCAAACGAATATTCCCCGACAACAATGAATATTTTATAACCACCTGCTTATTTGAAATATTTGCGCATTTCACCCATAACTAACCTCATTAATCAATTTAACACTTACTATTTCAAAATAATAAATAGAGGGAATTTAAATTTCATTTATTAATAATTTAGGGTCTTACAACCTCCCCTCCTTATGAAATTTCGTCCTCGAAATTGACGTACGTACCTGGTGTTTCGAAAAGATGAGGATACCTCGCTTTCATTTCCGTTTCCAACTCCCAGGTCATTTCCTCAATAGCATGGTTTCTCCACAAAACTTTAACTTGTGGTATGACCTTCGTGCATAGGACATGCTCATTTCTATCCAAGATCTTGACAGGTACCTCTTCGTACGTTAAGTCTTCAGCTATCTCGTCCGGTTCTAACTCAATAACGTGGTATGGGTCTTTCACATATTTACGTAACACAGATATATGAAAAACATTATGAACACGAGACATACTTGGAGGTAACGCGAGTCTATAGGCCACATTTCTTACTCGGTCAAGAATCTGAAATGGACCAATAAATCGTGGATTGAGCTTTTCTCTCTTCCCAAATCTTGTAACTCCTTTCCATGGAGCCACACGCAACAATACATGATCCCCAATGTCAAATTTCACGTCCTTTCGATGAAGATCCGCATAACTCTTTTGTCGATCCTGTGCCGTTTGTATACATTGTCGAATCGTTTGGATCTTCTCTGTAGTCATGCGTACCAACTCTGGTCCCAACAATGTTGCTTCACCCACCTCGTCCCAGCATACTGGAGAGCGACACTTTCGTCCAAATAATGCTTCAAATGGGGCCACACCTATACTTGCCTGATAACTGTTATTGTAAGAGAATTTCACCAATGGTAGGTACTTATCCCAACTCCCTTTGAAATCTAGGACACAAAGTCTTAATAGATCTTCAAGAGTTTGAATAGTCCTCTCTGATTGTCCGTCCGTTTGAGGATGGTATGCCGAACTAAATCGTAAATCTGTGCCCATAGCTTTTTGCAAGCTAACCCAAAATCTTGAAGTGAATCTTGGGTCACGATCCGAAATTATGGATACTGGCATACCATGCAGTCTCACAATCTCATCTACGTATATACGAGCAAGACGTTCAAGGGAATAAGTCTCCCGTATCGGTAAGAAATGAGCAGACTTGGTTAATCTATCAACAATAACCCAAATAACATTTATGCCTTGAGAAACTGTGGGAAGACCTGTAACGAAATCCATGGTAATGTGTTCCCACTTCCATTTCGGAATCTCAAGTGGTTGCAATGGACCCTTTGGTACTTGATGTTCCGCCTTTACACGTTGGCAAGTTAAACACCTCGAGATAAACTTTGCAATCTCTCTCTTCATATTATTCCACCAAAATGTATGTCGTAGATCATGATACATTTTGGTACTTCCAAGATGGATTGTAAATGGTGTATTGTGTGCTTCCATCATGATCTTGTACTTCAAATCAGAATTGTTAGGAACACAGAGTCTAGAGTGGACTCGAAGTATTCCTTCTTCATCGATTCTTGCTTCTGGAATAGAACCTTCTTGCACTTTCTTCTTCATACGCATCAGCTCTATGTCCGTAACTTGAGCAACTTTAACTTTATTAATTAAAGTCGGTTCTACTCGTATATTTGATATCATCATGTGGGTACTTGGAGCCTTCATCTCTATCTCCATCCTTTGCAAGTCATACAAAATGGGCCTTTGTGTTAACCACATTGCACTCGTACCCGCATATGATCTTCTACTCAATGCGTCAGCTACTACGTTTGCTTTTCCAGGATGATATTGGATGGTATGATCGTAATCTTTCAACAGCTCGAGCCAACGTCACTGCCGCATGTTGAGTTCCTTTTGGGTGAAGGAATATTTGAGGTATTTATGATCTGTATAGATCTCCACTTTCTCCCCATACAGGTAGTGTCTCCAGATCTTCAACGCGAAAACTACTGCTGCCAACTCCAAATCATGAGTAGGATAATTCCTCTCATATTCTTTGAGTTGTCGCGAGGCATAGGCTATGACTTTCCCATGTTGCATGAGAACACATCCTAACCCTTTGCCTGAAGCATCACTGTAGATAACAAATCCATCCGAACCAGATGGTATTGTCAGAACAGGTGCCGAAATGAGTCTCCTCTTAAGCTCTTGAAAACTCTTCTCGCATTCCTCGCTCCATACGAATTTGATATCTTTCCGAGTCAGCTGAGTTAACGGGGTAGCGATTCGAGAAAACCCTTCCACGAATCTTCGATAATAACCAGCTAAGCCTAGAAAGCTACGTACTTCGGTCACCGTCTTTGGTTGCTCCCAACTTTGTATTGCTTCAATCTTCGTCGGGTCAACAGATACTCCATGTTTTGACACCACGTGCCCTAGGAAAGCTACTTCCTCAAGCCAGAACTCGCATTTCTTCAACTTAGCATATAACTTATTTTCACGCAGCCTTTGGAGTACCAGCTTCAAATGATGCTCATGATCTTCACGGCTTTTGAAATATATGAGGATGTCATCAATAAAGACAACAACGAACTGATCCAAATAATCCTTGAATACTCGGTTCATCATAACCATGAAAGCCGCAGGAGCATTAGTCAATCCAAAAGACATGACTAGGAACTCATAATGCCCGTACCGAGTTCTGAAGGCAGTCTTTGGAATATCCTCAGTTTTAACCTTCAACTGATGATATCCAGAACGAAGATCGATCTTTGAAAAGAATTGTGCTCCTTGTAACTGGTCAAACAGGTCATCAATACGAGGTAGCGGATACCTATTCTTAATAGTGACATGGTATAATTCCCGGTAATCAATACAAAGTCGCATACTCCCATCTTTCTTCTTTACAAATAAAACAAGAGCACCCCAAGGAGATGTACTAGGATGAATGAAACCGATGTCCAACAACTCTTGTAGTTGGACCTTTAACTCCTGAAGTTCAATAGGAGCCATTCGATATGGGGTTTTAGAAATGGGCTTTGTACCAGGTTCAAGATCAATAAAGAATTTAATTTCTCGTTCCGGGGGTAGACCGGGAAGTTCTTCAGGAAATACGTCAGGAAAGTCAATAACAACAGGAATATTATTCAAATTTGACGTGTCTTTATTCAAATCCATAACATGGGCTAAGAAAGCTTGACATCCGTTTTTTAATAAACGAATGGCTTTATGGCTTGATATAACAGTGATTGATTTTAATGGCTTAGTTATTTGAATTCGTACAACAGGTTGGTTAGGAATATGAAAACTAACAACCTTACGAAAATAATCAATTTTGGCATGATGAGTAGTTAGCCAATCAATCCCTAAAATCACATCAAAAGCAAGTATCTTTAAAGAGATAAGGTCAACAGGTAAGGTGATGGTGCCAACTTGGATCACACAAGATTTATAAACAGTGGATGTGATGAAAGTTTCTCCTAACGGAGTCTCCACAGATAAATCAAAATCTAACTTCTCCGGAATCAAGTTTAAATGTTGAGCACAAGCAGGAGAGATAAAAGAATGGGTAGAACCGGTATCTAATAAGGTATAAACTTCGCATGAATTTATGATTAGCTTACCCGTGATCACCTCGTTTGGGTTCCTCGCACGTTGACCAGTCACGACAAACGCTCTTCCAGGAACCGTTGACTTTATCTTTTCTGGGACAGCTTTTTGAGTCACCATCCCCGCTGGACTTGGTTTTGCTACAGTGCAATCTCGAGCGATATGTCCTTCCTTTCCACAATTATAACATACCTTAAACTGTTGTGGGCAGTTTGGGCTGATATGTCCTTCTTTTCCGCACTTATAGCATATAACCGGTGGTCGTTCTCCTCCCTTGGAACCAGTTGCTGTTGGTGCTGACGTCTTCGTATTGTCATTGTTGAATCTCCTCTTTTTAAAATCTCCTCCTGACTCGCTTCTTCTATTTTCATAGCCACGATTACCACCAGAGTGGTTGCCGTTCTTGTCTGTATTTTTCTTTCTCCGCTGGTTATCATTGTTCTGATGACTGCTGTCACCGATATGATCCTGGTTGTGATCCCTCAGTTGACCGTACTCGTTATCTCGCTCTAATAATTGAGCCCTGTTGACAACATCTGAAAAGAGAGAAAATTTATGAGAAATGAGATATTGACGTATGTCGGGTTTCAAACCTCTCAGAAACATCCTCGTCATACGTTCCTCATTCTCCACCAAATGAGGTGCAAACCTGGACAACTCTGCAAACTTTGCCTCGTACTGAGATACCGTCATATTATTCTGCTCTAGTCTAATAAACTCTACCTCCTTCATATGACGAATACTTTCAGGAAAGTACTTGTCATTGAACAGTTTTTGAAATGTCTCCCAAGACATGCTGAGTGCGGTTGGATGGGTACGCTTCACAGACTCCCACCAGTAATCTGCCTCGCCACGGAAAATAAAGGTGGCGAATGGAACCTTCTATTCCTCCGTGCATCCCAAGACATCGAATATCTTGGTAATTTGCTTGACCCACGTTTCCGCCATGATCGGATCCGGCTTTCCCTTAAATTCTGGTGGTCCCAATTCTTTGAACTGTTTGGCTGTGACAAACTGTGAATTGCTATCATTTCCTCTTGTATTTTGAACACGAGTCTCCCTCGTCTGGTTTTGCATGAATTGCAAAAAACTTCTAAACATTCCATCATTCATCATCTGCTCATTGGTATTGTTCACAGGAGGAACATTGCCAGCCTGTTGCACGTTCTCCTCGTTGGTAAGCACCGGTGTCTCCACGGTCTCATTTACTCCACTATTAATATTCTCAGTCGACATTCTCAAATACTGCCATAAAACAAGGGTTAATTAAATAAATTAACAAATCACATAATACCCCTATATTATGATTGACCAATAAATAAGCTTAGGTAGGACACACTAGCGAAGGATTTATTCGTCTCTCTCCTCCTAGTTCTATTCTCCGATCTCCGCCAGAGATCATATCCCTAAGCTCTGATACCAACTGTGACGCCCCCAAAATAGGTATACAACACCCATTCTGAGTCGCCAATATACATGGTACAGAAACAACTACATCTTTATTATTACAACACAAGAACTGTGAGTTTAAATACAAATATTGTCATTTAGACAATATCCACACTCAAATAAGTCCTCATTACAATTATTGATACATTATTTCACAAAAATGGTGAGGACTACTAAAGTAACTTCTAGAACCATCATTCCATACCCCGACTAGTACTCGCTACATTCTCGCCTCCTGAGAAAAATGGAACAAAAAGGAAAAGGGTGAGCTCAACTAGCCCAGTAAAGAACATTATGACTAAGATAATACAGAACAAATTATCGTTAGTCTTCAACAGGGAAAAATCTAATAGAATACAGTAGACAACAAGTTTTAAATCAATAACTGCAGCGAAAACAGCAAACCATTAGAAGAGTCAAGTAGAGAATGAGTTCTACTATCTTCTAAGATTTAAAAGTCCATCATCAATATTTTATCCCTGTAACAACAATCAATAACCATCTTTAATCAAATATTCATCTTTGCACTACAGGCCAAAGATATTCATTTGTATCACCAGTCGTTCATGTTCATCTCAACACCTGTTCATCTTTGCACTACGGGCCAAAGATATTCATCAGTTAATCATTCATCTTTGCACTACGGGCCAAAGATATTCAGTAATATCATCATTTAGGACTGAGGATGATGAAAAATATCTTAAAGAAAACGAATCCAGTGAAACAAAATAATAAATATTAAGGATTCGTATTTCGATTTATCCATGTCCAAAAATACCTTATAATTATTCATAGTGAAGTAGAATTCAAGAATGATCAAAACATGGATACAATCAAAGCTAGTACCCAGAATAGATATTTTGGACGAAAAGAAGAAAATTTTATTTTTCGGTGAATAGTAACTCGTGAATAGTAACTCGTGAATAGTAACTCATGAATAGTAACCCCGACGTGAAAAGTTCCAAATTTGATAAAAATTTCCAACCAATATTTCGGCATAATGATATTGAAGAAATAATATCATTTTTGAATAATATAACATCCCTTACCTCGTAAAGACAGTACTTCTGGTCGGAATACCGGTATAAGGCTGAAAGACACTTGCTCTGATGAATAGAAACTCTCAAAGTATCTAAATACTCACAAAATACACTCAATAATCTAGAGAGAGAAAGAGAGAAAACTTGTTTCTGGTGTGCTTTTCAATTCTAACTTAGCCCTCTATTTATAGGAAAATGTTAGCACGCCGAAGCAGACTTAACCTGCAACCTGATGGCTTTACCTGCTACTATTCCCACCCACCACATTTGAATAAAAATCTCAGCACATTTCTTCACCAACCAAGAGTGGGGCCCACCAATTCTAGAATTTTCTACCAAAATGATTAACTCCGAAAATTCAACAATTTCTGAACCAGTCATCTCGTAAAATTCATAATAAATCATACGTTCATTTTTAACGGTTCAAAATTTATGGACATATACTCAACTTATATATGTATAACATATCCAAAAATTACCACGATCCAACGGTCGGATTAAAAATTATAACCCCCGCAAAATATCTCAAAAATCCTGATTTTTAATACCTCAATTCCGACAAAAATACTGATAAAAACCTCAACATTAACTCCTTCATTTTTAACCACAAAAATATATCCCTCATTTATATCCACAAAAATAAATATTTCATTATCATATGAATCAATAATTAATTATTCACAAATAATATTACAGAATCACATTTATGACAACCAGGCCGTTCCCAGGAAAGAGGGGGCTTTCCAATAAGGATTTCTCCTTACTGGCGCGCAATTAGATGACCAAACCTCTCCTTAGACAGAACTTTCTAGACATTGCCAATAATGTTATCTAATAATATTATTCAAATAATATGAATTATTGATCTGATAATGGGAAATACTGTGTAGTGATAATTATTGAAACAACAGTAATATAAAATATCAACGCAGCAATTATTGAATCAATAAAATAAAATACTGAACGGTAATTACTGTAACCATTATTGAGTAGTGCCTTCTTACGTAAGAATCAATAATTGGTGCAATACAGTGTGCTACTGTGTAACAACGCGTATTACTGTGTTTTAACCACCGGATATTCCAACAGTATTAACGGTAACAACTACGCCGTTATTAATAAAAAAACATATACTTGTCGTTTTCTTCATCCAATCGCTTTTCGTTATGGGGCCCACAAAAGACTGCGCCGTCGTACGAATATTCCCCGACAGGAAGAATATTCCACGACCAAACGAATATTCCCCAACAATAATGAATATTTTATAACCACCTGCTTATTTGAAATATTTGCGCATTTTACCCATAACTAACCTCATTAATCAATTTAACACTTACTATTTCAAAATAATAAATAAAGGGAATTTAAATTTCATTTATTAATAATTTGGGGTCTTACATACAGGGTGATCAAGGAGGCGATGATGCTTAACGTACCTGCTTTAGATCAGTTTTATAGTTATAGTATAAGCTTGTACTTGTATATTCATTATTTGGATGTTTGTATGTTACTTAAACATTAGATTTGTGGTTATTTACTCAATTCATAGCAGTTTTTAAAGGTTTATATATATAGTTTATATACTAGCTAGTTTGGTGGACGATGGATGTTTATATTGTTGTGCACATTGTTTATATTGTTGTGTATGTGTGTTGGGATATAACAGGTACAAAATAGGTACAGTTTTTTGGGAATTATGCAAAATAGCAAAAAGCTATTTTTCAGTTTTTTTTGAATCAGTGACCGCATGCGGTCGCTGATATCTATTAGCGATTGCTAGCATTTAAGGGTATCAATGACCGACGGCGGTCGCTGATAGCGGTCACAGACACATGGACCACGTCAGCCTTTGGCTCTGAGACATGCTGTAAGACCCCAACTTTTATAAATAAAGATGAATTTTCTATAAATATCATTTTTGAATATTATGGAGTTAATTTGATATAATGTTATAGTTGTGGGTAATATTTATAAATTTTACAAAGTACGCAAGTTGTTATATAATATTCGATTGGTCGGGGAATATTCGTTTTAACAGAAAATATTCGTACAACAGCACAATCATTGGTAGACCCCACAACGAAATTATTGTCGGATTGAGAAAATGACAAAAATATTTTATTAAAAATAACGGCGGAAGTTTTACCATTGTTACTGTTGAACTACTCGGTAGTAAAAGTACAATAATACGTGTGGTTGCATAGTAGCACACAGTATTGATTATTAATGCTTATGTGAGAAGTCACTCAATTTGATTCAATTATTGTCAGTTAATAATATGAATTATTTAGCGATAATGACGTTTTGTTTTATTCGTATTATTAACGTAATAAAACAGAAACATCTTTTTATATAAAACAGAATACTTTATTAAAGTTATTCTATAAATAGAATATATTATATTTTATTTAAAAGATTTTTCTTTAAATATGAACCGTCAGATTAAAGTAATCAATCTGGACCGTTCATGGATTAGTTACTATGCATTCTATTTTTCTATAAATAGCAACTCATTCCTTCATTATTTCTTACGAATTCACTGAACTCTAGAGAGAGAAACTATAGAGAGAAACTATAGAGAGAGAGAAGAAGAGTATTCTGCTACTTAACTACTTCCTTATTTCAGCTTTTCTTTAAAACGGTAAGGGGTGTTATTCTTTCTTATTCATGAAGAGAACTGTTGTTATTCCATTTCTTATTATTCTGTTGGAATAACCTGTATACGCGGTCTACCCTATACTTGGTGACATTCTTCAGTTATTCTGTTGGAACATCATGTCTGTGTGTTTTACACCGGACCTGGTTTCGTCTTGTTATTATTCTGTTGGAACATCCTGTCTGTGTGTTTTACACCGAACCTGGTTCCGTCTTGTTATTATTCTGTTAGAACATCCTGTCTGTGTGTTTTACACCAGACCTGGTTCCATTATTTATTATTATTTTGTCGGAATATCCTGTCTGTACATTTACGCCGGACCTGGTTCCATTGTTTATTATTCTGTCAGAATATCCTGTCTGTGCGTTTCCACCGGACCTGGTTCCATTATTTATTATTCTGTTAGAATAACCTGTCTGTGTGGTCTATCGCATGCATGGTGATTTCTTTTGTTATTCCATTCGTTATTATACTCAGTTGGTTAAGTTTTAACTTCGATGAAATTAGTGAAATATCTTTGATAATTGCGGTTCATCCAGTATCTTTTCATGAAAATATTCTTCTAAGTATTCTTGAATTTTACTCCACAAAGCAGTATCATGTTGACAATTTGGACGTTGTTAATTCTTGGATAAATTAATTTTTGAACTTGTTTTATTGAATTCTTATATCATTGTCATCATCCTCATGTTTATAAAATGTTGAAAGTCATCTGTGGCCTGTAGTGCATAGATGGACTTGGTATGATTATGACCAGGGATTATTCGGTATAATCATGACCGTAATGTTACAAATGATGTGGTAAAAGTCCTCATTGGCCGTAGTGCATTGATGGACAGTTGTTGGCATGATCATGACCATTAATGAATACACGAATATCCTTGGCCGTAGTGCAGGGGTGATTCGATGATGTGAATTATTTTATTAAGCTGAGTCCCAGCGATAACAGTGTTGAAAAACCTTTTAAATCATAAAAGATAGTAGAGTTTATTATTTACTTGACTCTTTTAATGGATTGCTTGTTCCGCTGCAGTTAAACTTGATGTCTATTATATTTTATCAGTGTAACACTGTTGAAGGCTAATGATAATGTATTCTGCATTATCTTAGTCATAATATTTCTTATTGGGCTAGTTGAGCTCACCCTTTCTTTCACTGTTCTCTTCAGGAAATGAGAACGTAGCTGGGGCAAGTCGGGGAACGGAGTGATGGTCCGAATGATAGTATTAGTTAGTAGTCCTCACTATTCTATGTAATAGTGTGTTAATAAATGTAATGAGGACTCCTTTTGAGTATGAATACTCTCTAGAAGATAATATTTGTATTCAAACTCACAGTTTATGTTTTGTCGTATTGTACACGACAGTTGTATTAGTAAGTTGTATTTGTATTCTGTACTATGTATCTGACGACCCAAGATGGGTGATGTATACCTAATTTTGGGGGCGTCACAATTGGTATCAGAGCTTAGGGATATGATCCCTGGCTAAGATGTGAGAATAGAACTAGGAGGGGAGAGACGGAGAATTCCTTCGCTAGTATGACCTACCTAAGTTTATTTGCATGGTATTTAATTGGTCGGTCATAATATAAGGATAATATATGACATATCAATTAACTTTTATTTTGTGGCAGTATCTGAAAATGGCATCTGAGAATGTTGAGAATAGCAATGGAGCACAGGCGACTGTTGATTCACCACATATCAATAATCAGGATAATGTGCAGCAGGAAGGTGACAATCCTCATGCAAACAACAACATTGACCAGATAATGAATGATGGAATGTTCAGAAACTTTATGCAGTAATGCAACAGCAGGCGAGAGCGGCTCCTGTCCAAAATATAGGTGGAAACACTGAAAACTCTCGGACGGTCACCGCTAAACAGTTCAAGGAGCTGGGACCACCAGAGTTTAAGGGAGAGCCAAAACCACTTATAGCGGACACATGGATAAAGCAGATTACCAAGATATTTGATGTCTTGGGATGCTCCGAGGAGCAAAAGGTTCCTTTTGTCGCCTTTATGTTGCGAGGAGAGGCAGATTACTGGTGGGAATCAATTAAGCGTACTCAACCTGCCGCACTGAAGATGTCTTGGGAGAAGTTCCAAGAGCTGTTCATGACAAATACTTTCCCGAAAGTATTCGTCACATGAAGGAGGTGGAGTTCATCATATTGGAGCAGAATAATATGACCGTGTCGCAGTATGAGGCTAAATTTGCTGAGTTGTCCCGGTTTGCGTCCCACTTGGTGGATAATGAAGAGCGAATGACGCGAATATTTTTACGAGATTTGAAACCTGAGATACGTCAACATCTTATTTCTCATAAACTGTGTTTGTATTCAGATGTTGTGAATAGGGCTCAGTTAGTGGAGCGCGATAACGAGTCAACACAACCAAAAGAGAGCAGTCGGCAAAATGATAATACCAGTGAGAGCAGTCATCGAAGCGGTGACAACAAGCGTGGAGGGAATCAACAGACCAGAAATGGTAACCACTTCGGTGGTAATCAGGGCCAAAACAATAAGAATGGTCATTTCAAGAAGAGGAGATTCAACAATGATGGAAAGACGTTAGCACCAGCACCCGTTGTTAAGGAAGAAGAACGACCACCTATCATATGTTTCAAATGCGGAGAGGAGGGGCACATCAGTCCAAACTGCGCGATACCGTCTAAAGCATGTTATAATTGTGGAAGAGAAGGTCATTTAGCTCGATTTTGTCGTTTACCAAAAATAAGTTCAGCCAAAATGGAGACACCAAAGGCCGTCCCAGAAAAGTCAAAACCGGTAGTGCAAGAGAGAGCGTTTGTTGTGACCTCCCAGAAAGCAAGGAACCCGAATGAGGTCATCACGGGTAAGCTTATCATAAACTCTAACGAAGTCTATACTTTATTTGATACCGGTTCTACCCATTCTTTTATTTCTCCTACTTGCGCTCATCGATTAAATTTGATTCCGGAGAAATTAGACTTTGACTTATCTGTTGAAACTCCATTGGGAGAAACCTTCATTACATCCACGGTTTATAAGTCTTGTTTGGTTCAAGTTGGTACCCACACATTACCTGTCGATCTTATTTCATTAAAAATACTTGCATTTGACGTGATTCTAGGGATTGATTGGTTAACTACTCATCATGCAAAAATTGATTATTTTCATAAGGTTGTTAGCTTTCATATTCCTAATCGACCTATTATGCGAATTCAAGCAACCAAACCATTAAAATCAATCGCTGTCATCTCAAGCCATAAAGCTATTCGTTTATTGAAAAACGGATGTCAAGCTTTCTTAGCTCATGTCATGGATCTAAACAAAAATACGTCAGTTTTGAATGATATTTCTATTGTTAATAAATTCCCTGACGTATTCCCTGAAGAACTTCCTGGCCTACCCCCAGAGCGTGAAATTGAATTTTGTATCGACCTTGAACCCGGTACAAAACCCATTTCCAAAGCCCCATATCGAATGGCTCCTATTGAACTTCAGGAGTTAAAGATCCAACTGCAGGAATTGTTAGACATTGACTTTATTCGTCCTAGTACTTCTCCTTGGGGTGCTCCTGTGCTATTCGTGAAGAAGAAAGATGGAAGTAAGCGACTTTGTATTGATTATCGGGAGTTGAATCATGTCACCATCAAAAATAGGTACCCATTGCCACGTATTGATGACCTGTTTGACTAGTTGCAAGGAGCATAATTCTTTTCAAAGATCGATCTTCGTTCTGGATATCATCAACTGAAGGTTAGAACTGAGGATATTCCAAAGACGGCTTTCAGAACTCGGTACGGGCATTATGAATTCATATTCATGTCCTTTGGATTGACTAATGCTCCTGCTGCCTTCATGGATATGATGAACCGGGTATTCAAGGAATATTTGGATCACTTTGTGGTCGTCTTTATTGATGACATCCTTATTTATTCCAAAAGCCGTGAAGATCATGAGCAACACTTGAGGCTGGTACTCCAAAAGCTTTGTGAATATAAGCTTTATGCCAAGTTGAAGAAATGCGAGTTCTGGTTTGAGGAGGTAGCATTTCTTCGGCACGTAGTATCAAGTCGTGGAATATCGGTTGACCCGACAAAGATTGAAGCTATTCAAAGCTGGGAGCAACCTAAATCAGTGACCGAAGTACGTAGCTTTCTTGGTTTAGCTGGTTATTATCGGAGATTCGTGGAAGGATTTTCTCGAATCGCTACTCCATTAACTCAGCTGACTCGGAAAGATACAAAGTTCGGTTGGAGCAAAGAATGTGAGAAGAGTTTTTAAGAACTCAAGAGAAGACTCATTTCAGCACATGTTCTAACAATACCATCTGGCTCGGAGGGATTTGTCATCTACAGTGATGCTTCGAGCAAAGGGTTGGGATGCGTTCTCATGCAACATAGAAAAGTCATAGCCTATGCATCAAGACAACTCAAGGAATATGAGAGGAATTATCCTACTCATGATCTAGAGTTGGCAGCTGTTGTCTTTGCACTTAAAATTTGGAGGCATTACTTGTATGGGGAGAAGGTGGAGATCTTTACGGATCATAAAAGCCTCAAATATTTCTTCACTCAAAAGGAACTCAACATGCGACAACGACGTTGGCTTGAACTGTTGAAAGATTATGATCATACCATTCAATACCATCCTTGAAAAGTGAACGTGGTAGCTGACGCATTGAGTAGAAGATCATATGCAAGTACGAGTGCGATATTGTCAACACAAAGGCCCATTTTGTGTGACTTGCAAAGGATGGAGATAGAGTTAAAGACTCCAGGGACCCATGTGATGATGGCGAATATATGAGTAGAACCAACTTTAATCGATAGAGTTAAAGTTGCTCAAGCTACAGACCTGGAGCTGATGCGTATGAGGAAGAAAGTGCAAGAAGGTGCTATGCCGGAAGCAAGAATCGATGAAGAAGGAATACTTCGAGTCAACTCCAGACTTTGTGTTCCTAACAACCCTGATTTAAAGTATGAAATCATGATGGAGGCGCACAACACACCGTTTGCAATCCATCCTGGAAGTACCAAAATGTATCATGATCTTCGTCATACATTTTGGTGGAGCAATATGAAGAGAGAGATAGCGCTGTTTATCTCGAGGTGTTTAACTTGTCAATGAGTCAAAGCGGAGCATCAAGTACCAAAAGGTCCATTGCAACCACTTGAAATTCTAAAATGGAAGTGGGAGCACATTACCATGGATTTCGTTATCGGTCTTCCTAGGGTTTCTCAAGGTATTGATGTGATTTGGGTCATTGTTGATAGATTGACCAAGTCTGCTCATTTCTTACCGATACGAGAAACTTATACACTTGAACGTCTTGCTCGTATGTACATAAACGAGATTGTAAGACTGCATAGTATGCCAATATCCATAGTTTCTGATCGAGACCCAAGATTCACTTCACGATTATGGGTTAGTTTACAAAAAGCTATGGGCACAGATTTACGATTTAGTTTGGCATATCATCCTCAGACGGACGGACAATCAGAGAGGACTATTCAAACTCTAGAAGATTTATTAAGACTCTGTATCCTTGACTTCAAGGGAATTTGGGACAAGTTGTATGGAAGAAAATGTCGTTCTCCAGTATGCTGGGATGAGGTGGGTGAAGCAATGTTGTTGGGACCGGAGTTGGTACGTATGACTACAGAAAAGATTCAAACGATCCGACAACGTATAAAAACCTCACAAGATCGACAAAAGAGTTATGTTGATCTTCATCGAAAGGACGTGGAATTTGATGTAGGAGATCATGTGTTCTTACGTGTTGCTCCATGGAAAGGAGTTACGAGATTTGGAAAGAGAGGAAAGCTCAATCCTCGATTCATCGGTCCATTTTTAATCCTCGATCGAGTAGGAACTGTGGCTTATAAACTCGCTTTACCGCCAAGTATGTCTCGTGTTTATAACGTTTTTCACATATCTATGTTACGTAAATATGTGGAAGACCCGAACAACATTATTGAGTTAGAACCGGACAAAATAGCAGAAGATTTGACGTATGAAGAAGTTCCTGTTCAAATCTTGGATAAGAAGGAACATATTCTACGCTCCAAGGTTATACCTCAAGTCAAAGTTTTGTTGAGAAACCACGATGTTGAGGAAATGACTTGGTAATTAGAATCTGAAATGAAATCAAGGTATCCTTACCTCTTCGACATACCAGGTACGTACCCTAATTTCGAGGGCGAAATTTCATAAGAAGGGGAGGTTGTAAGACCCCAACTTTTATTAATAAAGATGAATTTTCTATAAATATCATTTTTGAATATTATGGAGTTAATTTGATATAATGTTATAGTTGTGGGTAATATTTATAAATTTTACAAAGTACGCAAGTTGTTATATAATATTCGATTGGTCGGAGAATATTCATTTTAACAGAAAATATTCGTACAACGACACAATTATTGGTGGACCCCACAACGAAATTATTGTCGAATTGAGAAAACGATAAAAATATTTTATTAAAAATAACGGCGAAAGTTTTACCATTGTTACTGTTGAACTACTCGGTAGTAAAAGTACAGCAATACGTGTGGTTGCATAGTAGCACACGATATTGATTATTAATGCTTATGTGAGAAGTCACTCAATTTGATTCAATTATTGTCAGTTACTAATATGAATTATTTAGCGATAATGACGTTTTGTTATATTCGTATTATTAACGTAATAAAACAGAAACATCTTTTTATATAAAACAGAATACTTTATTAAAGTTATTCTATAAATAGAATATATTATATTTTATTTAAAAGATTTTTCTTTAAATATGGACCGTCATATTAAAGTAATCAATCTAGACCGTTCATGGATAAGTTACTATGCATTCTATTTTTCTATAAATAGCAGCTCATTCCTTCATTATTTCTTACGAATTCACTGAACTCTATAGAGAGAAACTATAGAGAGAGAAGAAGAGTATTCTACTACTTAACTATTTCTTTATTTCAGCTCTTCTTTAAAACGGTAAGGGGTGTTATTCTTTCTTATTCATGAAGAGAACTGTTGTTATTCCATTTCTTATTATTTTGTTGGAATAACCTGTATACGCGGTCTACCCTATACTTGGTGACATTCTTCTGTTATTCTGTTAAAATATCATGTCTGTGTGTTTTACACCGGACCTGGTTCCGTCTTGTTATTATTCTGTTGGAACATCCTGTTTGTGTGTTTTACACCGGACCAGTATTTTACACCGGACCTGGTTCCGTCTTGTTATTATTCTGTTGGAACATCCTGTCTGTGTGTTTTACACCGGACCTGGTTCCATTATTTATTATTATTCTATCGGAATATCTTGTCTGTGCGTTTACGCCGGACCTGGTTCCATTGTTTATTATTCTGTCGGAATATCCTGTCTGTGCGTTTCCGCTGGATCTGGTTCCATTATTTATTACTCTGTTAGAATAACCTGTCTGTGCGGTCTATCGCATGCATGGTGATTTCTTTTGTTATTCCATTCGTTATTATACTCACTTGGTTAAGTTTTAACTTCTATACTCCATGAAATTAGTGAAATATCCTTGATAATTGTGGTTCATCCAGTATCTTTTCATGAAAATATTCTTCTAAGTATTCTTGAATTTTACTCCACAAAGCAGTATCATGTTGACAATTTGGACGTTGTTAATTCTTGGATAAATTAATTCTTGAACTTGTTTTATTGAATTCTTATATCATTGTCATCATCCTCATGTTTATAAAATGTTGAAAGTCATCTGTGGCCTGTAGTGCATAGATGGACTTGGTATTATTATGACCAGGGATTATTCGGTATAATCATGACCGTAATATTACAAATGACGTGATAAAAGTCATCATTGGACGTAGTGCATTGATGGACAGTTGTTGGCGTGATCATGACCATTAATGAATACACGAATATCCTTGGCCGTAGTGCAGGGGTGATTCGATGATGTGGATTATTTTATTAAGCTGAGTCCCAGCGAAAACATTGTTGAAAAATCTTTTAAATCATAAAAGATAGTAGAGTTTATTTTTTACTTGACTCTTTTAATGGATTGCTTGTTCCGCTGCAGTTAAACTTGATGTCTATTATATTTTATCAGTGTAATACTGTTGAAGGCTAATGATAATTTATTCTGCATTATCTTAGTCATAATATTTCTTACTGGGCTAGTTGAGCTCACCCTTTCTTTCACTGTTCTCTTCAGAAAATGAGAACGTAGCTGGGGCAAGTCGGGGAATGGAGTGATGGTCCGAATGATAGTATTAGTTAGTAGTCCTCACTATTCTATGTAATAGTGTGTTAATAAATGTAATGAGGACTCCTTTTGAGTATGAATACTCTCTAGAAGATAATATTTATACTCAAACTCACAGTTTATGTTTTGTCGTATTGTACACGACAGTTGTATTAGTAAGTTGTATTTGTATTCTGTACTATGTATCTGACGACCCAAGATGGGTGATGTATACCTAATTTTGGGGGCGTCACACATGTTGACTCAGCTTAGTGACCGAAATGATGTATTTGGTCGCTATCAGCGGTCGCAGATATATCGGTCGCTACTAGTGGTCGCTGATGTGCATCCCAGCGACCAGATTTTATACAACGACTATCAGCGACTGCACTCGGTTGCTATTATCTATCTACGACTAAAGGTGATCGTTGATACGCGGTCGCTGATAGACCATTTTCTTGTAGTGTATATTATCGAGCGCATTCTTGTGAGTATTTTGATACTTTGAGTGTTGCTATTCGGTGCAAGTTTCTTCAACACTATATCCAGTATTCCAGTCAGAAGTACTATTCTTTTGAGGTAAGGGATGTCATTTTTTTTATAAATGATATTAGTTCTTTCAATATCATTATGCCGAAATATTGGTAAGATTTTTCTTGTGAAATTCTTGTCTTTTTGTGTCGGAGTTACTATTCACGTATACGGCACTATTCACCGAAAAATAAAATTTTCTCTTCTTTGTCCCAGATGTCTATTTTTGTTACTAGCTTTGATTGTTTCCATGTTTTGATCTTTATTCTTGAATTTTACTCCACTATGGTATATTATGGGGTGTTTTGAACATGGATAAACCGAGTAGTACAAATCCCTAATATTTGTTCTTTTGTCTCACTGGATTAGTTTTTCTTAAAAAAAATTCATCATCCTCAATCCTAAATGATGATATCACTGAATATCTTTGGTCTGTAATGCAAAGATGAATGATTAACAGATGAATATCTTTGGCCCGTAGTGCAAAGATGAACAGGTGTTAAGTTGAACATGACCAACTGGTGATACAAATAAATATCTTTGGCCTGTAGTGTAAAGATGAATATTTGATTCAAGATGTATATTGATTGATGTTACAGGGATAAAATATTAATGATGGATTTTTTAATCATAGAATATAGTAGAATTCATTCTCTATTTGACTCTTCTAATGGATTGTTATTTTCGCTGCAGTTGTTGATCTAAAATTTGTTGTCTATTATATTCTATCAGATTTTTCCCTGTTGAGGACTAACGATAATTTGTCTATATTATCTTAGTCATAATATTCTTTACTGTGCTAGTTGAGCTCGCCCTTTTCCTTTTTGTTCCATTTTTCTTCTTAGGAAGCGAGAATATAGCGGGAAGTAGTCGGGGTATGGAGTGATGTTCCAAGACAGTTGTTATAATAGTCCTCACTATTTTGTAAAATAGTGTATCAATAATTGTAATGAGGACTTATTTGAGTGTGGATATTGTCTAGAAGACAATATTTGTATTTAAACTCAGTTTATGTATTATCGTATTTTGCACGATAATTGTATTAATAAAGTTGTAGTTGTTTCTGTGCCATATTTTGGCGACTCAGAATGGGTGATGTATACCTATTTTGGGGGCGTCACAGTTGGTATCAGAGCTTAGGGATATGGTATCTGGCGGAGATCGAGGAATAGAACTAGGAAGGTTGAGACGAGTAAATCCTTCGCTAGTGTGTCCTACCTAAGCTTATTGTTGGTTAGTCAGAATATAAGGATATTATGTGATATGTTAATTTCTTTAATTAACCCTTATTTTGTGGAAGTATTTGAGAATGGCAACCGAGAATGTTAACAGTGGAGTAAATGAAACCGTGGAGACACCTTTACTCACCAATCAAGAGAACGTGCAACAGGAAGATAATGTTCCTCCTGTAAACAACACCACTGAGCAGACGATGAACGATGGGATGTTTAGAAGTTTTTTGTAGTTTATGCAAAATCAGACGAGGAAGACTCGTGTACAAAATACAGGTGGAAATGATAACAACGCGCAGTTTGTCATAGCCAAACAGTTCAAAGAGTTTGGACCACCAGAATTCTGGGGAAAGCCGGACCCGATTAAGGCGAAAACGCGGGTCAAGTAAATTACCAAGATATTCGATGTCTTGGGATGCACGGAGGAACAAAAGGTTCCATTCACCACCTTTATGCTCCATAATGAAGCAGATTATTGGTAGGAATCTGTGAAGCGTACCCAGCTAGCCGCACTCAACATGTCTTGGGAAACATTTTAGAAACTGTTCAATGACAAGTACTTTCCTGAAAGTATTCGACATATGAAGGAGGTAGAATTTATTAGACTAGAATAGAACAACATGATTGTGAGACCCCGAATTTTATGAAATAAAAGTATTCAATTTTTCTATTTTGGTAAATGGTTAAATTGATAAAAGGTTAAAGTTAAGGGTGATATGTAAATTTTTTTTAAAGTAAACAAGTTGTCATAAAATACCTGGTCACTATTCACGAGTTACTATTCACGGGTTACTATTCACCAAAATTACTATTCACTCTAGTATCGTTCACTCGAGTATTTGGGACACTTTTTGTGTTGGAGTACTATTCATGAGTTACTATTTACGAGTTACTATTCACAGGTTACTATTCACCCAAATTACTATTCACTCTAGTATTGTTCACTCGAGTATTTGGGACACTTTTTGTGTCGGAGTTACTATTCACGGGTTACTATTCACCTAAATTACTATTCACTCTAGTATTGTTCACTCGAGTATTTGGGACACTTTTTGTGTCGGAGTTACTATTCACGAGTTACTATTCATGGGTTACTATTCACCCAAATTACTATTCACTCTAGTATTGTTCACTCGAGTATTTGGGACACTTTTTGTGTCGGAGTAATATTCACGAGTTACTATTCACGGAGAATATTCGTACGACGGTACAATCATTGGTGGACCCCACAACGGAATTATTGTCGGATTGAGAAAACGACAAAAATATTTTATTAAAAATAACGGCGGAAGTTTTACCGTTGATACTACTGAACTACTCGGTAGTAAAAGTACAGTAATACATGTCATTGCATAGTAGCACACGGTATTGATGCTTATGTGAGAAGTCACTCAGTTTGATTCAATTATTGTCAATTAATAATATGAATTATTTAGCGATAATGAAGTTTTGTTTTATTCGTATTATTAACGTAATAAAACAGAAACATCTTTTTATACAAAACAGAATACTTTATTAAAGTTATTCTATAAATAGAATATATTATATTTTATTTAAAAGATTTTTCTTTAAATATGGACCGTCAGATTAAAGTAAATCAATCTGGACCGTTCATGGATTAGTTACTATGCATTCTATTTTTCTATAAATAGAAGCTCATTCCTTCATTATTTTCTTACGAATTCACTGAACTCTAGAGAGAGAAACTATAGAGAGAAAGAAGAAGAGTATTCTGCCACTTAACTACTTCTTTATTTCAGTTCTTCTTTAAAACGGTAAGGGGTGTTATTCTTTCTTATTCATGAAGAGAACTTCTGTTATTTCATTCTTTATTATTCTGTTGGAATAACCTGTAAAAGTGGCATACCCTATACATGAACTGTATACGCGGCATACCCTATACTTGGTGAAATCCTTATGTTATTCCATTCTTTATTATTCTGTTGGAATAACATGTATGCGTGGTTTACCCTATACTTGGTGGAATGACCTGTATATGTGGTTTACCCAATACTTGGTGATCTTCTTCTGTTATTCCATTCTTTATTATTATGTTGGAATAACCTGCTTATGCGAAGTACCGCATACTTGGTGAAACTCTTTTATTATTCCGTTCTTTACGATTCTGTCGAAATATCCTGTCGGTGTGAATTTCACCTGGCCTGGTTCCATCATTTATTATTCCGCATTTATTATTCTGTCGGAATATCCTGTCGGTGTGAATTTCACCTGACCTGGTTCCATATTTATTATTCCGCATTTATTATTCTGTTGGGAATAACCTGTCTGTGCGGTCTCTATCGCATGAATGGTGAATCCTTCTCTTATTCCATTCTTTATTATTTTGTTGGAATAACCTGTCTATGTGGATTGCCACATGCATGGTGAATGATCCTTTATATTCATTCCTTATTAAATTGTGGAAATGATCTGTATACATGGATTACCGCATGGCTGGTGAAAATCCATTTGCAGTTTCATATATTCTTTATTATACTCATTTGGTTAAAGTTTTGATTTCTATACTCCATGAAATTAGTGGAATATCCTTGATATTTGCGCTTCATCCAGTATCTTTTCATGAAAATATTTTTCTGAGCATTCTTGACTGTTACTTTACAAAGAAGTATCATGTTGACAATTTGAATATTATTAGTTCCTGGATAAACTAATTCTTGAACTTGTTTAATTGAATTCCTATAACATTGTCATCATCCTCATGTTTATTTTATGTTAAAAGTCATCTTTGGCTTACGTACATAGATGGACTTAGTATGATTATGACCAGGGATTTTTCGGTATAGTCATGATCATTGATGATTTAATGAATATCCTTGGCCGTAATACAAGGATGATTAGAAAATGTGGTTTATTTATTAAGCTGAGTCTCAGTGATAAAAGTTGATGAAAACATTTTTAAATCATAGAAGATAGTAGGTTTTATTCTCTACTTGACTCTTCTAATGGATTGCTTATTCCGCTGCAGTTAAACTTGATGTCTATTGTATTTTATCAGTTTAACATTGTTGAAGACTATTGATAATTTATTCTTCATTATCTTAGTCATAATATTTCTTACTGGGCTAGTTGAGCTCACCCTTTCTTTCAATGTTCTCTTCAGGAAATGAGAATATAGCTGGGACGAGTCAGGGAAAGGAGTGATGGTCCAGAAGATGGCATTAGTAGTCCTCACCATTCTGTTAAATAGTGTGACAATAAATGTAATGAGGACTCCTTGAGTATGGATATTGTCTAGATGATAATATTCCTATTAGAACTCTCAGTTTATGTATTGTCGTATGTTACACGACATTTGAATAATTAAGTTTGTATTTGTATTTTGTACCATGTATCTGACGACCCAAGATGGGTGATGAATATCCGATTTTGGGGACGTCACAATTATTGTGTCACAGTATGAGACCAAGTACGCGGAGTTATCCAGGTTTGCACCTCATTTGGTGGAGAATGAGGAACGTATGACGCGAATGTTTCTGAGAGGTTTGAAACCCGACATACGTCAATATCTCATTTCTCATAAATTTTCTCTATATTCAGATGTTGTCAACAGGGCTCAATTATTAGAGCGAGATAATGAGTATGTTCAACCGAGGGACCACAACCAGGGTCATACCGGTGACAGCAGTAATGGGAGCAATGATAACCAACGAGGAGGAAAAAATGTAGGCAAAAGCGGTAACCACTCTGGTGGTAATCGTGGCCATGATAATAGGAGAGGCGAGTCAAGTGGAAATTTCAAAAAGAGGATATTCAACAATGACAATGTGAAGACATCAGCACCAGTATCAACTGTTTCTAAGGGAAGAGAACAACCACCGGTCGTATGCTGTAAATGTGGAAAAGAGGGACACATCAGCCCAAACTGTCCACAACAGTTCAAGGTATGTTATAATTATGAAAAGGAAGGATATATCTCTCGAGATTGTACTGTAGCGAAACCAAGTCCAGCGGGGATGGTGACTCAAAAGGCTGTCCCAGAAAAGTCAAAGTCAGCGGTTCCTAAAAGAGCGTTTGTTGTGACTGGTCAAAATGCGAGGAACCCAAATGAGGTGATCACGGGTAAGCTAATCATAAATTCTTGTGAAGTTTATACCTTACTAGATACCGATTCTACCCATTCTTTTATCTCTCCTGCTTGTTCTCAACGTTTGAACTTGACTCCGGAGAAATTAGACTTTGACTTATCTGTTGAGACTCCGTTAGGAGAAACTTTCATTACATCTACTGTTTATAAATCTTGTTTGATCCAAGTTGGCACCATCACATTACCTGTTGATCTTATCTCTTTAAAGATACTTGCATTTGATGTGATTTTAGGGATTGATTGGTTAACTACTTATCATGCCAAAATTGATTATTTTTGTAAGGTTGTTAGTTTTTATATTCCTAACTAACTTGTTACGCGAATTCAAGCAACCAAACCACTAAAGTCAATCACTGTCATATCAAACCATAAAGTCATTCATTTATTGAAAAACAGATGTCAAGCTTTCTTAGCCCATGTTATGGACTTGAACAAAGACACGTCAGATTTGAATAATATTTCTGTTGTTAGTTAATTTCCTGACGTATTTCCTGAAGAACTTCCCGATCTACCCCCAAAATGTGAAGTTAAATTCTTTATTGATCTTAAACCTGGTACGAAGCCCATTTCTAAAATCCCATATTGAATGGCTCCTATTGAACTTCAGGAGTTAAAGGTCCAACTACAGGAGTTGTTGGACATCGGTTTCATTCGTCCTAGTACATCTCCTTGGGGTGCTCCTGTTTTATTCGTAAAGAAGAAAGACGGGAGTATGCGATTTTGTATTGACTACCGGGAATTGAACCATGTCACCATCAAGAATAGGTATCCGCTACCTCGTATTGATAACCTGTTTGACCAGTTGCAAGAAGCATAATTCTTTTCAAAGATCGATATTCGTTCTGGATATCATCAGCTGAAGAGTAAAACTGAGGATATTCCAAAGACTGCTTTTAGAACTCGGTATGGGCATTATGAATTCCTAGTCATGTCTTTTGGATTGACTAATGCTCCTGCGGCTTTCATGGATATGATGAACCATGTATTCAAGGACTATTTGGATCAGTTCGTTGTTGTCTTTATTGATGACATCCTTGTCTATTCCAAAAGTTGTGAAGATCATGAGCACCATTTGAAGCTGGTACTTCAAAGGCTTCATGAAAACAAGCAATATGCCAAGCTGAAGAAATGCGAGTTCTGGCTTAAGGAAGTAGCATTCCTTGGGCACGTTGTGTCAAAACATGGAATATCTGTTGACCCGGTGAAGATTGAAGCAATACAAAGTTGGGAACAACCGAAGTCGGTGACCAAAGTACGTAGCTTTCTGGGCTTAGCTGGTTATTATCGGAGATTCGTGGAAAGATTTTCTCGAATCACTACTCCGTTAACTTAACTGACTCGGAAAGATACAAAATTCGTATGGAGCGAGGAATGCGAGAAGAGTTTTCAAGAGCTTAAGAGGAGACTCATTTCGGCACCTGTTCTGACAATACCATCTGGTTCGGATGGATTTGTTATCTACAACGATGCTTTGGGCAAAGGGTTAGGATGTGTTCTCATGCAACATGGGAAGGTTATAGCATATGCCTGGCGACAACTCAAAGAATATGAGAGGAATTACCCTACTCATGATCTAGAGTTGGCAGCAGTCATTTTCGCGTTAAAAACCTGGAGGCACTATCTATATGGGGAGAAAGTGGAGATATATTCGGATCATAAAAGCCTCAAATATTTTTTCACCCAAAAGGAACTCAACATGCGGCAGCGACGTTGGCTCGAGCTATTGAAAGATTATGACCATACCATTCAATACCATCCTAAAAAAGTGAACGTGGTAGCTGACGCATTAAGTAGAAGATCATATGTGGGAACGAGTGCGATGTTGTCATCACAAAGGCCCATTTTGTGTTATTTACAAAAGATAAAGATAGAATTCAAGACTCCGGGAACCCATGCGATGATGTCAAGTATACGTATAGAACCAGCTTTAATCGATAAAGTTAAAGTTGATCAAGCCACAGACCCGGAGCTGATGCGTATGAAGAAGAAAGTACAAGAAGGTGTTATCCCAGAAGCCAGAATTGATGAAGAAGGAATACTTCGAGTCAACTCCAGACTTTGTGTTCCTAACGATTCTAATTTAAAGAACAAGATCATGATGGAGGCACATAATACACCGTTTGCAATCCATCCTGGATGTACCAAAATGTATCGCGATCTTCGACATACATTTTGGTGGAACAATATGAAGAGAGAGATCGCAAAGTTTATCTCGAGGTGTTAAATTTGTCAACGTGTAAAGGCGGAGCATCAAGTGCCAAAGGGTCTATTGCAACCACTTGAGATTTCGAAATGGAAGTGGGAACACATTACCATGGATTTCGTTACGGGTCTTCCCAAGGTTTCTCAAGGCATAGATGTGACACCCCCAAATCCGGGTACTTCCATTCCCACATGATTTGGTGTTCACTATACAAACATCATATATCTATCTACCCATAATAAATGCAAACCATGCAATAGATAGAATTAAATCCTCCCCTTAAGGGGTTACAACATCTGAATAATAAATACAATCCCAGGTCATGCTAACCTTAAACATCTGTGCGGAAACATAAACAAATAATAAGTCTTAAACAACATTAACATAAGTCTTAACACAAATTCAACATCACATAAACAACAAGTCTTCATCACTTGTTAATCTTGCCCTTGCCTTTGCTAGTAGAAGGTTCATCTGTTCTTTCGTTCTTAACTGCAATGTTATTATTCGCAAGAGTGACCACAATTGCCCACAAGTATAATAATAAAAGTAACAATATAATAACATGCGAGTAAATCAAAGACTTCTGAAATAAAGCTCAACTATTGAATCAAGAATGAATAATAAGAATCAAAAGAAATCTGAGGGTCATAAGACCTTGAACTATGTCCTAGATTATCAAGGATTATACTTGAAACCTTTAAGAGTCATAAGACTATGGACTCTTCTTCTCGTACTTAGGGTGATCAGCCCTTAGTACCATACTGTGCACAATATCTTAACGCTAACGCATAAGTAATCCCCTATACAGGGTTGTTCATCTCAGTTTGACATTAGAGTCCGCACCAAAGGAAGTTTGGTTTGGATAATTCATTAAGGGTTTTGAAATTTAGAACGCTCATCAACTATGGATTAGTCGAATCATTAAGGGTTCGCTAGTCTAACAAGGTTTAACAGTAACTGAATATTTAACTTGAATAAAATCTCAAAAGGTATACAATAGAATAAGTATTGTATAACAACATCATGCTTGAAAGATTAATAGGCTTTAATATAACAAAACAGGCTTGATCAATAATAATGAGAACTTGCTCAATGTAGAAAGGTGAATTCATCACTTATATAACGATAACAAATAGAGTTAGGAAACTTGTCTCGTGCGTAGATTACACTTTAATTAAACTCGTTCCTTTATTTAAATCCTACATATCATTTACATTCATAATACCAGTCAATTATAACGTACTAGTCATCACAAGTTCATTCTCTTTGTCAAACTTTGATTATGACCATAATTAGTCAAATTACTACATTCATTGTCACATAATTTACATCTCACGAATATTAAGCTATGCATTCAATCGTTCAATTCACACGTAATTGTGTTATTGACGTGTTAAGAATCTACTTTAACATCTCATTATATGTTTAACCTAATTTTATATTCATTAGGTTGAGTTACTATTACATTTCTATACTTGAACACTTAAAAATTTGCATTTCTGGACATTCTGCTAAGTGGCACTGCGGCGCCACACTTATACTTGGTCTTCGCGCTGCGGCGCCGTGGCGCTGTGGCCGGATACTTGGCGCTACGGCGCGGTGGCGCTACTGCGCGGGACTTCAGTTCTGGAGTTGGTGCCGCGACGCGAAACTTCAGATTTTGATTCTCAGTTCGCGAAGAACACAGAGTTCAGCGAAATTATCATTATATGGTCACTAAATTCACCAAATTAAACATACCCACATTCTAGAATTCGTACATAATCATTAATTAACCCTTCTAGCATGATTTTAACATGTTAAAACACATAATTAACAAAAGTCAACACAAATAATTTACTGTTCTTGATGTTCTTGAAGGTTTTGAAAACAAAACATGTAAAACAGTACTACGGGTTCTTTATAACACTGAATCCGTTCATTTAAAGTTTGGTCTCTTCGCATCAACATGCATAATAACATACAAGTGTAAATTCATGATATAACCCATGATAGACGTATCAAATTTGGTACGTAAGGCCATATGGCCATATTTTATACTCTGTAAATAACATACGTTATAAAATTATGAACTGATGATATGGTTTATAATATATATATATAATTAAATACGATATGATACATGTTAATATATACACAAACTCAAAATCAAAGAAATTTCCAATTGCAGGGATTTTAACAAAAAAATTAAAAGCCATATTCATGAAATCTTAATGACGTAAAAAAAAGAAATTGGATTGAAGAGATTACCCAAAGTGTGAATGAGTAGAATTGAAACCTTTCACAATTAATCCTTTAGATCACACAACTCACACTCTCCTTCAACAATTTCTCAATCTCTCTGTGGTGCTTTGCTAGACTTAGAAATAACAGGAGGAAGAAGACGTATATAAAAAGAATAAGAACTGATGCGTTGAGGTCAGTTACCCATCATGGGTCAACTGCCCTAAACCTCCACTAATGCCATGTTTGGCTAGCCTTAAAAGGCTTATATCAAATTAATTTAATAAAACCTTTATAATATAGTTTGAAAAAATGTCACACCCTTTATAAAATAAATCAACTATCTAGTTTAATTTATTTTAAATGAAATAAAATAATTTCTCATTAAATTCACATAGTCGCATAATTGAATTTTCTCATTCATTAATAATGTCAAATTATTAAATCTCTAATTAATTATTAAACTAATTAAAATAACATTAGGCTCAATAAATATTCCTTTTTAATTCAATAAGCTCACATAATTACATACTTCGAATAATAATAATTCTTCACATTAATTTAATAAATATGACACATATAATTAAATTAATCTAACACAACTTCATCAATTTATTATTTAATCTAATAATTAATTCATCGAAAAAATATTTATTTAATCCAATAAATATTAAAATTAAATTATAAAATGTCGGTTGTCACTCCCCCCTTAAAAGGATTCTGTCCCCAGAATCACGACTCAATAAATTCGACCCGTTACATTCTCCTCCCCTTACAAAGATTTTGTCCCCAGAATCGCTTACACATAATTTAAGTAAATAAATGAGGGTAATTCTTCATCATATTCTCTTTGAGTTCCCACGTAGCTTCTTCAGCGTTGTGGTTCCTCCAAATTATCTTAACAGAATGTATTACTTTATTTCTTAGAACTTGCTCTTTTCGGTCGACAATTTGAACAGGAATTTCTTCGTAAGATAAGTCTTTTTCAAAATGTAGTGGTTCGTATTCAATTACGTGCTTATAATCGGGTTTGTAGGGTCGTAAAATAGAAACATGGAAGACGTTGTGGACATTCTCAAGTGCTGGAGGAAAGGCTACCTCATACGCAACCTCTCCGATTCTTCTCAGAACTTCAAAGGGTCCAATGAATCTTGGGCTTAATTTCCCTTTCTTTCCGAACCTGATCTTTCCCTTCCAGGGAGAGACCTCTAAGAACACATAACTACCCGGTTCAAACTCAATATTCTTACGGTGTGGATCGGCGTATTTCTTATGTCTATCTTGAGCTGCTACCAGTCGTGTTCAGATTACTTTGACTATTTCTGCTGTCTGTTATACCAATTATGGCCCTAGCAACTGTCTTTCGCCAACTTCATCCCAGTAAAGCGGAGTTCTGCACTTTCTGCCGTATAACGCCTCGTAAGGCGGCATGCCAATACTAGCGTGGTAACTGTTGTTGTAGCCGAACTCTACAAGCGGTAGGTGATCATCCCAATTTCCTTTAAAGTCCATCACATAGGCTCTTAGCATATCTTCTAATGTCTGAATCGTTCTTTCGCTCTGTCCATCTGTTTGAGGGTGATAAGTCGTACTCATCCACAATTGTGTACCGATGCATTCTTGTAGATGTTTCTAGAAATTTGATGTAAAGTGTGGATCTCTATCGGAAACAATTGACACCAGAACTTCGTGCCTCGAAACAATCTCTTTCACATATAACCTTGCCAACTAATCTAAGTTGAATCTGATTTTGATTGGAAGGAAATGTGCGGATTTCGTCAGTCGGTCAACGATAACCCATACTGCGTCGTAGCCTTTCTGAGTCGTCGGAAGACCAACTACGAAGTCCATTGTAATATGTTCCCATTTCCATTCTGGGATCTCTAGCGGTTGTAGCAACTCACTCGGTCTCTAATGTTCTGCTTTCACTTTCTGACAGGTTAGACATTTGGCAACACACTCTGCAACATCTCGTTTCAAATTCGGCCACCAGAAGTGTTGTCGAAGATCTTGGTACATCTTGGTACTACCAGGGTGAATCAAATATCGTGAGCTATGAGCCTCGCTCAAAATGTCTTCCTTAATGTCTGTTACTGGCGGTACCCAAATTTTGTTCTCGAATCTCAGTATTCCTTCCTTATCCATCTTAAATTTTGGTCCAGTTCCTTCAGATATCTTCCTTATCACCTTTTTGCTTTCATTGTCCTGAAGTTGAGCCTCCTTAACTTTATCCAGTAAGGTTGTACCAGATTCCATCTGAAACAGTTTCTCATCTATTTCCGTAGGATAATTCACTTCTAACTCCAACTTCTCCATTGCTGAAATCAATTCCTTCTGAGCTGTCAGCATTAATAACTTCTCCCGACCCTTTCTACTTAAGGCGTCGGCAACCACGTTTGCCTTACCCGGATGATATAAAATCTCACAATCGTAGTCCTTAATTAATTCCAACCACCTTCTTTGGCGCATATTCAATTATTTCTATGTAAAAATATATTTCAGACTATTGTGGTCTGTATATATTTCACACATTTCCCCGTAGAGATAGTGCCTCCAGATTTTCAAAGCAAAAACCACTGCAGCTAACTCCAAATCGTGGGTCGGATACCCCTTCTCATAATCTTTTAGTTGTCATGACGCATACGCAATGACTCTACCGTTCTACATAAGCACACAGCCAAGTCCCTTATGCGACGCATCACTATAAACCACAAAATTTCCTGTATCGTCAGGAAGAGACAACATAGGTGTTGAACTCAACCTCTTCTTCAATTCTTGAAAGCTTTCCTCACACTTCTCCGTCCAAACAAATTTCACAGCTTTTCGAGTCAAATTCGTTAACGGAGTTGCGATCTTGGAAAAGTCCTGAATGAACCTTCTGTAATAACCTGCCAATCCAAGAAAACTTCTTACTTCCGACGGCGTCTTCGGCTGATCCCAGTTAATCACAGCTTCAACCTTGGAGGGATCCACCGAAATTCCGTCCCTATCGATCACATGTCCAAGAAATTGTACTCTTTCAATCCAGAATTCACATTTCAAAAACTTAGCATACAACTTCTCTTTTCTCAACACTTCCAACGTTAATCTCAAATGCTCTTCATGTTTTTCCTTGGTTTTTGAATATACCAAAATATCATCTATAAATACAACTACGAACTTGTCCAAAAATGGCTTGAACACACCATTCATTAGTCCCATAAATGTTGCAGGAGCATTCGTTAAACCAAACGACATTACTAAAAATTTGTAGTGACCATATCGTGTTCTGAATGCTGTCTTCGGTACATCTTCTGGTCTCACCTTCAATTGATGATAACCACTCCTCAAATCAATCTTGGAAAAATATTTTGCTCCCTTCAATTGATTAAGCAGATCATCGATCCTCGGTAATGGTTATCTATTCTTAATCGTGACCTTATTCAGTTCTCTATAATCGATGCAAAGCCGCATCGTCCTGTCTTTCTTCTTTACAAACAACACCGGCGCTACCCACGGTGATACGCTCAGTTGAATGTACTTCTTGTCCAGTAATTCTTGTAGTTGTACCATCAATTCTTTCATTTTTACCGGCGCCATTCGGTACGGTGCCTTCGATATTGAAACTGTTCCTGGTGCCAAATCGATCATAAATTCAACCTCTCTATCTGGCGAAAGTCCTGGTAAATATTCTGAAAATACGTCGGCTAAGTCTCTCACTACTGGTATCTCCTCTACTTTCGGATTCTCTTTACGACTGTCTACTATGTATGCTAAATATCCTACACAACCTTGTCTTAATAACTTCCTGGCCTGCATCATCGTCAGACAACCCGCTTGTCTAGGCGACTTGCTACCATAAAACACAACATTTGACGGAGTCATAAGGTTAATACGCTTCTTTTGGCAATCAATTACCGCCCCGTAATTGAATAACCAGTCCATTCCCAAGATAACGTCAAATTTCCTAAGTCGAATAGGGATAAGATCTACGTTCATGATACTACCCTTAATATCCACTCTACAGTTCTTATGCACGTGCTTAACAGGGATTATTTTTCTATTCGCGATTTCTATGTTCATGGGGCATTCTAACTTATCCTTAGGCAATTCTAAATTCTTAGCAAAGTCATTGGATATAAATGAACAAGTAGCACCCGAATCAAATAATACGTAAGCATTAACTCTATTGATCGAAATAATACCTGACACCACATCACGCGACTGCACTGCATCCTGCACCGTCATATTGAAAGTCCTGGCGGTTAATCGATTTGTTGTGGTTGGTCCTGTGATGGTCAGAGCACTTCCAGTACTATTTCCCCGGTTTCCTCCAGATCCTGCCTCTCCAGATCCTTTCTTAGGACAGTCTCTTGCCAAATGATCCTTTGAACCACAAGTGAAGCAGGCACCCTTCTTTGGGTTAAGACAGTTAGGTGCTATGTGGCCTTCCTGACCACAACTGTAGCACACGCATTTACCCTTCATACACACTCCCAAATGAGCTTTCCCGCAGGTTGGACACGCTTCAATCCTTTTCTTCTGACCTCCTTGCTGGTTTCCGGTTGATGAGTTGTCATTCCACCTTTTCTTCTGATTAATATTACCACCTCATGTGCTACTTCCACTAGCCTTGTTATTTCCTTCACTTTCATTCTTCTTCTTCTTCTGATCATGATTATATTTGGTTACCGCCTCGCTTCCACCTTCAGCAAGTATGGTTTTCTCTAGTACCCCAGCGAATATCTTTAACTGAAACATCGACACCTTACTATACAACCACGGCTTCAGTCCTTGTTCGAACCTTCTTGCTTTTCTCTCGTCCGTGTGCACTTGATATGTGGCGAACCTTACCAATTCGTTGAATCTAGTCACATAATCTGGTACGGACATATTCTCTTGCTTCAATTCCAGAAACTGAACCTCCAATTGGTTCTGCGAGATAGTCAGGAAATACATATCGAAAAACATCTCCTTGAACCTCTCCCAGGTTATCATACCTTCTCCTCCACGGACCTTGTTTGCTTGCCACCAAAAACTGGCTTCAGATTTTAGCATAAACATTTCAAAAGCGGTCTTCTGGTCCTCTCTGACTCTTGCGACCTCAAAAACCTTCTCCATCTCCATAACCCAAGTCTGAGCTTTAATCGGGTTCATGGAGCCTTTAAATTCTGGCGGTCCCACCGCCTTGAAATCTTTGAATGAAGTATTCGGTGGAGCTTGAGGTTGATTATTCATTGCTCCAGCTAGTAAGTTCACTAATTGTTGGACAGGATTGACATTGGCGTTATTGTTGTTATTCGTTGACTCTTCCTAAGCTGGTTGACGGTTTTGTCTTCTTCTCGGCGACATATTTCTGTTAAAATATACGCTTATTAGATCATTATTAAATTCTCTAAATAGTTAAGGCTTAACTCAACAATTTAACATAATCACTTAACACTTTATCTCAAACAACTTGATATATTTATTCAACTCAAAAGTTTTAACATCAAACGATAGCATCACTGCTATTTACATCAACCATCCCGAGATAAAGAATCTACAGGATTTAAAACATTAAAATATTCATTCGTTCATAAACACGTCTGAATTTACATCTAAAAACTAAGTTTTTCACATAATTAAACAAATACTATCACTGCATGTTAAGGCGCCGAATAGCCTTGCTACGTTCCTCTTCCATGATGCGAGACATCGTTCTGCGATCCAGTATGTACGATGGTAGATCTTCAAACTGGATTGGGTACCTCAAAACTCGATCCTGGGCTTCATCCATTGCATTATTAAGTGTAGAGTATGTCTCCCCAAGCTTAGTCTTCTTTACACGACAATCCCTTTCTGCAAGATCGGCACGACGTGATTCTCTTACCCATCCCTCCTCTGCTATGATCAGCCTCTCTGAGCTTTCCTTCAGTTCCTTCTTTAACTTCTCTATTTCTTCGGACTTCTCCTCGTTTTGACCTTTCTCGTGAACCAAATCCCACTCCACATTTCCCACACGTGTGTGAAGAGTCACAATCTCCCTATCCTTCTGCTCGATGGTAATCTGCTGAATAATCGTCCGCTCAGTCAAATCCTGAACAGTCTCACTTAACTCTACGTTATGGTCATATAGCGCGTCGTATATCTCAGCATCAATGGAGTTCGGTGGGAACTCCTCTTCTTCCTCTTCCTCTTTCTCCTCAGGATCCTCCTCTGGATCAGTCTCAGGTTCATGCTCCTGACCAACAACAGTGATCAATGGAGATGGCTCTCTCTGAATCAACTGCTCCCTGACAACATGAATGTCTCGGGGCTCCTCCTCAGTAGGCACTCGGGGTTCCTCCTCCCCAGCTCGACTAGTTCCTCCAACATCTGACATACTGACAACATAGTTTTAAGTTTTAGTTACTAAGTCATACTAGTGAGCACATACTTAAACACATAAGCACATAAAGTCTTTTATTATCTTTAATGAATTAAAAAATTCATTTCTTAGAACTCAATAAGAGTTTTTCATCACTATGTTCTTCCTATAAGGCTACGACCTAAGGTTGTTCCCCCACCTAAGGTTCATAACTTACAGCTTTGATACCAACCTGTGACACTCTCAAATCCGGGTACTTCCATTCCCACGTGATTTGGTGTTCACTATACAAACATCATATATCTATCTACCCATAATAAATGCAAACCATGCAATAAATAGAATTAAATCCTCCCCTTATGGGGTTACAACATCTGAATAATAAATACAATCCCAGGTCATGCTAACCTTAAACATATGTGCGGAAACATAAACAAATAATAAGTCTTAAACAACATTAACATAAGTCTTAACACATAAATTCAACATCACATAAACAACAAGTCTTCATCACTTGTTAATCTTGCCATTGCCTTTGCTAGTAGAAGGTTCGTTTGTTCTTTCATTCTTAACTGCAATGTTATTATTCGCAAGAGTGAGCACAATTGCCCACAAGTATAATAATGAAAGTAACAATATAATAACATGAGAGTGAATCAAAGACTTCTGAAATAAAGCTCAACTTTTGAAACAAGAATGAATAACAAGAATCAAAAGAAATCTGAGGGTCATAAGACCTTGAACTATGTCCTAGGTTATCAAGGATTATACTTGAAACCTTTAACAGTCATAAGACTATGGACTCTTCTTCTCATACTTAGGGGGATCAGCCCTTAGTACCATACTGTGCACAATATCTTAACGCTAACGCATAAGTAATCCCCTATACAGGGTTGTTCATCTCAGTTTGACATTAGAGTTCGCACCAAAGGAAGTTTGGTTTGGATAATTCATCAAGGGTTCTGAAATTTAGAATGCTAATCAACTATGGACTAGTCGAATCATTAAGGGTTCGCTAGTCTAACAATGTTTAACAGTAACTGAATATTTAACTTGAATAAAATCTCAAAAGGTATACAATAGAATAAGTATTGTATAACAGCATCATGCTTGAAAGATTAATAGGCTTTAATATAACAAAACAGGCTTGATTAATAATAATGAGAACTTGCTCAATGTAGAAAGGTGAATTCATCACTTATATAACGATAACAAGTAGAGTTAGGAAACTTGCCTCGTGCGTAGATTACACTTTAATTAAACTCGTTCCTTGATTTAAATCCTACATATCATTTACATTCATAATACTAGTCAATTATAACGTACTAGTCATCACAAGTTCATTCTCTTTGTCTAACTTTGATTATGACCATACTTAGTCAAATTACTACATTCATTGTCACATAATTTACATCTCACGAACATTAAGCTAACCATGCATTCAATCATTCAATTCACACGTAATTGTGTTATGGACGTGTTAAGAATCTACTTTAACATCTCATTATATGTTTAACCTAATTTTATATTCATTAGGTTGAGTTACTATTATATTTCTATACTTGAACACTTAAAAATTTATATTTTTGGACATTCTGCTTAGTGGCGCTTTGGTGCCACAGTTATACTTGATGTTCTAAGTAATTTCCTATAAATAGGGTGCTTATGTTAGAATTGAAAATCACACTAGAAACTGAAATTTTCTCTCTCTATATTATCGAGCGTATTCTTGTGAGTATTTTGATACTTTCAGTGTTGCTATACGTTGCAAGTTCCTTCAGCACTATATCCAGTATTCCAGTTAGAAGTACTATTCTTTTGAGGTAAGGGATGTCATTTTTTTATAAATGATATAAGTTCTTTCAATATCATTATGCCGGAATATTGGTAAGATTTTTCTTGTGAAATTCTTGTCTTTTTGTGTCAGGGTTACTATTCACGTATATGACACTATTCACCGAAAAATAAAATTTTCTCTTCTTTGTCCCAGATGTCTATTTTTGTTACTAACTTTGATTGTATCTATGTTTTGATCTTTATTCTTGAATTTTACTCTACTATGGTATATTATGGGGTATTTTTAAACATGGATAAACCGAAGTATAAAACCCTAATATTTGTTCTTTTGTCTCACTGGATTAAGTTTTCTTAAAATATTTTTCATCATCATCAGTCCTAAATGATGATATCACTGAATATCTTTGGCCTGTAGTGCAAAGATGAATGATTAACAAATGAATATCTTTAGCCCGTAGTGCAAAGATGAACATGTCCAATTGGTGATACAAATAAATATATTTGGCCTGTAGTATAAAGATGAATATTTGATTCAAGATGTATATTGATTGATGTTACAGGGACAATATTAATGATGGACTTTTAAATTTTAGAAGATAGTAGAATTCATTCTCTACTTGACTCTTCTAATGGATTGATGTTTCCGCTGCAATTGTTGATCTAAATTTTGTTGTCTATTATATTCTATTAGATTTTTTCCTGTTAAGGACTAACGATAATTTGTTCTATATTATCTTAGTCATAATATTCTTTACTGGGCTAGTTGAGCTCACTATTTTCCTTTTTGTTCCATTTTTCTTCTCAGGAAGCGAGAATATAGCGGGAAGTAGTCGGAGTGTGGAGTGATGTTCCAAGGCAGTTGTTATAATAGTTCTCACTATTTTGTAAAATAGTGTATCAATAATTATAATGAGGACTTATTTGAGTGTGGATATTGTCTAGAAAATAATATTTGTATTTAAACTCACAGTTTATGTGTTGTCGTATTTTGCACGACAATTGTATTAATAAAGTTGTAGTTATTTCTGTATCATGTTTTGACAACTCAGAATGGGTGATGTATACCTGTTTTGGGGGCGTCACATGTAGGCTACTCTATGGCAAGTCTCTTTCTTTATTAAAAGGTTTAATCATCGCGAGAGGCAAGTACATCAACCTTTCTTACTCAAATAAGTTAATGTTTCAAGTACTTAATTCGAAAGTTTATCTTTTCAAGATATTGAAATTATTGAATTGCAACACTTCAGATTCATTTATTGTTACGATATTGAAAGTATGTCAATGCCATTATTTCTGCCAGACAAAAGTTGAGATATATTGATATTGTTCATCCATGAAAATCTCACTTAATGTTATCCAAACCATTTTGTTGCGGTGCAAACTCTTATATAATGATGTGAACGAATAACCCTTTTATAGGGGCATAAGATACCGGACATTATGATTTCGAAGGACATGTAATGTGTCATTAGACTGTTACGTTGTGCATAATATAGGGTACTTAAGATGATCCCCAAAAGTACATGTCTAGGATATAGTTCAATTTTAATAACTGTTTGTATCCATGGATTGCAATTTTAGTACTGTCAATTCTAGTACAGAGTTTACTGGTCATTTGACCTTACAACATTCTAAAGCCTGATTTTCAAACTCAAAGCTTTAAAAAAATGTTTTGCTCAATATCTCATTAATTAATTCCTTTATTATGTATATTTCTGTTCCATTATATTCAACTATTTATTTCTTTGTTGAGCAAGCTTTTGCTCACCCTTGCATTGAATATAATGTTTTTAGTTAAAACCGAGCTCGCTGGTAAGTCTGGGAAAGATAAAGGAAAAGACAAAGTTGCTGAATAATTTTTTATTAACCATATGGGCTTAAATGAACATAAGTAATTATTGTAATAAATACCTTTAGTATTATGTGTTGTAATATTATTTGGTATGTAAGTTATGTAAAGGTCTATAAAACCTAGGATTTAAGTAAGATAATATGTAATCTAAGACATGTTTAAATTGTAACGACCCCAAAATCGGGACAATTTCTCTCCCCGATCTTGTGCGTTAATATTATCATGTTCTACTTTTAAAACATTATTTAATGTTAAAATAGCTAAAAATGCGGAATAAATTTCTTTTCTTCTTCTTTCTTTTCATTCATTCATTCATTCCCTGAATCGCAACCTTTACAATTCTTCTTTATACTAAAATCATATTTATTATAGAACTTATTTAGCCTGAGTAGATATGAATATATATATATATATATATATATATATATATATATATATATATATATATATATACAATTCATTCTTTCAAACATATCCCCTTTTTAGAACAAATAATCTTCATCTATCGAATAATTCAAAAATTTACACATCTGTGATTTACACATAAAAATCACATCAAATGAGTCAACACAATATATTTCAACTAAATCACTAGTCTTCTTTTTATGCGCTCCTAATCACGATAGATTGCATCATAGCTTTAACCTGCAAATTAAGCAAGATTGAGCACGACGCCCCAGCAAATCTAACAGTCTATCATGCATCACATAGCACATATGTTTCACATTTAGTTCATGCATTTATATTCTTGGTGTTCAAGCATATTACAAATGCATTATCACATTTATACCATGCTGGTAGCAACATACATACCATAGCATACTACACATGTCATGTACATGTCATTTATTGCACATATATATTGAGTTCCCCGACTCAATTCAATAATTAGTCTTAATTTGACCTTCATCATTCACAAAGCAAATAATGCAGTTCATAGGTATTACATACTTATAAACATAAATCATGCTAACAGTTATCTATAACAATTATAAGTCCACATAAATAAATTGAGAAACTTGCCTTGAGTTGTGACACCCCCAAAATAGGTATACATAACTCATTTTGAGATGCCAAATACATAGTACAGAATACAAATACAAACTTAAATATACAACATGAACTGTGAGTTTTAATACAAATATTGTCTTCTAGACAGTATTCAAACTCAAAATAAGTCCTCAATACATTTATTATCACACTATTTCACAGAATAGTGAAGACTACTAATGCAAATATCTGGACCGTCACTCCGTTCCCCGACTAGTCACAGCTATATTCTCATTTCCTGAAGAGAACAATGAAAGAAAATGGTGAGCTCAACTAGCCCAGTAAGAAATATTATGACTAAGATAATGCAGAATAAATTATCGTTAGCCTTCAACAGTGTTAAACTGATAAAATATAATAAACATCAAGTTTAACTGCAGCGGAACAAGCAATCCATTAGAAGAGTTAAGTAGAACATGAAATCTACTATCTTCTATGATTTAAAAAGTTTATCAACAATTTTCTCGCTGAGACTCAGCTTAATAAATAATCCACATCATCTAATCATCCCTGCACTACGGACCAAGGATATTCTTTAGTATCACGACCACGAATTATCCATGCACTACGGGCCAAAGATAATCGTGTTTTCATCAACGGTCATAATCATGCCATAAAATAATTCATCTTTGCACCCTTGGCCGAAGAGAATCCATGGCCATAATCATACCAAAAACTGTCCATCAATGCACTACGGGCCAATGAGGACTTTTACCATATCATTTGTAACATTACGGTCATGATTATACCGAATAATCCCTAGTCATAATCATACTAAGTTCATTTATGCACTACGGCCAAAGATGACTTTCATAACAATATAAGCATAAGGATGATGACAATGACATAATAATTCAATAAAACAAGTTCAAGGATAAATTTTAAAGATTTATAATTTAATTTATCCAGAATTCAATAACGTTCAAATTGTCAACATGATACTGCTTTGTGAATTAAAATTCAAGAATAATATTGTACCAAAAATGATTTGGACCGAAAACGAATCAATTTTTATCATGAATAGTACCTCGGGTGAATAGTACTCGAGTGAATAGTACCCCATGAATAGTATTTCGTGAATAGTGCTCCGACATAAAAAAGTTAAAACTTATCAAGAATGCTCAGAATAATATTTTCATGAAAAGATACTAGATGAAGCATAAATATCAAGGATATTCTACTAATTTCATGGGGTATAGAAGCCAAAACTTTATCAAAATGAGTATAGAATTCAAAATCTGAAGCCAAATAATATTTCTTACATACTACAGAGTATGGAAGAAAATATTATTTCAAGTAAATATTGAACAAAAATAATATCCCTTACGAATATTAAACAAAAATAATATTCATTAAGAATATTAAACGAATATAATATTTCTTGCGAATATTGAACGAAATAAAATTTCTTATGAATATTGAACGGAAATAATATTCATACGAATATGAAAAATAATATCTCTTCAGAATGTGAAATAAATAATACACCTTACCTTAAAAAGATGAGTATTCCGACTGGTAGGGCGGGAATATTCTTGAAGAAAACTTTCACTATTTTCTAAACTCAAAGCTTTCTAAAACTCGAAAGAAATACGCTCAATATTATAGAAGAAGAATTCTCTGATTTTGGTGTGATTTTCAATTCTAACTAAGCATCCTATTTATAGGAGAATGAAAGGATACTATTTAGAAAAACTATCACGGACCAACAGTAGGATTTCAGACGAAAGAATCGCGGGCGACAAAATAATAAGGCAACTTTTATAACATATATATATATATATATATATATATATATATATATATATATATATATATATACAACCATCACTTTCATCATTATTTTACCTCCCCTTTACGTAAACTCCCTCCCACCCTCATTTCCAAAATCAGTTTTCAACACATATGGGCCCCACATGTGACCCCCCACATGTGGGCCCCACCTTTATTATATTAAATAATTTTTTACCGATTATTTTGAAAAATTGGTAAATGGAGGTCCATAAAATACGCCAAAAAAATTTACAAAAAATACTTCATAAAAATCCCCTCAATATTTTTAACAGCATTTATTAATATTATTATAACTCGAAATATTAACAATCAGGTCGTTCCCAGGAAAGAGGGCTTTTCAATAAGGATTTCTCACTATTGGCGCGCAATTAAATGACCAAACCTCTCCTCGACATAACTTCTAGACATTGTTAATTATGCAAATAATAATATGAACAACTGTATCGTCTCAATTATTGATTTAATAATATATAAAATATTGACAATAATTAAATCAAATAACGTGAGTTACTATGCAGCAATTACTGTAGCAATAATTGAACAAAACTGAGTGACTTCTCACGTAAGCATCAATAATCAATATCATGTGCTACTATACAATCACGCGTATTACTGTACTTTTACTACCGGGTAGTTCAACAGTTTAACGGTAAAACTTCCGCCATTATTTTCATAAAAAGATAATTTTGTCGTTTTTTTATTCCGACAATAATTCTGTTGTGGGGTCCACCAATGATTGTGTCGTCGTACGAATATTCTCTGTTAAAACGAATATTTCTCGACTAGTCGAATATTATATAACAACTTGCTTACTTTACAAAATTTAAAAATATTACCCATAACTATAATTTTATATCAAATCCACACCATAATATTCAAAAAAAATATTCCGAAAAAATTAAATCTTTATTCATAAAATTTTGGGTCTCACATAAGTGTTGTTTAATGTTATAACTTATTTGCTCGGTGATGATCCTATACAAATTGAGTATATATTCATACACACATTAGTTTCACATACTAAATTCACATACATAATATAAACTAACTTTTATTTTACATTAAGTATAATCTTTTTGTTCTTGTCTTAAAACCATTCGATGTTTCTTTAGAAACTTTTATCTGTTATAACTCTTTTCATGCACAAAAAGGTTCTCTCATAGTTTTAGTATATAAATACTTTACATCTCGAAGTATAGACCATTTATATACCATTTTAAGAATATCTTTCATCTTTATTTGTAAACTTGGGACTACATACTATTTTAAAAATATAGCAAGAACAATTTGGGTTCATTAAGATGATATTACAAAAGCTCCAATATGCCCCCCTCACCTTAGTTTTTTTTTCTTTCATTCAATTCAAGTTTTTAGAAATTCTTTAAAACTTGATTTGAGCCGAATTTGATTCACTCAATCAACTTAGTTAACATCATAATACATATATAAAGGTTACCTAGCCCCAAACATTGCTTAATTTTCGATTTTTAAGCATTAATTTACATTAAGGCAAATTTTCAAATACCTTACACGCATAAATAAATTTCTAGATTTTCACAAGCTTTTAAACATGGTTTAGCAAAGAATTTTTGAAATTTTTCATCCTTATCACTCCAAGCATCACTTACCATCCATATCACATCAATTCTCATAGTCCAAGCACAACAGTTTTATAAATATAAGACATTAATACTCTAATTTTTATGAACTTTAACAAATAAAGGTTAATACCTCTTATTTGATATTCTTATTTGAATTCTTGTTTCAATCCTTGCTCCAAACTTCTTGTTGATTGAATCCAATCTCCCTTAACAGCAATTTGATGCAATATTCCCTTCACTTAAATTGCTAATTTCAATTCCTAAAGAGTTTAGGTAGTTTCTTTGTTTGTGGGGAGAGAGCATATCAATTTGGGAGAGGAAGAAGAATGGAACGGATGGGAGAGAAAAGTGAGGGCTGAGAATTGGGTTTATTTGTAACCGATAATAGTCTAGTCTAGCATTCCCAACCTCTATGTTAATTATCAGACTTGGTTTCTAAGTGTCATTCTAATATCCTAAGGATATGCCACCTCCTGCTGTAGCCCCTAATGACTCACCCATTAGGCTTATTCTCATTACTTTAATTCTCAGCAAAGTGAACTTAGCCTTTTAATACATATTCAACATCATGACTTGGTTAGTTGCTTAATGACCCAACACGCCACATTCTCATATTATATAGATAGTATACCTACCTATTAAAAGAAATAGCAACCAAACATGTTGGGTCAATATCACACAAAAATTGAGAGTGCAAAGGAGGCACACCCACATACTGTTCTTCAGCGACTGATGCTGCCATGGGCAGCAGCCTTGCATACAGCTTGCTAACTTCTTGACTTCATTACTTCTAGCTCAAATGATGGATTACAAAAAATTTTAGATATGTTATATCTAGCATATGAGACTATATTTAAAAATTATAAACTCCCCATTTCGGATTCTTTAAGCTGCCCAAAACAGTGTTCTAAAGTAGTTTGTCATACTAAATTTCAACTTTTCTTTTTAGCTCATAACTTCGATTACAACCAATTTTGGATATATTGTGGACACCATATTAGGCTATATTTAGAGAATATAATCCACGTATTTTGGACATCATAGGCAGTCCAAAACAGACCCCAAAAAAGTTTGGTCGCAATTGTTTTTAATTTTTTTTTCAGTTTTACCCTATCTCGCTAAAACAGTCATAATTAATTCGTTTTAAAACATTTTTGAGTGATTCGAGCGCCCACGCGAAGCTAACTTCCGGGGTTACAACTCTTATTCAATAATCTTTCCCAAATTCTGCACCCATAATTCCAGAAAATCTGCGCAAGGGGCTGGTTAGAATCTGATTTCCATATTTTGGACAGATTCGCCACACTCACTTTAGAATGCCATAGCTCCCTCCTCCAAAGTCGGAATTAGTCCGTTCCGGAGGCTACGAATAGCTGGGACGGCACACTACAAGACCCCAAAAAATTATAATTTTCCAGAAAGTCTAACTAGCCAAAACAGTTAGCCTAAAAGTGGCCCAACACACTATCTTTCGATTTTTCGTTTTGGCTTAAAATCGCTTTTCGTTCTAGTTTGATTCCTTCACACCTTTTAACTAGCTGTATAAGATATTCATACATAAAATCTTGACTTTGGCTTTTCCCAAATTCTTGGTTTTTAAGTAAAACAGTCCATATAGGACTTTTGTCAAACATGTTGCATGCACTATTTTAAATCACCATTCTCATAACTCTTTATTTGTGTTATCAGTTCATTTTAACCTCTTTATAACACCACACAACACACTAGGTCCATATTTCTAATTACAATCATTAGAATTCATTTACATAATCAATTCAAGGATATTCAATCACTTTCTAAATAGTTAACTTACTAACTATTTCAAATTTCTTAATCTCTTTCATTCTAATACCAACCATGTAATATTACAACTCCCCATCATATATAACAATTACCCCAAAGCTTTAATTAGCTATAATAATCAAGCAAATCTTTTTCCTTAGCTAATACTTGTGTAATTTATCAATTACACACTAACTCTCATATTCATATATCAATTCCATATACTTTAAAGAAAACATACACAATTCAATGTATACCTCTTTGTCAACTTGCTTTTAGATTTTAAACTCCCTCGAAGCTTCAAATCTAAAATTATATCTTATCACAGATAGAATTGAATTTGGGAAGGAGGGCTCGGCTACATGGATTTTGGCATGAGAAGCAAAAATTTTGGCTATAGTGAGAGAAGAAGAGGGGCTCGGCTGATTATGAAAGAGGAAAGAAGACTAGGTTCTTTCAATTTTGTAAGTAATTTGGCTTAGCCTCCAAGAATTTTTCTTGTTCCCCCACACACTCTCTCTCTCACGGCAACATAAGGAAGAAAAGTGGCTTGACCTTTAATCTTGTAACAGTACTTTGATAATAAGAAATTCCAATTTTGGTTGATTTAATTAATTAGTCTTATTTCCTCTCTTTAGCTTTTAATAAGTAATTTAATTACTTGATCTTTAGTAACTCAATTCTATTAAATAAGTTACTATTTAACTCACCCTTAAAATGTTTCCGCCCAACTTAAGTCTTCTCTAGTCTTCTCCCTCGTCTTTAAAAGCTTGCAAATCACCCCTGGCATATTCTTAGTATATTCTCGGAATATTCTTTATTCCTTAAGATATTTTCTTAAATTTTAAATATTAGGTTTTCAACCCTAAAATTTTTGTAACTCGCACAATTCTCCCTCTTATCTTTAGCTTGCTTTTGTTAAGTTATTTAATTACCCAATCTTAGTAACTTAATTTAATCAAATAAGTTACTACATAAATCTCCTTAATTTATTTTACTCTCTTGAAATTATATAATTTACATAACTCATCTTTGATATATAAATTATATAAAATGTAACATAACATACTCAAATTGCATATTTATTTTATAATTGTAAAATAAATATGTTACACATAATTTCTTATGTAAATACAATTATTTACATACCCAAGATATTATAATATAATATCCTTACATCATTATCATAAATTCATTTAAGAATTTATTTACTTATTTCTTAAGATATTAAGATAAATATAATATCTTTTCTTTATTAAATTAATTTTATATAAGAATTTATTCTAATACTCTTGGCTAAAGTATATATAGATATTATATGTTTAACCCGTCTCTTTTTGTCTCATTACGCAAATTGATCTCACAATTTTATTTTCCTGCATAATATATATTTATTAACTCCCCATTACCTAATTTAAATAACTTATTTAAATTGTACAATCTATATTGTATAATTAAATTTAATTTTCTCCTTTCCATAAATTGTTTTCAAATAATTTATTTATATATTAAATATATAATTTAATATATTTCATTTATTCAAATATGAATTTAATTTACTAACTAGTTGATACCAATATACATATTTTATATATTGGATCTCATATCATATTTTTACTTTACATCATTTAGTTAATATTAAATATTATACCATTATCTATGTAATATAATATCATATATACAATTATTTTCTTTCCTTTCTATAAATTGCTTTCACAATTTATTTAACTGTAGTAAATATATTAATATATTCACTACATTAAGTACATGCATACATTACACTCAATAGTGTAATATATAATTTCTTCAATAAAATAGTGGTTATACATGAAATATATTTAATGCCACCAATCTACCATATTAAAATAATTTAATATTATAAATTATTTTAATTCTACCCATCTCATTTTCGTTAATAAATTATCCCTACAATTTATTTACATATAATAAATATATAATACCAATATATTTATTAAGCATAAACATCACATTTTGCATAATTCATACCCACTTATGTAATATAATATCATACAACATATTATCTAATAAGAATTTTATTTATTTAATTCTTATTTTAATATTACCCAAAAATTTGGGTTATCACATTCTTTCCCCCCTATAAGGATTCCGTCCCCGGAATCACAATACCGAATCATTCTTAATCGGTTTAGATCTTATTCTTTCTCGTAACCTTATCGTTGAATTATTTCAACGTACCATTTTCTTAGATTTTTCTTAAAATTTTTAAATAAATCATCTATTTTCACTCTAGGTTTTAAACTTTAACCTTTAATTTAATTATTTAAGAATTTCTAAATTTTTGGGTTATCACATTCACCCCTTCTTCTAAGAATTTCGTCCCCGAAATTACAGTATACTAATCTTTGCTTCTTCTATGCACCGAAAATAGGTTTTCAATTTAACATTTACATTTTCATCCTCTGAGGATTTCTCTTCTATCATCTCATTCAACCATTTCTACCCCTTTTGAAGAAGTTAAAAACTTTTCATATTTGCTGAGGGGTCATATAGACCATGAACTCTCAGGTTTAACGGTATTCACCGCAACCAATTCTGTAAACATGTTGTACTAGGTGATCAGTCTAGTACAGATACGAGTACGTTAGGTGATCAGCCTATCGTACCCTACGTCGTGCACAACGTATCAAGCTTGTTTAGCGACTATTTGCGCTACTAGATTGGATTATTTTATCCAATCGGGGTTGTTCACCTCAGACTTAGCATAAGATTCCGCACCAAAACAATTTGGTTCGGGATAAATTCTCAAAGAAATACTTGAATTTTTATAAACATTTTCCTAGCTGAATCAAATAGCTTAGATGCATATCACTAATTCGAACATCAATCGAAACATTTGTCCAGCCACTTTAATTGGCATCGACTTTTCTTTAACTGGTTTAAATTTCTGAAAATCTTTTTATGACGTCATGATACCGCACTGTATTTACAGTCCGTTTGAGGATTCCGTCATTTTTGTGACTTTGTCATACATCATACCATAGTGGGTTGACGATCCTTAGATCACATCCAACACTAAGTAATTCTGCATTAATAACTCCATCATTTTTATCATCTGTGCACCAGGTTACATGATGCATTAATGATATAAAATACATTTTGATATTTTCAACTCATTTTCGTCTAAACGAAACAATTAGCATAGACTATTCTTTAAACAGTTCAAAAATCTTTGAAAATCAGTTTTAGTGCTATCATATCTCAACAGATAACGATGTGTCAGTGTCCTGAAGTCCACACATACACATTTGTCACCATGCGTTGAGAATAAAAATTCATTTTCAAAAAACACATAATGCGAATTTAGCTTGATGTCAAAAATTTTGAAGTCTAGCATAGATAGAAGATTTGGAATACCTATGCTTCCATTATCAACTCCACTTTCTATCATGATCCATTGCATAATAAGTCTATCTATTCCTATCATCCTCAATACTCCATTCACACTTAGTTATACCCCAGTTCATCAAACTTACCACACTTTGGAAATCTAGGAACTTGCCATAATCATATGAGTTTAGAAACTTATCCTAGTCAGACCATAGGCGTCCTTTCACTGAGGGGTTTAAAACATACCATATGATTATGAGTCACGAACTTACCATATGCATTAGTTTTAAGAACCGCAACTAACCTTATATTCTCTACATATCTGTTATACACATGAGAAAAGAATCACATTCTCAACATGCATATAGCAAATAGCGCGACACAAATATTTCAATGATTATCAGTACCAGAAGCTAAGTGGTTGTTACACCAAGTACAATTCCCCGCCCATACAAAGAATCATACAACTTAGCTACTGACATGAGTTCTCAATTGAAATCCCACATAATCCTAACTTTCTCTTACTCCATACGAATTTTGTTTAATCCGTATCTTATCATCCACAACTCTTTTCTGAGTTTGCATAGTACCATTTTATAGTACATTCTCTTTATAGCGTTAAGCTATATCATTCCAATCATTTCATAGATTTTCTGCTATTCAATATGATCACGTCGTGATCTTATCTTATAATCGTGTTATATTACGATTCTTTTCTATCTTATGATCGTTTTGTTTTACGATCTCTTTTCCCTTTATACTTTTAGTCTTATAGACTCTATCTATTCATTATTACTTTTTGTCTTTAACATCAGAGTTAGGTAACTCTAGATCTTTATAACTTTTCAAGATTCTTCTTTGAATCTTATTTACTTAATAATGAATTTCCCAAATTCATCTCTTAACAAATTAAACTCTATTTAAGTTTATCCTTATCCTTATCTCTGCGGTTATAGCCTAGGGTACACCTACCTAAGGTTTATAAACTACAGCTTTGATACCAACTGTAACGACCCCAAAATCGGGACAATTTCTCTCCCCGATCTTGTGCGTTAATATTATCATGTTCTAGTTTTAAAACATTATTTAATGTTAAAATAGCTAAAAATGCGGAATAAATTTTTCTTCTTTCTTTTCATTCATTCATTCATTCCCTGAATCGCAACCTTTACGATTCTTCTTTATACTAAAATCATATTTATTATATAACTTATTTAGCCTGAGTAGATATGAATATATATATATATATATATATATATATATACACAATTCATTCTTTCAAGCATATCCCCTTTTTAGAACAAATAATTTTCATCTATTGAATAATTTAAAATTTTACACATCTGTGATTTACACATGAAAATCACATCAAATGATTTAACACAATATATTTTAACTAAATCACTAGTCTTCTTTTCATGCGCTCCTAATCACGATAGATTGCATCATAGCTTTAACCTGCAAATTAAGCAAGATTGAGCACGACGGCCCAGCAAGTCTAACAGTCTATCGTGCATCACATAGCATATAGGTTTCACATTCAGTTCATGCGTTTATATTCTTGGTGTTCAAGCATATTACAAATGCATTATCACATTTATATCATGCTGGTAGCAACATGCATACCATAGAATACTACACATGTCATGTACATGTCATTTATTGCACATATATATTGTGTTCCCCAACTCAATTCAATAATTAGTCATAATTTGACCTTAATCATTCACAAAGCAAATAATGCAGTTCATAGGTATTACATGCTTATAAACATAAATCATGCTAATAGTTATCTATAAAAATTATAAGTCCACATAAATAAACTGAGAAACTTGCCTTGAGTGTTGTTATAATGTTATAACTTATTTGCTCGGTGATGATCCTACACAAATTGAGTATATATTCATACACACATTAGTTTCACATACTAAATTCGCATACATAATGTAAACTAATTTTTATTTTACATTAAGTATAATCTTTTTGTTCTTGTCTTAAAACCATTCCACGTTTCTTTAGAAACTTTTATCTGTTATAACCCTTTCCATGCACAAAAAGGTTCTCTCATAGTTTTAGTAAATAAATACTTTACATCTCAAAGTATAGACCATTTATATACCATTTTAAGAATATCTTTCATCTTTATTTGTAAACTTGGGACTACATACTATTTTAAAAATATAGCATGAACAATTTGGGTTCATTAAGATGATATTACAAAAGCTCCAATATGCCCCCCTCACCTTAGTTTTTTTTTTCTTTCATTCAATTCAAGTTTTTAGAAATTCTTTAAAACTTGATTTGAGCTGAATTTGATTCACTCAATCAACTTAGTTAACATCATAATACATATATAAAGGTTACCTAGCCCCAAACTTTGCTTAATTTTTGATTTTTAAGCATTAATTTACATTGAGGCAAATTTTCAAATACCTTACACGCATAAATAAATTTCCAGATTTTCACAAGCTTTTAAACATGGTTTAGCCAAGAATTTTCGAAATTCTTCATCCTTATAACTCCAAGCATCACTTACCATCCATATCACATCAATTCTCATAGTCCAAGCACAACAATTTTATAAATATAAGACATTAATACTCTAATTTTTATGAACTTTAACAAATAAAGGTTAATACCTCTTATTTGATATTCTTATTTGAATTCTTGTTTCAATCCTTGCTCCAAACTTCTTGTTGATTGAATCCAATCTCCCTTAACAGCAATTTGATGCAATACTCCCTTCACTTAAATTGCTAATTTCAATTCCTAAAGGGTTTAGGTAGTTTCTTTGTTTGTGGGGAGAGAGCATATCAATTTGGGAGAGGAAGAAGAATGAAACGGATGGGAGAGAAAAGTGAGAGCTGAGAATTGGGTTTATTTGTAACTGATAATAGTCTAGTCTAGCATTCCCAACCTCTTTGTTAATTATCAGACTTGGTTTCTAAGTGTCATTCTAATATCCTAAGGATATGCCACCTCCTGCTGTAGCCCCTAATGACTCACTCATAAGGTTTATTCTCATTACTTTAATTCTCAGCAAAGTGAACTTAGCCTTTTAATACATATTCAACATCATGACTTGGTTAGTTGTTTAATGACCCAACACGCCACATTCTCATATTATATAGATAGTATACCTACCTATTAAAAGAAATAACAACCAAACATGTTGGGTCAATATCACATAACAATTGAGAGTGCAAAGGAGGCCCACCCACATGCTGCTCTGCAGCGACTGATGCTGCCATGGGCAGCAGCCTTGCATACAACATGTTAACTTCTTGACTTCATTACTTCTAGTTCAAATGATGGATTACAACAAATTTTAGACATGTTATATCTAGCATATGAGACTATATTTAAAAATTATAAACTCCCCATTTCGGATTCTTTAAGCTGCCCAAAACAGTGTTCTAAAGTAGTTTGTCATACTAAATTTCAACTTTTCTTTTTAGCTCATAACTTCGATTACAACCAATTTTGGATATATTGTAGACACCATATTAGTCTATATTTAGAAAATATAATCCACCAATTTTGGACATCATAGGCAGTCCAAATCAGACCCCAAAAAAGTTTGGTCGCAACTGTTTTTAAATTTTTTTTCCAGCTTTACCCTATCTCGTTAAAACAGTCATAACTAATTCGTTTTAAAACATTTTTGACTGATTCGAGCGCCCACGCGAAGCTAACTTCCGGGGCTACAACTCTTATTCAATAACCTTTCCCAAATTCTGCACCCATAATTCCAGAAAATCCGCGCAAGGGGCTGGTCAGAATCTGATTTCCATATTTTGGACAGATTCGCCACTCACTTTAGAATGCCATAACTCCCTCCTCCGAAGTCGAAATTAATCCGTTCTGGAGGCTACGAATAGCTGGGACGGCACACTACAAGCCCCCAGAAAATTATAATTTTCCAGAAAGTCTAACTAGCCAAAACAGTTAGCCCAAAAGTGGCCCAACACACTATCTTTCGATTTTTTGTTTTGGCTTAAAATTGCTTTTCGTTCTAGTTTGATTCCTTCAAACCTTTTAACTAACTGTATAAGATATTCATACATGAAATCTTAACTTTGGCTTTTCCCAAATTCTTGGTTTTTAAGTAAAACAGTCCATATAGGACTTTTGTCAAACATGTTGCATGCACTATTTTAAATCACCATTCTCATTACTCTTTATTTGTGTTATCAGTCCATTTTAACCTCCTTATAACACCACACAACACACTAGCTCCATATTTCTAATTACAATCATTAGAATTCATTTACATAATCAATTCAAAGATATTCAATCACTTTCTAAATAGTTAACTTACTAACTATTTCAAATTTCTTAATCTCTTTCATTCTAATACCAACCATGTAATATTACAACTCCCCATCATATATAACAATTACCCCAAAGCTTTAATTAGCTATAATAATCAAGTAAATCCTTTTCCTTAGCTAATACTTGTGTAATTTATCAATTACACACTAACTCACATATTCATATATCAATTCCATATACTTTAAAGAAAACATACAGAATTCAATGTATACCTCTTTGTCAACTTGCATTTAGATTTTAAACTCCCTCGAAGCTTCAATTCCGAAATTATATCTTAGCACAGTTAGAATTGAATTTGGGAAGGAGGGCTCGGCTACATGGATTTTGGCATGAGAAGCAAAAATTTCGGCTATAGTGAGAGAAGAAGAGGGGCTTGGCTGATTATGAAAGAGGAAAGAAGACTAGGTTCTTCCAATTTTGTAAGTAATTTGGCTTAGCCTCCAAGAATTTTTCTTGTTCCCCCACACACTCTCTCACGGCAACATAAGGAAGAAAAGTGGCTTGGCCTTTAATCTTGTAACAGTACTTTGATAATAAGAAATTCCAATTTTGGTTGATTTAATTAATTAGTCTTGTTTCCTCTCTTTTGCTTTTAATAAGTAATTTAATTACTTGATCTTTAGTAACTTAATTCTATTAAATAAGTTACTATTTAACTCACCCTTAAAATGTTTCACCCAACTTAAGTCTTCTCTAGTCTTCCCCCTCGCTTTTAAAAGCTTGCAAATCACACATGGCATATTCTTGGTATATTCTCGGAATATTCTTTATTTCTTAGCATATTCCTTAAGATATTTTCTTAAGTTTCAAATATTAGGTTTTCAACTCTAAAGTTTTCGTAACTCGCACAATTCTCCCTCTCTTATCTTTAGCTTGCTTTTGTTAAGTTATTTAATTACTCAATCTTTGTAACTTAATTTAATCAAATAAGTTACTACATAAATCTCCTTAATTTATTTGACTCTCTTGGAATCATATAATTTACATAACCCATCTTTGATATATAAATTATATAAAATGTAACATAACATGCTCAAATTGCATATTTATTTTATAATTATAAAATAAATATGCTACATATAATTTCTTATGTAAATACAATTATTTACATACCCAAGATATTATAATATAATATCCTTACATCATTATCATAAATTTATTTAAGAATTTATTTACTTATTTCTTAAGATATTACGATAAATATAATATCTTTTCTTTATTAAATTAATTTTATATAAGAATTTATTCTAATACTCTTGGGTAAAGTATATATAGATATTATATGTTTAACACTCCTCTTTTTGCCTCATTACGCAAATTGATCCCACAATTTTATTTCCCTACGTAATATATATTTATTAACTCCCCATTACCTAATTTAAATAACTTATTTAAATTATACAATCTATATTGTTTAATTAAATTTAATTTCCTCCTTTTCATAAATTATTTTCAAACAATTTATTTATATATTAAATATATAATTTAATATATTTCATTTATTCAAATATGAATTTAATTTACTAACTAGTTAATACCAATATACATATTTTATATATTGGATCTCACATCATATTTTTACTTTACATCATTTGGTATAATATTAAATATTATACCATTATCTATGTAACATAATATCACATATCCAATTATTTTTTTTCATTTCTATAAATTGCCTTCACAATTTATTTAACTATAGTAAATATATTAATATATTCACTACATTAAGTACATGCATACATTACACTCAATAGTGTAATATATAATTTCTTCAATAAAATAGTGGTTATACATTAAGTATATTTAATGACACCAATCTACCATATTAAAATAATTTAATATTTTAAATTATTTTAATTCTACCCATCTCATTTTCTTTAATAAATTATCCCTACTGTGACAACCCCAAAATAGGTCCATTCCATCCAACCTATTCTGAGTCGCCAAATACATGGTACAGAAAATAACTACAACTTTATTACAACAATTGTCGTGCAAAATACAACAACACATATGCTGTGAGCTTGGAAACAAATATATACCAAATGTGACTCATGTTCCAACCGTGAACATCACCTCACAATAACACCTTACATAAAGGTATAGTCAAAAATTGTTTTAGAAATTAGAATCTTTTGGAAGTGCTCAAGGAAACCTTCGTACATGGGAGGCCACGCGTCTAGGTTATGATAGATATCATATGGCCACAGAATTATCCTTGGTTGATCCAATAGACCCCAAAGAAAAACGAGAAGATTACTATCATATTCTTCCCAATGGTGAGTCTTCTCTTGACTTATCATTATCTCCACTGTCTCTAATTGAGAATTATACTTCAAACAAACACCAAGATTATATAGGTAGTGCCCATAGATATACTCAGCAAGTGGATGAGCACAACCCTGTCCTATGATGACACGAGGTTGTATGTCATTAGACATCTTGTATGATAGTGACAAAACACCCTTCCAACGTTGGGTTCGCCTCACCCTATTTTCTTCACCAAATATAACTACTAAATGATGACCACCGTTCTATTCCCTTGTTACCCCCGCTCGACCCAGCTACACTCTTATTACCTGAAAGGAATTGTGATGCAAAAGGGTGAGCACAACTAGCTCAGTAAAGAATATCATGACTAAAGATAATTAAATTATCAATAGCCTTCATCAATAATAAATCAGAGATTTAGAACATATGGTAAATGATAAAAATTTCAACCATAGTTGCAGTGGAACGAGCAATCCATTAGAAGAGTCAAATAGACTATAAAGTCTGTTATCTTCTCCATGTTAAAAATCCACCAACAATATTTTATCCATGTAACATCACTCAACAGTTCCTTTCCACAATCATATGAATAACTCATAATCATAATTGTGACTATAAATTTTTCTTCGCACCCAGGACGAATAATATTTTCATCACCTGTCTTTACCTGAAACATCAGAGATCATGGTTATACCAAATCACATTTCATGTTCATAATCATACTAATAAATCCATCTTTGCACTACGGCCAAAGATATTCATTTGTATCACCAGTTGGTCATGTTTATCTCAACATCTGTTCATCTTTGCACTACTGGCCAAAGATATTCAACAACATGTCATCTTTGCACTACGGGCCAAAGATATTCATCAACAATTCATCTTTGCACTACATACCAAATATATTCATCAATATTTCATCTTTGTACTACAGGCCAAAGATATTAATATCTTAAAGAAATATATAATCATTTCAGAATTTTATATAAACAATAATTATAACCATGTTGATCAATTCACCTTTGCACTTAAGCTAAAGATATTCACTTATAAATTCAATGGTCATGATCATACCAGTCACAATTCAACTTTGCACTACAGGCCAAAGAGAACCCATAGTCATGATCATACCAATAATCTACCCATCTTTACACTCTAGTGAAAGAGAATTTCAACATCAGGGTTATAAAAATGTTATATATGATAATAAAATCAATATAATCAATACATAGTAACTCATGAATAGTAACTCGTGAATAGTAACTCCGACACAAAAAGGTTGAAATTCCACAATAAAATTCATACCAATACTTCGGTATAATGACATTGAAAGAATAACATTTCTTAAGCTTATAAACAATTTATTTTAATTGTTTACACTTTACTAATTAATGCATTTAATCATCATAAAATGTCAACTCTTAAGATTTCATCATCAATAGCCAAAACCCTCATCAAAAATCTGCATATACCTCATATAGGATTCTCAAGCCATAAAATCTTATTTTCCAATTTTCTTACTTCACATAACATATTTAATTTATTTTCTCATAACTTGTCTATTTTCATAAAAAATACCAAATCAGTTCCAAAAATATTTCTTTTCTGGGATTTAGCATAATATAGTCCCATATTGAACATATATTTTTCTCAAAATTTTTAAAACTCATTTACTATTTTTTATATGGCCAAAACCACCGAATATTTAGACATTTATCAAAAATTGTACTTTTGTCCAAAAATTCTGAAATTTACAGAGTATACTTCTATCATACACATGTACTCCCAATAAAAATTTCATCAATTTTGGAGTTAACCACAAGGAATTATAAGCAGTTACTTTTAAAATAGTCTTTTCTCATAAAATTCATAACTCTCAATCTATACATCCAAAAATCACCATTTTTGGACACAATCAATAAAACTCATCAAAATATCATTTTAAATTTTTCCAGAATTTTTGAAGTTCAGAAAAATTATGAAACTGAAAATCATAACAACCCTTAAAATCCCTTACTATTCCTTACCTCAAAAGAGCAGTACTTCTGATCGGTATAAGGCTGAAGGAAACTTGCACTGATGAATAGCAACTCACCAAGTATCTAAATACTCACAAAATACACTCAATAATCTAGAGAGAGAAAGAGAGAAAGCTTATGTTTCTGGTGTGATTTTCAATTCTAACTTAGCCCTCTATTTATAGGAAAATTTTAGTAGGTTTGACCTGCAACCTGGGCTTTACCTGCTACTATTCCCACCCACCACATTTGAAATATAATTCAGCACATTTCTTCACCAACCACAAGTGGGGCCCACCAATTCTAGAATTTTCTACCAAAAATGATTTATAACCTGATTTCCGAATCAGCCACCTCTTAAAATTCATAACAAATCATACGTTCATTTTTAACGGTTCAAAATTTGTGGACATATACTCAACTTATATATGTATAACATATCCAAAAATTACCACGATCCAACGGTCGGATTAAAAATTATAACCCCCGTAAAATATCTCGAAAACCCTGATTTTTAATACATCCATTCCGACAAAAATACTGATAAAAACCTCAACATTAACTCCTTCATTTTTAACCACAAAAATATATCCCTCATTTATATCCACATAATATAAATATTTCCTTATCATATGAATCAATAATTAATTATTCACAAATAATATTACAGAATCACATTTATGACAACCAGGCCGTTCCCAGGAAAGAGGGGGCTTTCCAATAAGAATTTCTCCTTACTGGCGCGCAATTAGATGACCAAACCTCTCCTTAGACAGAACTTTCTAGACATTGACAATAATGTTATCTAATAATATTATTCAAATAATATGAATTATTGATCTGATAAAGGAAAATACTGTGCAGCAATAATTATTGAAACAACAATAATATAAAATATCAACGCAACAATTATTGAATCAATAAAATAAAATATTGAACAGTAATTACTGTAACAATTATTGAGTAGTGCCTTCTTACGTAAGAATCAATAATTTTAAAAATACTATGCAATACCGTGTGCTACTGTGCAATAACGCGTATTACTATATTTTAACCACCGGGTATTCCAACAGTGTTAACGGTAACAACTACGCCGTTATTTGTAAAAACTTAAATTTTTGTCGTTATCGTCATCCGACAGTTATTCGTTATGGGGCCCACAAATAGCTGCGCCGTCGTACGAATATTCCCCGACAGAAAGAATATTCTACGACCAAACGAATATTCCCCGACAACAATGATTATTTTATAACCACTTGCTTATTTTGAAAAAAATATTCACATTTCACCCATAACTTTAAACTTTTATCAATTTAACCATTTACTGAATAGTAATTATAAGAAAAATTGAATACTTTTATTTCATAAAATTCGGGGTCTTACAATCTCCCCTCCTTATGAAATTTCGTCCCCGAAATTTACGTACCTGGTATTTCAAAGAGTTGAGAATACCTTCCTTTCATTTCAAATTCCATCTTCTCTGTCATCATAATTTCTCCACTGCTCATCTCCTGTATTTCAAATAACATTCTAGAATACAGCTTCAAAACAAGTGTTAATTTAACAAATTAACATATCACATAATATCCCGATATTATGACTGACCAACAAATAAGCTTAGGTAGGACACACTAGCGAAGGATTTACTCATCTCTCCCCTCCTAGTTGTATTCCCCGATCTCCGCCAGAGATCATATCCCCAAGCTCTGATACCACCTGTGACAACCCCAAAATAGGTCCATTCCATCCAACCTATTCTGAGTCGCCAAATACATGGTACAGAAAATAACTACAACTTTATTACAACAATTGTCGTGCAAAATACAACAACACATATGCTGTGAGCTTGGAAACAAATATATACCAAATGTGACTCATGTTCCAACCGTGAACATCACCTCACAATAACACCTTACATAAAGGTATAGTCAAAAATTGTTTTAGAAATTAGAATCTTTTGGAAGTGCTCAAGGAAACCTTCGTACATGGGAGGCCACGCGTCTAGGTTATGATAGATATCATATGGCCACAGAATTATCCTTGGTTGATCCAATAGACCCCAAAGAAAAACGAGAAGATTACTATCATATTCTTCCCAATGGTGAGTCTTCTCTTGACTTATCATTATCTCCACTGTCTCTAATTGAGAATTATACTTCAAACAAACACCAAGATTATATAGGTAGTGCCCATAGATATACTCAGCAAGTGGATGAGCACAACCCTGTCCTATGATGACACGAGGTTGTATGTCATTAGACATCTTGTATGATAGTGACAAAACACCCTTCCAACGTTGGGTTCGCCTCACCCTATTTTCTTCACCAAATATAACTACTAAATGATGACCACCGTTCTATTCCCTTGTTACCCCCGCTCGACCCAGCTACACTCTTATTACCTGAAAGGAATTGTGAAGCAAAAGGGTGAGCACAACTAGCTCAGTAAAGAATATCATGACTAAAGATAATTAAATTATCAATAGCCTTCATCAATAATAAATCAGAGATTTAGAACATATGGTAAATGATAAAAATTTCAACCATAGTTGCAGCGGAACGAGCAATCCATTAGAAGAGTCAAATAGACTATAAAGTCTGTTATCTTCTCCGTGTTAAAAATCCACCAATAATATTTTATCCATGTAACATCACTCAACAGTTCCTTTCCACAATCATATGAATAACTCATAATCATAATTGTGACTATAAATTTTTCTTCGCACCCAGGACGAATAATATTTTCATCACCTGTCTTTACCTGAAACATCAGAGATCATGGTTATACCAAATCACATTTCATGTTCATAATCATACTAATAAATCCATCTTTGCACTACGGCCAAAGATATTCATTTGTATCACCAGTTGGTCATGTTTATCTCAACATCTGTTCATCTTTGCACTACTGGCCAAAGATATTCAACAACATGTCATCTTTGCACTACGGGCCAAAGATATTCATCAACAATTCATCTTTGCACTACATGCCAAATATATTCATCAATATTTCATCTTTGTACTACAGGCCAAAGATATTAATATCTCAAAGAAATATATAATCATTTCAGAATTTTATATAAACAATAATTATAACCATGTTGATCAATTCACCTTTGCACTTAAGCTAAAGATATTCACTTATAAATTCAATGGTCATGATCATACCAGTCACAATTCAACTTTGCACTACAGGCCAAAGAGAACCCATAGTCATGATCATACCAATAATCTACCCATCTTTACACTCTAGTGAAAGAGAATTTCAACATCAGGGTTATAAAAATGTTATATATGATAATAAAATCAATATAATCAATACATAGTAACTCATGAATAGTAACTCGTGAATAGTAACTCCGACACAAAAAGGTTGAAATTCCACAATAAAATTCATACCAATACTTCGGTATAATGACATTGAAAGAATAACATTTCTTAAGCTTATAAACAATTTATTTTAATTGTTTACACTTTACTAATTAATGCATTTAATCATCATAAAATGTCAACTCTTAAGATTTCATCATCAATAGCCAAAACCCTCATCAAAAATCTGCATATACCTCATATAGGATTCTCAAGCCATAAAATCCTATTTTCCAATTTTCTTACTTCACATAACATATTTAATTTATTTTCTCATAACTTGTCTATTTTCATAAAAAATACCAAATCAGTTCCAAAAATATTTCTTTTCTGGGATTTAGCATAATATAGTCCCATATTGAACATATATTTTTCTCAAAATTTTTAAAACTCATTTACTATTTTTTATATGGCCAAAACCACCGAATATTTAGACATTTATCAAAAATTGTACTTTTGTCCAAAAATTCTGAAATTTACAGAGTATACTTCTATCATACACATGTACTCCCAATAAAAATTTCATCAATTTTGGAGTTAACCACAAGGAATTATAAGCAGTTACTTTTAAAATAGTCTTTTCTCATAAAATTCATAACTCTCAATCTATACATCCAAAAATCACCATTTTTGGACACAATCAATAAAACTCATCAAAATATCATTTTAAATTTTTCCAGAATTTTTGAAGTTCAGAAAAATTACGAAACTGAAAATCATAACAACCCTTAAAATCCCTTACTATCCCTTACCTCAAAAGAGCAGTACTTCTGATCGGTATAAGGCTGAAGGAAACTTGCACTGATGAATAGCAACTCACCAAGTATCTAAATACTCACAAAATACACTCAATAATCTAGAGAGAGAAAGAGAGAAAGCTTATGTTTCTGGTGTGATTTTCAATTCTAACTTAGCCCTCTATTTATAGGAAAATTTTAGTAGGTTTGACCTGCAACCTGGTGGCTTTACCTGCTACTATTCCCACCCACCACATTTGAAATATAATTCAGCACATTTCTTCACCAACCACAAGTGGGGCCCACCAATTCTAGAATTTTCTACCAAAAATGATTTATAACCTGATTTCCGAATCAGCCACCTCTTAAAATTCATAACAAATCATACGTTCATTTTTAACGGTTCAAAATTTGTGGACATATACTCAACTTATATATGTATAACATATCCAAAAATTACCACGATCCAACGGTCGGATTAAAAATTATAACCCCCGTAAAATATCTCGAAAACCCTGATTTTTAATACATCCATTCCGACAAAAATACTGATAAAAACCTCAACATTAACTCCTTCATTTTTAACCACAAAAATATATCCCTCATTTATATCCACATAATATAAATATTTCCTTATCATATGAATCAATAATTAATTATTCACAAATAATATTACAGAATCACATTTATGACAACCAGGCCGTTCCCAGGAAAGAGGGGGCTTTCCAATAAGAATTTCTCCTTACTGGCGCGCAATTAGATGACCAAACCTCTCCTTAGACAGAACTTTCTAGACATTGACAATAATGTTATCTAATAATATTATTCAAATAATATGAATTATTGATCTGATAAAGGAAAATACTGTGCAGCAATAATTATTGAAACAACAATAATATAAAATATCAACGCAACAATTATTGAATCAATAAAATAAAATATTGAACAGTAATTACTGTAACAATTATTGAGTAGTGCCTTCTTACGTAAGAATCAATAATTTTAAAAATACTATGCAATACCGTGTGCTACTGTGCAATAACGCGTATTACTATATTTTAACCACCGGGTATTCCAACAGTGTTAACGGTAACAACTACGCCGTTATTTGTAAAAACTTAAATTTTTGTCGTTATCGTCATCCGACAGTTATTCGTTATGGGGCCCACAAATAGCTGCGCCGTCGTACGAATATTCCCCGACAGAAAGAATATTCTACGACCAAACGAATATTCCCCGACAACAATGATTATTTTATAACCACTTGCTTATTTTGAAAAAAATATTCACATTTCACCCATAACTTTAAACTTTTATCAATTTAACCATTTACTGAATAGTAATTATAAGAAAAATTGAATACTTTTATTTCATAAAATTCGGGGTCTTACACCTACAATTTATTTACGTATAATAAGTATATAATACCAATATATTTATTAAGCATAAACATCACATATTGCATAGTTCATACCCACTTATGTAATATAATATCATACAACATATTATCTAATAAGAATTTTATTTATTTAATTCTTACTTTAATATTACCCAAAAATTTGGGTTATCACATAAATTAGTAATATGTTGGGATGTATAGATATGATAGTATCGTGAGCACCACAGTCGAGGTAATGGTAACCCAAATTTGGAGGCGTCACAAGCTTCCTCAGGACATTGTAGCCTGTGCCACCGTCGAGAGTATGAGTATCTCTCCGGAGCAGTTCACCGCGATATGCAACGAGGTGGTCCGAATGGTGGTTACCTTACTCATGGACGCTTTTGGGTCGATGCTAAGTCTTCCATCGACTACTCAGGTATACTATTCGTTTTAAATTTAAGTATTTTACATGCTAGTTAATTTTCATTTAGTTGTATTTTTAATTGTATATCATATGCACTAATGAGTTACATTATATTGTATCAACATGGTGACGATCCCGAGCGTGATGGCGTGCCGAGGAGGCTGCTCACTCCGATCACGAGCAGTAGGATGGCGTCGATCATTTTCATACGCCATAGTAGTAGTGTCGACGCCCGTCCGATGATCCTCCTCATACCGGGGGTAGTACTACTGGCATGACTTAGTTTTGTAGATGATTAGTACATATTTTATTCATCTTTACTTTAGTTTAGCTTAATGGGATGTAATTTTTTGTATTTTAGTTGATGTTTGACATATTGTAGTTTAAAAATTGTCATAACATGTCATTTTTTGTATATCTTTTGGAAAATTAGAGTATTTTTATTATTTTTGGAGGTGAAATTCATATTGGACTTGTATGTGAATAAAAGCCAGTTATTAATGTATGTATATATATGTTGTTGAAAGGTTATTATTATGTTGTATGTGCTGTTGGTAAAATAAACAGGTTTACAGGTATAAAAAATATGGGTTAAAACCCTGGATATTGCCAAAACAGGAAAAAAATTCAATAAAAAATATACCTTATTCTCAACGGAATAAGTTATTCTTGACAAAATTTCGTCGAATTTAAATTTTCTTCATACCAGCCAGTAATGCCACGTGGCAGCTTATCCTCGACTGATTATTTCTGACTAAGTAGATTCCGTCGATAATACGCGAGTAATTCTGACCGAATATTTAGTCGAAAATGGTTCCGTCGAGGTTCTTTAATTACAACCAAAAACTCGACGAACTTAATTTCGACGTGCCTATATCCGACCGAATTTTTGACTGAATATTCCGTCAGAATTAAGTTATTCTTGACGGAATATCCTTAATTCCGACGGAATATTCCGTCGAAAATAGCCCTTTTTCTTGTAGTGATAATAGTAGTGCATATAGATTTTTTGTTAATAAATCAAAAATAGAGGAAATACATGAAAATATTATAATTGAGTCAAAAGATACAGAATTCTTTGAAATAGTATTTCCTAATAAAAAGGAACAAGAGTCAAGTTCTAATGAACATGAAACAAGTTCAAACAAAATAACTTATGACACTGTTAGTGATAGTGATCATGGATTAGAAGATATTAATGAACCTAGACGTAGTAAACGTGCTAGAATACCAAAATCTTATGATCCGGATTCTCTAAATTACTTGTTAGAAAATGAGCACTTATAGAGAAGCGATGTCGAGTCCCGAAGCTCCATATTGGAAAGAGGCTATAATTAGTGAAGTAGAATCTATTTTGCACAATCATACTTATGTGACAAGAATATCCTCAATTAGGATGTTAATAGTCATTGCAGCTATATATAATCTAGAGATACATCAAATGGATGTGAAAACATCTTTCTTTAATTGATATTTAGAGAAAGAAATCTACATGGAACAACAAGAAGGGTTTATTGTTCCAACTTCCAGGACAAGAAAAGAAAGTTTGTCAGCTTGTGAAGTCCTTTTATGGATTAAAACAAACACCTAAATAATGACATGAAAATTTTGACAGTGCAATGTTGTCAAATGATTTCATGATAAATGAGTGTGACAAATGTGTGTATGTCAAGGACACTTAGAAAGGGTTTGTCATTATTTGTCTCTTTGTAGATGAAATGCTCATTATGGGTAATAATAATAAAATCATTAAAACTACCAAAAGAATGTTAAATAATATATTTGTCATGAAATACATGGGTGTTGCTGATGTAATATTAGAAATTAAAATTTCCAAAACATCGGATGGGTTAGTATTATCGCAATAAACTATATTGAGAAAATACTCAGAAAATTTAATCAATATGATTGCAATCCTGTGGGAACATCGGTAGATATAGATCTATATTTGTTTAAAAATAAAAGAGAGAGCATATCATATGTCGTCAATAAATTGAGTAGATTTACAAGTAATCAAGGACAAGATCACTAGAAAGCAATTATAAGAGTTTTAATGTATTTAAAACACACTCAAAACTTTGAATTTCACTACTCAAGATATCCAGCAGTACTCGAAGGATATTGTGATACGAACTGGATATCGGATACAAAAGACTCTAAATCCACAAGTGTTTTTGTGTGTACACTAGTTGGAGGAGCAGTGTCATAGAAATCTTCTAAATTAACAAACATGCAATGCTCGATTAACGATAGAATCTGAGTTTATTGTATTGGATAAGACTAAAGAAGAAGTTGAGTGGCTTCGTCATGTTTTAGAAGATATTCCTATGTGATCTAAACATGTACCACCTATTTATATTCATTGTGATAATCAATCAATAATTGGAAGGACAAAGAGTTACATGTATAATGGTAAGTCTATACATATTCGTCGTAGACACAATATCATAAAACAATTGCTCTCTAATGACATTATGTCTATTGAGTACATAAAGTCTAAAGAAAATATTGATGATCCATTAACTAAAGGTTTAACTTGAGAGAAAGTAAAAATAACCTCGAGGGGAATGAGTTTAAAGCCTCTAGATAAGGATCATCGTGATGGAAACCCAACCTAGTTGAATGGAGATCCCAAGATCTAGGTTCAAAGGGACAACTAAATTGTGAACGATTTAATCAAATCACTATAAATAAATTAATTTCTTCTACTCATTCTTATGATATAAGATAGTAATACCTGCAACTGTTTTAGGATAAGCCATGCTTTTAAGGATTCTTAAATCTTGATAAAGAAGTGGGGTATGAAAAGGATACTCTTATTAAGAATCACCTATGCGAGTGTGAACTGGTACAATTGAATGAAAAGGAGAAGGCTATAATTTTCTAAAGCACTCATAAATACGGGATTGTTCGGGGGCCGAAATGAACAAAATCATGAGAACCAAATAAGGTCTAAAAGGATTCTGTGTGAATTACTATTGTCTTGATTTACACAAATCGCTGGACAGTTCAAGACATCACGTTCACTAGATAACCAGTAAACCTGATAGTTTTTCACAAGGGAAGGTTTAAAGCAAAAAGTCACCTTTCTCTATACAGATGATTTCCAATTCTCTCTCTCTCTATCTCTCTCTCTCTCTCTGGCTGAATCTGCATAACATTTGCATAAGGCTGGCAGTTAATTTTATTCATGTGGGGGATTATTACAATTTGAGCTTAAATTGAAGTGGGTGTCATTAATTATTTGAAATGATTCCACACGTCAATGTGTTCTACTCCATGAGTAGATTAAATTAAGTATTTAGAAGCTCAAATCTATGGAGAAATGAATGAGAAATTAACTCCCAAGATCACCCTCGAAAACGATAATAAATATTTATGGGAAGCTAAGTCCCAGATCGGTTAAGAACTAAATATTAAATGAGTTTATATACATTAAAGTTGCTCTTGGGTTTGGGCCCTAAAGGGCACCCCACTTTTTTGGAAGGGAGATAACCTAGCGAAGTTTGGTTCAAACGCACACGCGCAGTGACCGACCGGGCTGAGCTCGGGCTCGGGGTCGTGGGTCGTGGGTCGTTTAGGGAAGCGTTATCTATCAAACGGACGCGTCAATACTACGTTATTTTGGAAAGTGCTATCTGCCTGAACGGATTGAAAGTAGCATGCATATAAGTCAATCATGTATGATGATAAAATATTTACTTTATAAACAATCTTGTTCATTTATTAATAAAAGTATTATTTATTAAAGGCATTTAATTAACTACATGGTGCTATTTTATAATATGTAATAAACTCATAGTTTTAAGTAATGCTTTTAGAATCATGATGAGATCATGCTAATGAGATTTAAATTTTTAGATAGCTTAACAACTAAAATTTTCCCAATAAATGGATTACTAAAAAGGAGATTAGTGAATCCGGATAGATTGGTACATACGTTGCTTGCTCATTGGATGAGGATGATTGATCTCATGATCATTTGTGTGGAGACACTAAAGCAAGTATGTAAGTGCTTATTGGAGAATAAGTTCACTGAACGTAACTCGCTAAGGAATACCTAATGGAGTTTTACTTTCCTGTCAATAGGAATTTCTGAAGTGATAGTAGTACAAGTGATTCTTAGACTTGAGATCATCATAGTATCTTGTTTGTAATAATTTATACTTTGACTTATTCCTTAAGACCCTTAGATTATGTTTGGGTATAATGAGTTATCTATGGAGATAATGAATGATCAATAAAGAATCTACCGCTTCTAATAAAAGAAGAGATATGTTCGATGTGATTCGATAAATGACAACTCAGGAATCCTTGACCAGGTGGAATGAAATTAGAAAGTAGTTTCTAATTTACATTTTTTCGGAGTTGTGCATTTGGGAATCAAAATACATATAATTATATAAAATAAGACTTAACAGTAATTCCATGTCTTATATTTAATTGGGATTTTATATGGTGGAAGGATTGAATTGTACGGTAACTATTTACTCAAAGGTTCTTTTATGATTGATGTTGAAATCTATATTATCTGGAAAGTCGTTGATCGCTAAGGAGACTTATCCTTATTGTAGAATAAATATTATTTATTTAAATAAATTAATAGTTTAATTTATTTATTTAAATGAGATTAGAATTGTTTTAATTGATTTATTCACATCCGGTTTAACATGGAAAACCTAAAGGGTCACACCATAAAAGAAAGAAAAATTATTTAAGAAGTTAATGGCATAATCGTAATAATATGTTAAGTGTATTTAATTTAATCTATGGTGATAGAATAAATTAAATAGCTTAATATTTATTATTTAATATTTTGAAAATATTAAATATTAATTAATAAGAGGAGTCTTATTAATATTATTACAATTATTATTATTTTAATTTCTAAAGGAGTTTGAAAATTAAATTAATATAAATACTCTCATTTATTCCTAATAAGATTAGGAGGAAAATTAATTAAAAGAGTTTAATTAATTATCCCTAATAAGATTAGGGAGCTTAATTAATTAAAATGATTTAATTAATTAAATATAACCATATTTCTAATTAGATTAGAAGGGTTGACTAATATCAATATAAGAGGAGTCTTATGCCATATATTAAATACGTGATTCTAATTGTTGGAGAGTACACGCCCTTTTTCTACAGAGATAGGAAAAACTAGGGTTTAGACAAAACACCCTTCTTGATTTGTGTTCTTCCTTGGTGGATCACCTCTAGAGGCAAAATGCTTGGATGGCTGACGTTGATCGATCAAAGGAAGGAATCAATCCCACGTATTCAAGGAGAGCACGAAGGATTAGGAGTTGAACTTGTACTTGAGGAAGCTCGAATCTTCAAGATTATGATTCTGATTCTCCTACTCTTTTCAGTACAAGAAAAAGGCCCAACAGCGACCGCACTTGCGGTCGCTGATATTAGTAATAGCGGCTGACATCTGCGATCGTGATTTAATTCAGTCGCAGTTTAATATCAGCGACCGCCTGTGGTCGCTGAGCGATCGCTAGCACAAATTTGCCTCCCAAAATTTGGCTAGAAATGTTGGCGCGAAGGTTTTATGCGACCACTTAACATCAGCGACCGCATGCGGTCGCTGATAAGTCCATGTCATTAAAAATTAGCAACCGCATGCGGTCGCTGATGGCGGTCGCTGATCAAACTTAATGTAATCAGTATTAGGCATTCGCTCGACATAGCAGATGGAGGGAAAAAAAACAGGGGGCATATAATAGAGAAAAGAGGGAGAAGGGGGACGCCACCGCTGCCATCGCCGCCGCCACCGTTGTCCAAACCGCTGCCACAGGTAATATCATACTATTGAAGGTATCATTTAATTTGAGTAATTGAAGGGTTTTTCTACAGCATTTATATTGTGTCTGTGGTCTGTTTAATTGAAGGGTAGCATAAATTTACCTTATTGTCTGTTTATGCAATATTGATTCATTTATCGGGTGTTTCATCTGTAAAATGTTGTTACTACATTTAGAAGCACAATAATAGGTTATGTATTTGCTGCTACTAAATTGATATGGACAGTAACATATGTGACGCCCCCAAAATAGGTATACAACACCCATTCTGAGTCGCCAAATACATGGTACAGAAAGCAAACTACAACTTCAATAATACAATTGTCGTGCAAAATACGACAACACATACTCTGAGTTTAAATACAAATATTATCTTCTAGACAATATCCACACTCAAATAAATCCTCATTACAATTATTCAAACACTATTTTACAGAAATAGTGAGGACTGCTAAAACATCTTTCTAGAACCATCACTCCATACCCCGACTAGATCCTGCTATGTTCTCACCTCCTGAGAAGAAAAATAGAACAAAAAGGAAAAGGGTGAGCTCAACTAGCCCAGTAAAGAATATTATGACTAAGATAATATACAACAAATTATCGTTAGTCTTCAACAGGGAAAAATCTGATAAAATATAATCGACAACAAGTTTTAGATCAACAACTACAACGGAAACAGCAAACCATTAGAAGAGTCAAGTAGAGAAAGAATTCTACTATCTTCTAACATTTAAAAGTCCATCATCAATATTTTATCCCTGTAACATCAATTAATAATCATCTTTAACCAAATATTCATCTTTGCACTACAGGCCAAAGATATTCATTTGTATCATCAGTCGGTCATGTTCATCTCAACACCTGTTCATCTTTGCACTACAGGCCAAAGATATTCATCAAGTAATTATACATCTTTGCACTACAGGCCAAAGATATTCAGTAATATCATCATTTAGGACTGAGGATGATGAAAAATATCTTAAAGAGAACGAATCCAATGAGACAGAAGGACAAATAGTAGGGATTCGTATAACAGTTTATCCAAGATCAATAATACTTCATAATAATCAATTGTGAAGCAGAATTCAAAAATAAAGATCAAAACATGGATACAATCAAAGAGAGTAACCATAATAGACATCTTGGACAAAAATGAAAAAATTTATTTTTCGGTGAATAGTGCCGTATTCGTGAATAGTGTCGTATACGTGAATAGTACCGTATACGTGAATAGTAACCCCGACACAAAAAGTTCCAAATTTGATAAAAACTCGTATCAATATTTCAGCATAATGATATTGAAGAAAATAATATCATTTAAGAAGAAAATAATATCCCTTACCTCAAAATATCAGTACTTCTGGTCGGAATACCGGTATAAGGCTGAAAAAAACTTGCTCTGATGAATAGAAACTCTCAAAGTATCTAAATACTCACAAAATACACTCAATAATCTAGAGAGAGAAAGAGAGAAAACTTGTTTCTGGTGTGATTTTCAATTCTAACTTAGCCCTCTATTTATAGGAAAATTTTGGTAGGTTTGACCTGCAACCTGATGGCTTTACCTGCTACTATTCCCACCCACCACATTTGAAATATAATTCAGCACATTTCTTCACCAACCACAAGTGGGGCCCACCAATTCTAGAATTTTCCACCAAAATGATAAACTCCGAAAATTCAACAATTTCTGAACCAGTCATCTTGTAAAATTCGTAATAAATCATACGTTCATTTTTAACGGTTCAAAATTTGTGGACATATACTCAACTTATATATGTATAACATATCCAAAAATTACCACGATCCAACGGTCGGATTAAAAATTATAACCCCCGCAAACTATCTCAAAAATCCTGATTTTTAATACCTCCATTCCGACAAAAATACTGACAAAAACCTCAACATTAACTCCTTCATTTTTAACCACAAAAATATATCCCTCATTTATATCCACATAAAATAAATATTTCCTTCTCATATGAATCAATAATTAATTATTCACAAATAATATTATAGAATCACATTTATGACAACCAGGCCGTTCCCAGGAAAGAGGGGGCTTTCCAATAAGAATTTCTCCTTACTGGCGCGCAATTAGATGACCAAACCTCTCCTTAGACAAAACTTTCTAGACATTGCCAATAATGTTATCTAATAATATTATTCAAATAATATGAATTATTGATCTGATAAAGGAAAATACTGTGCATCAACAATTATTGAAACAACAATAATATAAAATATCAACGCAGTAATTATTGAATCAATAAAATAAAATATTGAATAATAACTACTGTAACAATTATTGAGTAGTGCCTTCTTACGTAAGAATCAATAATTGGTGCAATACCGTGTGCTACTATATTTTAACCACCGGGTATTCCAACAGTATTAACGGTAACAACTACGCCGTTATTTATAAACAACTTATACTTATCGTTTTCTTCGTCCAATCGCTTTCCGTTATGGGGCCCACACAAGGCTGCGCCGTCGTACGAATATTCCCCGACAACAAGAATATTCCACGACCAAACGAATATTCCCCGACAAAATGAATATTTTATAACCACTTGCTTATTTTGTAAAATTTGCACATTTCACCCATAATCAAAGTATTATATCAAATTAACCTCTTATTATTCACAATAATATTTAGAGAAAATTTAATTTTATTCATTAATAAGTTGGGGTCTTACAACCTCCCCTCCTTATGAAATTTCGTCCTCGAAATTGACGTACGTACTTGATATTTCGAAAAGGTGAGGATACCTCGCTTTCATTTCTAATTCCAACTCCCAGGTCATTTCTTCAATAGCATGATTTCTCCACAAAACCTTAACTTGTGTTATAACCTTCGAGCGTAGGACATGCTCTTTCCTATCCAAGATCTTAACAGGTACCTCCTCGTACGTTAAATCTTCAGCTATCTCGTCTGGTTCTAACTCAATAATGTGGTTCGTTCTTTAACATATTTACGAAGCATAGATATGTGAAAAATATTATGAACACGAGACATGCTTGGAGGTAATGCGAGTCTATATGCCACATTTCCTATTCGCTCAAGAATCTCAAATGGACCAACAAATCTTGGATTGAGCTTTCCTCTCTTCCCAAATCTTGTAACTCCCTTCCATGGTGCAACACGTAATAATACATGATCCCCAATATTAAATTCCACGTCCTTCCGATGAAGATCTGCATAACTCTTTTGTCGATCATGTGCCGTTTGTATACGTTGTCGAATCATTTGGATCTTCTCTGTAGTAATGCGTACCAACTCTGGTCCCAACAATGTTGCTTCACCCACCTCGTCCCAGCATACTGGAGAACGACATTTTCTTCCATACAACGCCTCGAATGGAGCCACACCTATGCTCGCCTGATAACTGTTGTTGTAGGAGAATTCCACCAATGGTATGTACTTATCCCAACTCCCTTTGAGATCTAGGACACAAAGTCTTAATAAATCTTCAAGAGTTTGAATAGTCCTCTCTGATTGTCCGTCCGTTTGAGGATGGTATGCTGAACTGAATCATAAATCCGTGCCCATAGCTTTCTGCAAGCTAACCCAAAATCGTGAAGTGAATCTTGGGTCACGATCCGAAACTATGGATACTGGCATTCCATGCAATCTCACAATCTCGTTCATGTACATACTAGCAAGACGTTCAAGGGAATAAGTCTCACGTATCGGCAAGAAATGAGCGGACTTGGTTAATCTATCAACAATAACCCAAATCGCATCTATGCCTTGAGAAACCTTGGGAAGACCCGTAACAAAATCCATAGTAATGTGTTCCCACTTCCATTTCAGAATCTCAAGTGGTTGCAATGGACCCTTTGGTACTTGATGCTCCGCTTTTACACGTTGACAAGTTAAACATCTCGAGATAAACTCCGCGATCTCTCTTTTCATATTGCTATACCAAAATGTATGTCGAAGATCGTGATACATTTTGGTACTCCCAGGATGGATTGCAAACGGTGTGTTGTGTGCCTCCATCATTATTCTATGCTTCAAGTCAAAATCGTTAGAAACACAAAGTCTGGAGTTGACTCGAAGTATTCCTTCTTCATCGATTCTTGCTTCTGGAATAACACCTTCTTGCACTATCTTCTTCATACGCATCAGCTCCATGTCTGTAGCTTGAGCAGCTTTAACTTTATCGATTAAAGTCGGTGCTACTCGTATATTTGATATCATCACGTGGGTACTTGGAGCCTTCATCTCTATCTCCATCCTTTGCAAGTCATACAAAATGGGCCTTTGTGTTAACAACATTGCACTCGTACCCGCGTATGATCTTCTACTCAATGCGTCAGCTACTACGTTAGCTTTTTCAGGATGATATTGGATGGTATGATCATAATCTTTCAACAGCTCGAGCCAACGTCGCTGCCGTGTGTTGAGTTCCTTTTGGGTGAAGAAATATTTGAGGCTTTTATGATCTGTATAGATCTCCACTTTCTCCCCATACAGGTAGTGTCTCCAGATCTTCAACGCAAAAACGACTGCTGCCAACTCCAAATCATGAGTAGGATAATTCCTCTCATATTCTTTGAGTTGTCGTGAGGCATAGGCTATGACTTTTCCATGTTGCATGAGAACACATCCTAAACCTTTGCCTGAAGCATCGCTGTAGACAACAAATCCATCCGAACCAGATGGTATTGTCAGAACAGGTGCCGAAACGAGTCTCCTCTTGAGTTCTTGAAAACTCTTCTCACATTTCTCACTCCATACGAATTTTATATCTTTTCGAGTCAGCTGAGTTAACGGAGTAGCGATTCGAGAAAATTCTTCCACAAATCTCCGATAATAACCAGCTAAGCCCAGAAAGCTACGTACTTCGATTACTGACTTAGGTTGCTCTTAACTGTGACTCATATCCCAATCTTGGATAGTACGTCACAATGACACTTATCAGTTTACTACCGCACGAATATGGCGTCCCCTACGGAGAGTTTGGCTTCAGTGCATTCCGCAAAGAAAGTCACCAGATAGAGGCTCGGGTACTAACTTCTATAGTTGGGTTTTTAACTCCTGAAGTTCAATAGGAGCTATTCAATATGAGATTTTAGAAATGAGTTTTATATCGGGTTGAAGATCAATACAAAAATTCAATATCTCGCTCTGGGTTAAGCCAGGAAATTCTTCAGGAAATACGTCAGGAATTTCACTAACAACAGAAATATCATTCAAATCTGACGTATTTTTGTTCAAGTCCATGACATGGGCTAAGAAAGCTTGACATCCGTTTTTCAATAAACGAATAACTTTACGGCTTGATATGAAAGAGTTTGACTTCAATGGTTTGGTTGCTTGAATTTGAATAACAGGTTGCTTAGGAATATGAAAACTAACAACCTTACAAAAGCAGTCAATTTGGCATAATGAGTAGTTAACCAATCGATCCCTAAAATCACATCAAAAGTAAGTATCTTTAAAGAGATAAGGTCAACAGGTAATGTGATGGTGCCAACTTGGATCAAATAAAATTTATAAACAGTGGATGTAACGAAAGTGTGACGCCCCCAGAATAGGTATACAACACCCATTCTGAGTCGCCAAATACATGGTACAGAAAGCAAACTACAACTTCAATAATACAATTGTCGTGCAAAATACGACAACACATACTGTGAGTTTAAATACAAATATTATCTTCTAGACAATATCCATACTCAAATAAATCCTCATTACAATTATTCAAACACTATTTTACAGAAATAGTGAGGACTGCTAATACATCTTTCTAGAACCATCACTCCATACCCCGACTAGATCCTGCTATGTTCTCACCTCCTGAGAAGAAAAATGGAACAAAAAGGAAAAGGGTGAGCTCAACTAGCCCAGTAAAGAATATTATGACTAAGATAATATACAACAAATTATCGTTAGTCTTCAACAGGGAAAAATCTGATAAAATATAATCGACAACAAGTTTTAGATCAACAACTACAGCGGAAACAGCAAACCATTAGAAGAGTCAAGTAGAGAAAGAATTCTACTATCTTCTAACATTTAAAAGTCCATCATCAATATTTTATCCCTGTAACATCAATTAATAATCATCTTTAACCAAATATTCATCTTTGCACTACAGGCCAAAGATATTCATTTGTATCATCAGTCGGTCATGTTCATCTCAACACCTGTTCATCTTTGCACTACAGACCAAAGATATTCATCAAGTAATTATACATCTTTGCACTACAGGCCAAAGATATTCAGTAATATCATCATTTAGGACTGAGGATGATGAAAAATATCTTAAAGAGAACGAATCCAATGAGACAGAAGGACAAATAGTAGGGATTCGTATAACAGTTTATCCAAGATCAATAATACTTCATAATAATCAATTGTGAAGCAGAATTCAAAAATAAAGATCAAAACATGGATACAACCAAAGATAGTAACCATAATAGACATCTTGGACAAAAAGGAAAAATTTTATTTTTCGGTGAATAGTGCCGTATTCGTGAATAGTGTCGTATACGTGAATAGTACCGTATACGTGAATAGTAACCCCGACACAAAAAGTTCCAAATTTGATAAAAACTCGTATCAATATTTCAGCATAATGATATTGAAGAAAATAATATCATTTAAGAAGAAAATAATATCCCTTACCTCAAAATATCAGTACTTCTGGTCGGAATACCGGTATAAGGCTGAAAGAAACTTGCTCTGATGAATAGAAACTCTCAAAGTATCTAAATACTCACAAAATACACTCAATAATCTAGAGAGAGAAAGAGAGAAAACTTGTTTCTGGTGTGATTTTCAATTCTAACTTAGCCCTCTATTTATAGGAAAATTTTGGTAGGTTTGACCTGCAACCTGATGGCTTTACCTGCTACTATTCCCACCCACCATATTTGAAATATAATTCAACACATTTCTTCACCAACCACAAGTGGGGCCTACCAATTCTAGAATTTTCCACCAAAATGATAAACTCCGAAAATTCAACAATTTCTGAACCAGTCATCTTGTAAAATTCGTAATAAATCATACGTTCATTTTTAACGGTTCAAAATTTGTGGACATATACTCAACTTATATATGTATAACATATCCAAAAATTACCACGATCCAACTGTCGGATTAAAAATTATAACCCCCGCAAACTATCTCAAAAACCCTGATTTTTAATACCTCCATTCCGACAAAAATACTGACAAAAACCTCAACATTAACTCCTTCATTTTTAACCACAAAAATATATCCCTCATTTATATCCACATAAAATAAATATTTCCTTCTCATATGAATCAATAATTAATTATTCACAAATAATATTACAGAATCACATTTATGACAACCAGGCCGTTCTCAGGAAAGAGGGGGCTTTCCAATAAGGATTTCTCCTTACTGGCGCGCAATTAGATGACCAAACCTCTCCTTAGACAGAACTTTCTAGACATTGCCAATAATGTTATCTAATAATATTATTCAAATAATATGAATTATTGATCTGATAAATGAAAATACTGTGCAGCAACAATTATTGAAACAACAATAATATAAAATATCAACGCAGCAATTATTGAATCAATAAAATAAAATATTGAATAATAACTACTGTAACAATTATTGAGTAGTGCCTTCTTACGTAAGAATCAATAATTGGTGCAATACCGTGTGCTACTGTATTTTAACCACCGGGTATTCCAACAGTATTAACGGTAACAACTACGCCGTTATTTATAAACAACTTATACTTGTCGTTTTCTTCATCCAATCGCTTTCCGTTATGGGGCCCACACAAGGCTGCGTCGTCGTACGAATATTCCCCGACAGCAAGAATATTCCACGACCAACCGAATATTCACCGACCAAAAATAAATATTTTATAACCACTTGCTTATTTTGTAAAATTTGCACATTTCACCCATAACCAAAGTATTATATCAAATTAATCCCTTATTATTCACAATAATATTTAGAGAAAATTTGATTTTATTCATTAATAAGTTGGGGTCTTACAGAAAGTTTCTCCTAACGGAGTTTCAACAGATAAGTCAAAGTCTATTTTTTTCCGGAGTCAAGTTTAAACGTTTAGTATAAGCAGGAGAGATAAATGAATGGGTAAATCCGGTATCTAGTAAGGTATAAACTTCGCAAGAATTCAAGATTAGCTTACCCGTGATCACCTCGTTCGGGTTTCTCGTGTTTTGGCCAGTCACGACAAACGCCCTTCCAGGAACCGCTGATTTCGACTTATCCGGGATAACTTTTGGAGTCACCATCCCCGCTGAACTTGGTTTTGCTACAGAACACTCTCGAGCTATATGACCCTCCTTTCCATAGTTATAACATACCTTGGATTGTTGTGGGCAGTTTGGGCTGATATGTCCCTCTTTCCCACATTTGTAACATACGACCGGTGGTCGTTCTCCTCCCCTAGAAACAGTTGATGTTTGTGCTGACGTCTTCACGTTATCATTGTTGTACCTTCTCTTCTTGAAATCTCCTCCCGACTCGCTCCTTCTATTATCACAACCACGATTACCACCAGAGTGGTTACCACTTTTGTCCGAATGTTTTCCTCCATGCTGGTTTTCATTGCTTCGATGACTGCCGCCACCGGTATGACCCTGGTTGTGGTCCCTCGGTTGCACATACTCATTATCTCGCTCTAATAATTGAGCCCTGTTATGAGAGATAAGATATTGCCGAATCTCGGGTTTTAGACCTCTCAGAAACATCCTTGTCATTCGTTCCTCATTCTCGACCAAATGAGGTGCAAACCTGGATAACTCTGCAAACTTCACCTCGTACTGGGACACCGTCATGTTGTTTTGTTCCAGTCTGATAAACTCCACCTCCTTCATATGACAAATACTTTCAAGAAAGTACTTGTCATTGAAGAGTTTCTGAAACGTTTCCCAGGACATGTTGAGTGCGTCAGGCTGGGTACGCTTCACAGACTCCCACCAGTAGTCTGCCTCACCGCGAAACATAAAGGTGGCGAATGGAACCTTCTGTTCCTCCGTGCATCCCAAGACATCGAATATCTTGGTAATTTGCTTGACCCACGTTTCTGCCATGATTGGATCCGGCTTTCCCTTAAATTCTGGTGGTCCCAATTCTTTGAGCTGCTTAGCTGTGATCAACCGCGCGTTGTTATCATTTCCACCCGTATTCTGCACACGAGTCTCCCTCGTCTGATTTTGCATGAACTGCAAAAAGCTCCTAAACATTCTATCATTCATCGTTTGCTCGGTAACGTTATTTATAGGAGGAATATTGCCTTCCTGTTGCACGTTCCCCTAGGTGGTGATTAAAGGTGTCTCCACGGTCTGATTTACTCCATTATTAACGTTCTCAGCTGCCATTCTCAAATACTGCCATAAAACAAGGGTTAATAGTCATGTCATATATTATCCCTATACTCTGACCGACCAAATAAACACCAAATAAACTTAGTCAGGTCATACTAGCGAAGGAATTTCCTGTCTCTCCCCTCCTACTTCTTGTCTCACATCTCAGCCAGGGATCATATCCCTAAGCTCTGATACCAACTGTGACGCCCCCAAAATAGGTATACAACACCCATTCTGAGTCGCCAAATATATGGTACAGAAAGCAAACTACAACTTCAATAATACAATTATCGTGCAAAATACGACAACACATACTGTGAGTTTAAATACAAATATTGTCTTCTGGACAATATCCACACTCAAATAAATCCTCATTACAATTATTCAAACAATATTTTACAGAAATAGTGAGGACTGCTAAAACATCTTTCTAGAACCATCACTCCATACCCCGACTAGATCCTGCTATGTTCTCACCTCCTGAGAAGAAAAATAGAACAAAAAGGAAAAGGGTGAGCTCAACTAGCCCAGTAAAGAATATTATGACTAAGATAATATACAACAAATTATCGTTAGTCTTCAACAGGGAAAAATCTGATAGAATATAATCGACAACAAGTTTTAGATTAACAACTGCAGTGGAAACAGCAAACCATTAGAAGAGTCAAGTAGAGAAAGAATTCTACTATCTTCTAAGATTTAAAAGTCCATCATCAATATTTTATCCCTGTAACATCAATTAATAATCATCTTTATCCAAATATTCATCTTTGCACTACAGGCCAAAGATATTCATTTATATCACCTGTCAGTCATGTTCATCTCAACACCTGTTCATCTTTGCACTACAGGCCAAAGATATTCATCAAGTAATCATACATCTTTGCACTACAGGCCAAAGATATTCAGTAATATCATCATTTAGGATTGAGGATGATGAAAAATATCTTAAAGAGAACGAATCCAGTGAGACAGAAGGACAAATATTAGGGATTCGTATAACAGTTTATCCAAGATCAATAATACTTCATAATAATCAATTGTAAAGCAGAATTCAAAAATAAAGATCAAAATATGGATACAATCAAAGATAGTAACCATAATAGACATCTTGGACAAAAAGGAAAAATTTTATTTTTCGGTGAATAGTGCCGTATTCGTGAATAGTGCCGTATACGTGAATAGTAACGTATACGTGAATAGTAACCCCGACACAAAAAGTTCCAAATTTGATAAAAATTCATGTTGATATTTCAGCATAATGATATTGAAGAAAATAATATCATTTAAGAAGAAAATAATATCCCTTGCCTCAAGATATCAGTACTTCTGGTCGGAATACCGGTATAAGGCTGAAAGAAACTTGCTCTGATGAATAGAAACTCTCAAAGTATCTAAATACTCATAAAATACACTCAATAATCTAGAGAGAGAAAGAGAGAAAACTTGTTTCTGGTGTGATTTTCAATTCTAACTTAGCCATCTATTTATAGGAAAATTTTAGTAGGCTTGACCTGCAACCTGATGGCTTTACTTGCTACTATTCCCACCCACCACATTTGAAATATAATTCAGCACATTTCTTCACCAACCACAAGTGGGGCCCACCAATTCTAGAATTTTCCATCACAATGATAAACTCTGAAAATTCAACAATTTCTGAACCAGTCATCTTGTAAAATTCATAATAAATCATACGTTCATTTTTAACGGTTCAAAATTTGTGGGCATATACTCAACTTATATATGTATAACATATTCAAAAATTACCACGATCCAACGGTCGGATTAAAAATTATAACCCCCGCAAAATATCTCAAAAGCCCTGATTTTTAATACCTCTATTCCGACAAAAATACGGATAAAAACTTCAACATTAACTCCTTCATTTTTAACCACAAAAATATATCCCTCATTTATATCCACATAAAATAAATATTTCCTTATCATATGAATCAATAATTAATTATTCGTAAATAATATTACAGAATCACATTTATGACAACCGGGCCGTTCCCAGGAAAGAGGGGACTTTCCAATAAGGATTTCTCCTTACTGGCGCGCAATTAGATGACCAAACCTCTCCTTAGACAGAACTTTCTAGACATTGCCAATAATGTTATCTAATAATATTATTCAAATAATATGAATTATTGATCTGATAAAGGAAAATACTGTGCAGCAACAATTATTGAAACAACAATAATATAAAATATTAACGCAGCAATTATTGAATCAATAAAATAAAATATTGAATAATAACTACTGTAACAATTATTGAGTAGTGCCTTCTTACGTAAGAATCAATAATTGGTACAATACCGTGTGCTACTGTATTTTAACCACCGGGTATTCCAACAGTATTAACGGTAACAACTACGCCGTTATTTATAAACAACTTATACTTATCATTTTCTTCATCCAATCGCTTTCCGTTATGGGGCCCACACAAGGCTGCGCCGTCGTACGAATATTCCCCGACAATAAGAATATTCCACGACTAAACGAATATTCCCCGACAAAATGAATATTTTATAACCACTTGCTTATTTTGCAAAATTTGCACATTTCACCCATAACCAAAGTATTATATCAAATTAACCCCTTATTATTCACAATAATATTTAGAGAAAATTTAATTTTATTCATTAATAAGTTGGGGTCTTACAACATTGGTCATGTATTTGCTACTACTAAATTTATCGCATACCCTGTTAGGAAAACTTGAATAGGAATGGCAGTGACTGATCCAAACAACAGTTTGAGCTCCTTCAATATATATTTCTAATGTCCTGCAAACTGAAAAGATAGTATGAAATACATATTTAGTGCATTACAATGTTGTGTCTGATTCTGTTCAAGTATGCCATCCAAACAGATCATATGACCAGACTATTATTGATAGAAATTTAAGATATGAACCATTAATCATATGTATGCCATTGATCACATGTTTGTTTCCCTTTTGTTTTCGCTTTCACCTTCTTCTATATTCCCTTTTTTTAAATCGTATGCTATAATATTAAACCTCAATGGACAGTACTGAACAAACAATCAAACTTAAATAATATTAAACTTATTAAACTCAATGGAAATAGTTGCAAACAATCAAACCTCAATTTATGGTTTTGAAGAATATATTATTAAACTATAATATTAAACTTAAATAATATAAAATATATTATTAAAATACAATACAATACAATATAGTAAAATATTATATTAAAATAAAATATAATAAATTAAAATATAATATCATATAAATATAATAAATTATAATATTCAACTAAAATATAATATCATATTAAATATATTAAAATATAATATTAAATAAACTAAGTAGCATGCGTAACACGTGCTTAATTTCTCACTGAACCCATAAAGATATTAATGAACAAGAGCAATATCATACTCCTAAGTTAAAAAACTAAGAGATAAGTGTTCTAATCAGAAGTAAGTTAATTGTTTAGCCCATGTGTAAAGTAAAGAAAGAAGCTTGCAAAAATGAAAGCGCAATTTGTAGTATTTGTAGTTAAAGAACTAAAAATGAAAGATATTAGGACTGATCCAAACTCTGAATTTGTAGTATACTCCTGAACTTTTTACTGCTTCAATTTGCATTCATTCGTTATTGTTTTGGTCTTATTATATTGGAAATTTGTATATTTCTCTTGGTTTGTGTCTTGGGTGCCTAGAAATGACCATATATACATGTCGTCGTGCATGTGGCTAGTCTATATTAGAGGGGAGACTCTGGCGAAATTTTTTTGTTGGTCGGGTAGTTGCGAACATTTATAATATTAACGAGCTTGTGCGTGCTTACTAGTACGCTCAAGTCATATGCTTACTAGCTAGTATACTCAAGTCATATGGTTACAAGTATGCTCAAGTCATATACTTACAAGTATGCTTAAATGTTAATCATATGCTTACAAGTATGCTCAAGTTATATGGTTACAAGTATACAATAATGCTATACATTAATAAGCTCATGTTGTCTGTAGTAGGTACCGTGGTATCATGGACCTCTATTCAGACCGTAGTTGGATGGCACGACGAAAGTCAAGTGCCCAGATAGGTGCTACAGCTGAATTTAGAGCTGGTTGCCAAGTATTTTTGGAGTATGCGTATAGTCACCCAGAATGTATGAATGGTCAGTCGCAAATACGATGTCCATGTTTGAAGTGTAAGAATGTAAATTATATGGACAAAGACGTGGTAAACTATCATTTACTTGTTTCTGGGATCATGAAAAATTACGAAGAATGCTGGTACTGGGCACATGGGCAGAGAAGAGATGGTGGCATCACAAAATTACACAATTCCGGCAGTAGTACTCATCGTATGAATGAAATAGTTCATGATATTGCAGGGCCAGATTTTGATTCGGAATAAGGCAGAGAGCAACCTATGAATTCTGATGCCAAATACTTCTTTAAGTTGTTAGACGAGGATAGTGAGCCATTGTGGCATGGTTGCACCAAACACACTACATTGTCTGCAGTGGCGACATTACTTAACATCAAGGCTGATCACAACATGAGCCATGAGTATTTTGAGTCGCTCTAAAAGGCCATTAAGAGTATGTTGCCTGATGATGAGAAATTACCTGGTAACTATTACTTTTATAAGAAAATGGTGAAGAAGTTGGGTCTTAGATACCAAAAGATTGATGCATGTCCCAACGATTGCATGTTATTTTATAAGGAAAATGAACAGATGACAAGGTGCGCGTTTTGCAGTCATGATCGATTTAGGCCTAATAAAGAGGGTGTGACTACAAAAAAAATCAAGTATACCGTTTAAGATTCTAAGGTATTTTTTAATAACACATCGGCTAAAAAGATTGTACATGTCTTCAAGAACAGCTGAACATATGAGTTGGCATGCGAAATCTCAAGCTAAAGATGGAGAACTAAATCATCCCGCAGATGGGAAGACTTGGAAAGATTTCAACTTAGCACATCCTGGGTTTGCATTGGAACCTAGAAATGTGAGGCTTGGATTGTCCACCTATGGTTTCAACCCGTTTGGCCACTCAGCTGTTCTGTACTCATATTGGCCTGTGATTGTTACTCCGTACAACTTGCCTCCCTGGATGTGTATGAACCACATGAATTAGATCCTGACTCAATACTTGTGTCAGATGACATTGTTACTAAGGAGGAAGAGTTATTAACTAAATCTAACACTAAATCTGAAGCAGATGATGGTTATGAATCTGCAATACGTATACAAGATGATTCTGAATCAGACATTGACACTTGAACAAATGAAATGTATGTTTAGCATTACATATTTTTTATATCATTGTCATGTTTATGTACTTAACTATTTAAATGCAATTTTCTGTCATTATTGTCATTTTATATTCATATATATACATGTAATGAAATATAACTCATACCAACATCTTTATATCACTGTCATATTTATGTACTTTACTATTTAAATGCAATTTCCTGTCATTATTGTCATTTTATATTCATATATACATGTAATCAAATATAACTCATAATAACATCTTGAAATTTGTAATATATAGATGGCTTCTGAAGCAGCGCAAAAAAAGCGCAGCTTGGGTAGGGGGCCTAATCATGTGCCCAAGGCCTCTACTAATCCGGATGATCGGATTCTTATTCAGATTCGTCCTCCTCCGAATAGCACGTACGTCCCGCATCATTTATATATAAGCATTTTAGATTCCATTTATACAAGATATATAGAACTTAGATGTAAATTGCTTTAATATATCTACTTATCGTTGATGTAAATTGTTGTATATTATAGTGATTTTTCAGATAATAAGATCGTCAAGTGCATATCACAGCTGTGCTTACAGAATTAGCCTACACCTGTAATTACGTGGGCGAGCACACCTATCGCCCACAAGGATGCAGTTTGGGCTGAATTTCAGGTATATTTTTTTGTAATTATGACAGATAATATAATATTCTAAGGATAATTGTTTAGTAGTGTTGAATTATATGTTAAAAGTACCGTTTTAATATTATTATTGTTGTTTTATTTGTAGAAAAGGTATAGATGGGAGGACGCGCAGGCTTCAGTGATACATACATTATTCTGGCAGAAGTGCGCCGTCCGCACCAAAGACAATTTGAACAAAAAACGACAAAAAGCCCTTCACAATGCATCGATCGACCATCCAGGCTAGAGAGAGGATTACATGCACGAGCATAGCCCCTGGTGGTGCACCCAGTCCATATGAGCTGAGATGTGTACCCAATGGAGAGCTGAGAGATGGGTGAAAAGACGAAAGACTGCCGCCACCAACGGATCCTCGGGTGTACCCGATGGCGAAAAGGCTAAAGGAACATACAAGGGCGGCAGTATTTCACAGTTACAGCATATCACTGCCAAGGTACGTATTTACAAGTTTTAATATGTTTACAATCATGAATTATAGAATATATATCACATTTTTACTTAGTAATATTGGAATATTTTTTGTATAGGAGTCTCAGTCTCAAGGTCAGCCTATCCATTTGCTGGATGTGTACGTGGCCACCCGTGATGGTCTGCCTGATGCTATCCAGATAGCGGTAATAAGTTTTAACAACTTGATCTTGTTTTTCAATGCTTACAGAATTATTTTTAACTATTTAATTGTTAACATGATGACATGATACTTATAAGCGTTTATTGAATGAGCGTTATCCTTAAGGCACTCCACGTCCACCAATTGATCAATAATTGTGGGAGAGGGCATCTGTTGTGAAGAAGAACTACATTAAAGGTCAAGGACAACGACGAAGCCCGTCCTTTAGTGGCTCAGACAGCTCTGCTACCCAGTCTTCACAGTTATCGAGTCATCTAGCTATTCATACTCCTGCTGACTATGTGAGAGCTATATGTCGAGATCGCGATCTTCTAAAGATACCTGGCAGCCATCTGGCGGCTCTGAGTCCTGAAGAGTTAGCTGATGCAGTGGCGGCAGCAGCAACATAGCATGGGGATGGCGACGAGGTAATCAATTTGTTGTATATTGTCGTAATACCAGTATCAATATAGTTACTATATTTGTAACTTGTTTCATTATTTTGTTAATTACAGGGTGATCAAGGAGAAGCTAATCAAGACAATGATGCTTGACGACCGATTTAGTGTTTTTTTGTAGTTATTTAAGAATCTTGCACTTTTATATTCATTCTTTGGATGTATGTATATTGCTTAAACATTAGATTTGTGGTTATTTATTCAATTTATATTAGTTTTTAAAGGTTTACATAGTTTTATATACTAGTTTGGTGTATATGTCGGTATATATATGGATGATGGATGTTTATATTGTTGTGCACATTGTTTATACTGTTGCGAATGTGTGTTGGGATAAAACAGGTACAATTTTTTGGGAATTCTGCAAAATAGGAAAAAACTGGTTTTCAGTTTTTTTAACATCAGCGACCGCATGCGGTCGCTGATAAGTATTAGCGATTGGAAAGCATTTGAGGGTATTAACGACTGCGTACGGTCGCTGATAGTGGTCGCTGACACGTGGCCCACGTCAGACTTTGCCCTGAACCATGCTGACTCAGCTTAGCGACGAATTCGGTCGCTAATATCGGTCGCAGATACTGCGGTCGCTAATAGTGATCGCTGATGTGCATCCCAGCGACCAGATTTTATGCGACGCGTATCAGCGACCGCAGTCGATCGATGATAAGGATCTACGACCGACTGATAGGCCTTTTTCTTGTAGTGTTTATAGATTGATAATTAAGCATAAGAATGATCTTAGTATATGGTTTGTAAGAAAATTTTAAAATCCGTTTTTATTTCACTTCCGCTTCGTTTATGTGGTTTGATTGCATAATCATGTTTCTAGCAAACCTAACACGGATACCCCAAAACTACGTCCATTTTGTTTTGCTAAGCCTAAAACTATGTCGTTTATTACCCGAACGGACGCGCCCCTTCTGCTAAAGCCAAAAACTACGTCGTTTTTTACTAAAGGTATCTTTTCAAAGGGTTGTGCCCCATGTGATGGGTCACTAATCCCTCTTATAAATAGCTAGATAGGGGGGATGCCTTTCGAATCATTCAATTCAATCTAGCATTTAAGCATTATCAGTCTAGTTTTTAGTATTCATTTCATAGTTCATTTAGAGAGAGAGAGAGAGAGAGTTCTGAGCATTATATTTGGTTCGTTGAGTATACTATTTGTAGTGTTGCTACAATATACGTTGTCATTGTATCCTGAGAGACAAGTACTATCAACTATGAGTATCGTAAGGAGGACATGATTGTCTGAAGGACATAGTACTAAGTATTAGCCATGATAAATCTTGTACAATTTGATTTACTTGAGATATATATATATATATATATATATATATATATATATATATATATATATATATATACAGTGTCGATCACATCCAAGAGCCCGGATTTGGCTTAAATTTTGAACTTTCCTTCTCATCCATTGGATGATATCCAATGGTCCATGATCTGATTTGAATGGGTTGGAAAAAAAAATGCAGCATTTCAAATTGGGTCAATGGGTTAAGAAGAAAAAAAAAACTCTCTCATTCAAATCACTCTCTCTCTCTAACAACAAACCCAGCTGTTCTCGCCTCTCTCTCTCTCTCTCCTCTCTCTGTCTCCCAAGATCGACGTCGATTTTGGGAAAATTTACTGGAGCTCCGGCCAAAAACTCCGGCGACGCAAACGGCAAGACCCCGGCCGACGCATTCACAAGGTATTTTCTAATTTTCTGTTGCAACCAAATGAACGAATCCTAGGGTTCATTTCAGGGGTTTTGATTTCGTCAAACCCATTAAGCTTCTTGAGAGGAAATTAGTCACTCTGTTGGTTTTCGGATGAAGTTTTTATTACTATAAAGTTTATATATGTGGCTTCCAGCTGGTTGTGTACATTATTGTGGGATGTATATATATAGTGATGTGATGATTTATGGTGTGGATAACCTGCTTAGTTTATTATATGGCTCTTTGATTTGATGATTGTGGAGAAATTTTGTTTTGAGAATTTTGGAGGTCTTTGCATATGTGTACTTATATTTTCGGATGTTTCATGTTACAACATTATTTTTTTAGTGAAAAGTATTTTAATTTTATTTATTGTTGGGTTTACAGAATGCAGCAATGTCTACTTTTCCTGCTCAACATGCTCAAGACAGGCATTCTAGGACTGATGAATAAAGATTCAGGAACTGATTAAGCATTTTATTTGAAGCTTAGAATCAAATTGGCCTTGATTTTATTTTCAGACAAATGAAAAGAATAATGAAGAGTCCAGATCCTTTATAAGAGCAGCGTCGGAAGGAGTTGCTGCGAGGAGGATTAGGCACAGGTGGTTTGTTTGACTAAGAAAACTTAATAGATGCTCAGAGGCTTGGTTTCTATTATGCAATGTACACATATTGAAGTGTTGAGTCGAGTGCAGCGCACTGAAGGTGTTGTGAATGTTTGTGAGAAGTATGTGGTAACAAGTTGTACACACATACCTTACATCGATTGTATAAAAATGATTGTATTTGTAGTGTTTGTCCAATTTGATGTTCTCAGTGCTGCATTTATGTAATTTGTGTTTGTAGTTTAGCTTCTAGATTGTGACTTCATGCTTTAAGTTCAACAGATAGATGAATTTAAGCAGAAGTTTTTTATTACATTTATTAAGTTTGTCCTTCTCCTTTGGACACTTATAGTACAGCTTTCCAGGATTCTTCCTTCACGAATCCAAAATATTGCACATGTATGTTGTCAAGAAAAACATCAGCTAGATTTCCAAGATTACTGCTAATACAACATTTGCATTACAAAAAATTGTACAAATTACCTTAAAATTCAAATACTGGATCACTGAAAAGCTAAGAATGCCCCTTCCACTTTATGCTAATGGCCTCTTGAAAAGTTCAAATGCAACAAAGATTAAAAAAATGATAGAACTGATAGTAGGTAGAAAATGTTTTCTGGTATTCAAAACCAATTAGACGAGTACCCCCTTTACAATGTGCCAACAAAAATACATTACATACAAGAGTTCCAACAGAGCTGGTCCTTTAGATAGAAGGCCATTATGCCACACCTTGCTATTCAAGCAGAGGAACAGATGCAATTCTACATCAATGGGCAAAGTTAAGGACCAAAGCAACCTGTGCTACATATCCAATCAGCAAGAATAGCGAGGAAGAAAAAAAATCCTCTTACAACCCAGATCATCAAGGGTGCCTGCTAAAAAACATCGCAAATGATGTTCTCACAAACATTCACAACACCTTCAGTGCGCTGCACTCAACTCAACACTTCAATCTGTGTACATCGCATAATAGAAATCAAGCTTCTGAGGACCTATTAAATTTTCTTAGTCAAGCAAACCACCTGTGCCTAATCCCCCTCGCAACAACTCCTTCCGACGCTGCTCTTCTAAAGGATCTGGACTCTTCATTATTCTTCTCATTTGTCTGAAAAAAAAATCAAGGCCAATTTAATTCTGAGCTTCAAATAAAATGCTTAATCAGTTCCTGAATCTTTATTCATCAGTCCTAGAATACATGTCTTGAGCATGTTGAGCAGGAAAAGTAGACACTGTTGCATTCTGCAAACCCAACAATAAATAAAATTAAAATACTTTACACTAAAAAAATAATGTTGTAACATGAAACATCTGAAAATATAAGTACATATATGCAAAGACCTCCAAAATTCTCAAAACAAAATTTCTCCACAATCATCAAATTAAAGAGCCATATAATAAACTAAATAGGTTATCCACACCATAAATCATCCATCACTATATATATACATCCCATAATAATGTACACAACCAGCTGGAAGCCACATATATAAACTTTATAGTAATAAAAACTTCATCCAAAAACCAACAGAGCGACTAATTTCCTCTCAAGAAGCTTAATGGGTTTGATGAAATCAAAACCCCTGAAATGAACCCTAGGATTCGTTCATTTGGCTGCAACAGAAAATTAGAAAATACCTTGCGAATGCGTCGGTCGGGGTCTTGCCGTTTGCGTCGTCAGAGTTTTCGGCCGGAGGTCCAGCAGATTTTCCCAAAATCGGCGTCGATCTTGGGAGACAGAGAGAGGAGAGAGAGAGAGAGGCGAGAACAGCTGGGTCTGTTGTTAGAGAGAGAGTGATTTGAATGAGAGAGTTTTTTTTTCTTCTTAACCAATTAACCTGATTTGAAATGCTGCATTTTTTTTCCAACCCATTCAAATCAGATCCTGGATAGTTGGATATCATCCAATGGATGAGAAGGAAAGTTCAGAATTTAAGCCAAATCCGGGCTCCCGGATGTGATCGGCACTGTATATATATATATATATATATATATATATATATATGATAAAATATGATGCACGTGACTTGTGTTAATATGATGCACGTGAGGTCTTTTTATTAGAGTCAGTAGTTGACTAAGTAAGCAGGAGTTGTTAGGGGTCATTTACTAGACGTGGGCCATTTGGCTATTCTTTAGGAACACGCATAAGAGGGGAACTTCTTCCACTTCTTCAGGCTCACGAAATTGAATATTGCTATGCTAGTCTTATTTAAGTAGATGTTAATTTGTTGCTATTAGTAGATGTGTGAATCTGATTATTAGCTTCCTTCTTCTCAATAAAAGTTTTACATTTTCCCATTGTTTCGTGCTCTGTTTTTGCTGTAGCAGAGTGTTCTTTTTTGCTGTAGTAGTATTCTATTATTGTGCCAACATTTTTGGTATCAGAGCCTCGTTCGATTGACGTTGGGCGTTGGAGTTTTTTGGAGTGTTGCTGTAGCATCATCCGTGGGTTTTATTGCTGTGCACACAAGGTGTTCGACAAAAGGTTTGAGTAAGTTTTTCCCAACTATGGCAAACGGTAATGTTCTAAATCTTTCTCAATCTTTGATTCCTCCATTTACTGGAGAAAATTATGAGTATTGGAGCATCAAAATGAAAACCTTTTTTACGGCACAAGAACTTTGGGAGTTGGTTGAAAATGGTTTTGCAGAGAATGCAACGGATATTAGAAAACTTCGCAAGAAGGATGCGAAGGCTCTGCTTGTTTTGCAACAGGCTGTTGCAGACCCTATATTTCCTCGAATTGTTGGTGCCACGAAGTCGAAGGAAGCATGGACTATTTTGAAGCAAGAGTTCCATGGGGACAAGAATATAATAACAGTTAAATTGCAGACTTTTCGAAGAGAGTTTGAGACATTCTTCATGAAAGGTAATGAGTCAGTTCAAGATTTCTTCTCTAGAGTTTCTGGTATAGTTAATCAAATGAGAGCTTTTGGAGAGACTATCATAGATCAGAAAATTGTGGAGAAGATATTAAGGAGTCTACCGAATAAATTTGATCATGTTGTTACAACCATTGAGGAGTCTAAAGACTTGTCTACATTTTCTCTTAATGAACTAATGGGTTCTCTTTTAGCACATGAAGAGAGAATTAACAGGTCAAAGGAGAAGAATCTTGAGCATGCCTTTCAAACCAAGGTCGAGGTCTCAAGTAAAGGAAGATTTGGCGAAGGCTCTTCTGGACAAAAGCAATTTGGTAGAGGCCAAGGTAGAGGTGGCTACCGTGGTCGTGGAAGAGGTCGAGGAAGATCTAATATGGGGAATTTTAATAGGCAGGATAACAAAGGAATGCAGTGTTATAATTGAAACAACTATGGTCATATAGCACGAAATTGCCCAGAGAAGATTGAGAAACCCAAATAGCAAGCCAATTTTGTCGAGGAAAAGGAAGAGGAAGGTAGCAACCATATGATGGATGAATCAGTTCAATTAAAGGTCGGGCTTGGTGATGGCAAGCAAGTACAAATTGAAGGAAAGGGGACAATTGAAATTAAGACCAAGTCAAGTATTAAAAAGCTAATTCATGATGTTTACTATATTCCTGGTTTGGTATATAACCTGCTTAGTGTCGGTCAGTTAATTCAAAAGGGATATGTGGTTTATTTTCATGATGGAATGTGTGAAATTAAAAATAGAAAATCTAAAAATTCTATTTTTAAAGTTCACATGACTGAAAACAAAATGTTTCCTCTTGAGTGATCATGTTTGGATGATTGTGCAATGGTTGCTAATGTTCACGACGAGTCTAGGCTTTGGCATTTAAGGTATGGGCATTTGCATTTTAATGGGCTGAAATTGTTGGTTCAGAAAAACATGGTGTCAGGATTGCCATCTATTGTGTCTGTTGATGATGTTTGTGAAGGTTGTGTTTATGGAAAGCAACATAAGATGTCCTTTCCAGTTGGTAAAGCTTGGAGAGCAAAGATGCCTTTGGAATTGGTTCACGCAGATATTTGTGGACCGACAAAAACTTCATCTTTAAATAATAGTAAATATTTTCTATTATTTACTGATGATTTTTCCCGTATGAGTTGGGTGTTTTTTCTTACTCAAAAATCCGAGGCGTTTGAAAAGTTTAAGGAGTTCAAAGCCTTTGCAGAGAAACAAAGTGGCTACATAATCAAAACTCTCAGAACTGATAGAGGGGGAGAGTTCTTATCCGATGAATTTACTCTCTTTTGCAAAGAGAATGGTATCCGGAGGCAACTAACAGTACGAAAGACTCCAGAACAGAATGGAGTTGCTGAGCGGAAAAATCGGACGGTTGTAGAAATGGCACGGAGTATGCTAAATGAGAAGGAGCTTCTGAATAGTTTTTGGGCCGAGGCAGTAGCTACCGCAATCCTTCTTCTCAACATATCTCCAACAAAAGCAGTAAGAAATCAAACACCTTATAAAGCATGGTGGGGAGTTAAGCCCAATGTAAGTAATTTAAAAGTTTTTGGTTCCATTGCATATGCCTTAATTGATTCTACTGATCGTAGTAAGTTGGAAAAGAAAAGCGAAAAGTGCATTTTTGTTGGGTATAGTGCTGAAAGTAAAGGTTATCGTTTGTATAATCCTCTTACTAAGAAGTTAATCATTCGACGAGATGTTATTTTCGATGGGAACAGTGTTTGGCAGCAAGTTGGTGAGAAAGATCAGAATATAGCCTTTGTAGATGATGGGACAGAATTAACTCAGCTACAAGAAGATGTGAATTCACCTCATATGTCTCCTATGCACAGTCCAAGTCCAACTAGAAGCTCAACTAGAAGCCCATCTAGCAGCAGTGAATCATTGCAAAACAGTCCAACTAGAAGCCTATCTAGTAGCAGTGAATCATCACAAAACAGTGAAACTCCGCCAATAAAGATGCGGTCTTTGAGTGATATATATGCTTCTACTTATGCTCTTTTGGTTGCAGAACCTTTAAGCTACGTTGAAGCTTGCGGGAAAGAAGAGTGGGAGAATTCAATGAAGGAGGAGATGTCCGCCATTGAAAGAAACAACACATGGGAGCTTGTAGATTTGCCACCGGAGAAAAAAGCAATTGGCGTGAAATGGATCTACAAAGTAAAGTACCAACCTGATGGAAGTGTGCAGAAGCATAAGGCAAGGTTGGTCGCTAAAGGGTATGTACAAAAGCATGAAGTTGGTTATGTTGCAACTTTTTCGCCTGTAGCTAGATTTGAGACTGTTAGACTAATTCTGGCTTTAGCGGCTCAAAACAATTGGAAAGTTTTTCAATTTGATGTAAAGTCTGCGTTTCTAAATGGTTTTTTGGACGAGGATGTGTATGTTGAACGACCACCGGGATTTGTTATCAATGGTCAAGAGGAGAAAGTTTACAAGTTGAAAAAGGCCTTTTATGGTCTTAAACAAGCACCGAGAGCTTGGTACAGCAGACTTGACTCCTATTTCCTTCAAAATGATTTCCATCGAAGTGAAAGTGAACCCACCTTATATGTGAAGGTAAAAGGTAATGATGTGCTTATTGTTTGTGTTTATGTGGATGACATGATATATATGGGCTCTTCTAATGCTTTTGTTAGAGAATTTAAAGAAAGCATGCTTTTGTTACAGATTTGGGATTGTTACATTATTTTCTTGGTCTTCAAATTCAGCAAACTAATGAGGGTATTTTTGTTTCACAAGAGAAGTATGCTCTAGACTTACTGAAGAAGTTTAATATGCTGAATTGTAAAGTTGTGTCTACTCCCATGAACACATGTGAGAAATTGACAATGCATGATGGAACACCGAAGGCTAATGAAAAGTGGTTTAGAAGTATTGTTGGTGGGCTGATGTATTTAACTCATACTCGCCTAGATATTATGTTTCCGGTCAGTTCGGTCTCAAGGTTTATGCATAGTCCTTCAATGCATCATTTAGGAGAAGCCAAGCAGATTCTTCGATACATCTCCGCAAGCAAAAATTATGGGATTTGGTATAATTCAGCTATTAATATGTAATTAGTTGGTTTTACTGACAGTGATTAGGCAGGTTTTCTAGATGATAGAAAAAGCACGAGCGGCTACATATTCAATCTTGGTTCAGGGGCTGTTTCATGGAGTTCAAAGAAGCAAGCTACCATTGCATTATCTTCATCTGAAGCGGAGTACATTGCAGCAACTTCAACTGTTTGTCAAGGCATTTGGATGAGAAGAATTCTTGCAGATTTACAGCAAGTTCAACATGGTTCCACAGAAATTTATTGTGACAACAAGGCTACAATTGCAATGACAAAGAATCCAGTCTTTCACGGAAGAACCAAACACATCGAACTTCGCCATCATTTTATCAGAGATGTAATTGCAGGAGGAACAATAGAATTGAAGTTTTGTCCTACAACTGAGCAAGTGGCTGATGGTTTTACTAAAGCTCTTCTTTACTCTAAGTTTGAAAAGTTCAGGTCTTTTCTTGGTGTATCCAGTTTTTGCATCAAGGGGGAGTGATAAAATATGATGCACGTGACTTGTGTTAATATGATGCACGTGAGGTCTTTTTATTAGAGTCAGTAGTTGAATAAGTAAGCAGGAGTTGTTAGGGGTCATTTACTAGACGTGGGCCATTTGGCTATTCTTTGGGAACAAGCATAAGAGGAGAACTTTTTCCACTTGTTCAGGCTCACGAAACTGAATACTGCTATGCTAGTCTTATTTAAGTAGATGTTAATTTGTTGCTATTGGTAGATGAGTGAATCTGATTATTAGCTTCTTTCTTCTCAATAAAAGTTTTATATTTTCCCATTGTTTCGTGCTCTGTTTTTGATGTAGCAGAGTGTTCTTTTTTGCTTGCTTGATTTTCTGCAGTAGTATTCTATTATTGTGCCAACATATATATATATATATATATATATATATATATATATATATATATATATATATATATATATATATATATATATAGTCTGTCCATTCAGTTTTAATAAATGTTTAGGTCGAATCAATCATGATAACGGGAAATATAAGGAAATATAAGGTTTGAGATATACTCAATTCATTATTGTTCGCCGCAATGCCTAGGATACACAGGTCTAGAGTTAAATGTGAAACTGTAAATGGAGAAGTTTTACTATATGAGATCTGGATGTGCATAGATGACCAAGAACAGCTCACCAATTGTCCAGGAGGTCAAGAGGCCAACTGTGGTGGCCTTAATGCCTATATCAATTATCTCACATAATTTCTGTTGACTGTGTCATGATAAACTACTCAATAAGGACTCTATATATTGTTCAACATAACAGATTTCAAGTCTTTTTTATTTGTGTAATTGTGTACTTTAAAGTTTTCGTTATTAATTTGTATGCTAAACGTAACTAAGGAGCTTGTTTGTTTCACTAGGTGGTAAGTTCTGAATCCAAATATGAATTGTATGAATTTAATACGAGTTGGTATGTGAGGGTGTTTGATAAAATTGAATGAAATTTTTTGAGATAAAGAACATCTGAATGAGATGAATAAATTATATCTCTAAATGAAAGATAAACACTGAATAAAGAATGTGTTTATTACGTAATTTTTTAAAAGCATCCGAGTGAATTTTCTCCTTTTAACCCTCAAAATGATTTTTTGAACAAGTTTAGTAGTAACTTTGTCTTAATATAAAATATGGAAAATGGTGTTACGGTTTGATGAGATCAGCCATTTTATGTGTGGTTTAAAGTTGCTGTTTGTTTTGGTAATGGTTGGTTACATTGGGATACCCGTTTATAGGCTAATTTCATATATCATCACTCATGAGGAGATTACTATATGAGGAGATTACTCATCTAAAAATTTAAATTATTAAATACAGAGTTTAACTGTCAGATGAATAATAGTTTGTTTGATATCATTATAGAAAAATAGGATGACTTTTTTAGGTTAATTATTTCTAAGACATGCATGAATATATTATATTTCCCAAAAAGAAAATTATGAGGTTAAGTTTGTCTTATTTTTTTTATAGACATTTTATATTGTCTAAACTTATTGTGTATTTGTTTAAATTGTTTTTATTTTATAGTTATTATGTGTAATAGAGTAAAATTAGAACATGATAAATAAGTAAACTGGGTCTCATTTATTAATGACGAATTAGTCACTAATTTATATTCAAGTGTGCAACTGGTAACTAGGGTGTGTATATATTATTACCCAAATTTTATTAGTCTCCATATATTTACGGTGAAAACAAATTTATATTGGTCCCACTTGCACAAATTTTTTTACCGTAGGGATATTTTCAGGGGTGATGACTAGAGCTAGTGACGAAGCCAGTACATGTTTTAATGAGGCCAAATGTATTATAAGGCTACAAATAATTTAGTAGGAGTCTAGGAACACCACCTTTGGCCCAAATCAATACCTATATGATCTATTGTACCTTTGTTAACAATGTCGTGATTTCCTGACTGGCATGCCTTCAACAAGCTACCTTCCGATGATCATCGTTACCACGTTGGCCCCAATACACCGTTATATTTCTCGGATGGCATGCTTGCAAACCACTGATCATGAAACCAGAGCATAAGGCAAAGTAGGGAAAATGGTGCTAGGGTTTGCTGATAAGCCATTTTATGGGTGCCGTTTAAAGTTGATGTTAGTTTTGGCAATGCTTAGATACTTTGCGATACCCTATTATAGGCTAATTTCATATATCATGACTCATGACGAGATTGCTATGGAGTCCCTTTGAGCTTCAATGCTCCACGTTTTTCTTTCCTCCTCTCAATGTGATTAAATCTATTGGTCCTCATTTACGGTAAAAACAAATTAAGTTATATTGGTCCCCTTTTTGTACCAAAAAAATAATAATTGAATTGGTCCCCATTTAATTAAGTTATATCGGTCCCCTTTTTGTACCAAAAAAATAATAATTGAATTGGTCCCAATGTGTGGAAATTGATATTTGTTCGGGTACTCGTTTAAACCACGTATTGTTTGTATTCGATTAAATAGATATTATTTGCATTTGATCACAAATAAACAGAAAGATGGAATTAAGGATTACACAAATGGGTCAATTTACTACAGTTTGAAAGGAATATGTGACTCATGAGGAGATAACTATGGCGTACCCGCTTGCATTTCAATTCACCACTTTTTTGTTTTTTTCTCCAGGCAATGTGATTACTTCTAATGGCCCCGTTTACGGTAAAAACAAATTTATATTGGTCCCGTTTGCTAAAAAAAAAAAGAACATTTATTTGGTCCCTCGTAAGGATGTTGACAAGGGTGAAATTCATGTAGCTTTTTAAACATGATAATTGATAGGGACTAGGGCAAAAGTATTTTAAGGTTACAAAGGGGTCCAATAATACCTTTTTTTGTTATTGAAAAATAGATTTTCCAAAAAGTTTAGTTAACATAATTAAATATACTGCATGGCTTCATTGTGATATCCCGAAAATTAGTGATATTTCTTTTAAGAAAAATATTAAATGATTAAATAAAGGTTAGAGATTTAACCTAATTTTTAATAAGGAAAATGTGAAAAGAGTGGATTAAATTTTATTTTTATTTTTTTGAACCGATAATGGTGATATATAAACTGTGAAGGGAGACTTTGAAGATAAAAGACTTTAACTAAGAATAACATGGAGCATTATGAATAAAGTAATTATTTATAATGTGAAGAATGTAATGTGTGAAATTGGTTTATGTCATGATAAATATTTGTGTATGATACAAATATGGAACTAGTTTGTGTGTTAATATTACCACGTTAAATGTTCTAAAAAAAGAAATAAGTAATAGGATAAATAAATATATAGATTATCGATATTTATTTATTGGCCAAACAAGACATGAAATAAAATATAAGTATTTAAGGTTGAGGAGTGATGAGATAATTATATACCTCATTGTGGGTGTATTTTAATTAAAGAATTAAAGAATAAAAAGGAAAGGCCGTGATTTAATTACACGGGTTGTGAGTCGAGGTCAATTATTGATTAATTAACCTAATGGGCCTTTACAGGCTAGGTTGAAGTTGAATTAATTAAGTACTTAATTAATATGTAATGGAATATTATTAAATATTATATATATTGGAGGATGGTCTGAGTTAATAATTAATAAAGATATGAACATGAATTTAATTAAATTACATGTAAAATGACTTAAATTTAGGATATTTATTTAAATAACTTAAATAATGGCCATGAGGGCTAGGTGAAAAGTTTTAATTAATTAAGCATGATACTTAATTATTTTATCATGTAATAATGTTTAAGATTATTTTATAAGGTTACATGATTTATTAAACGATGTGACCACCCAGATTTTTTCGAGAATTATTTTAATAAGAATTTAATAAATAAAATTATTATTATGAGACGAAGGAGATTTGAATATATATATATATATATATATATATATATATATATATGTGTGTGTGTGTGTGTGTGTGTGTGTGTGTGTGTGTGTGTGTGTGTGTGTGCGTGCGCGCGCGCGCGTTATATATATATATATTGGGATAAATGAGATTTAATAGATAATTAAACTATTAAAGAAAGTGGATAAAATTAATTTCGAAATGAAATAAGGAAGTCTAGAAGGTTAATTATGTTTTATTTATTAAATGAGGTTAAGTTGAACTTATATTACTAATATAAGTTCAATTTTTAAGCCTTGTGTGGCAGCAATGAACGAATAAATGAGAAATTAAATCTCATAGATGAGGTAGCTAATTCACTCAAGTAAAGTAGCGGATTAATGTATTTATTTGATGTAAATGGTAATGACTGAGTTATTTAAACTGATGATTTTTAATATATTGTATATATGCTATATAATTGAGATTTGATGATTTAATAAATTAAGTCAATGAGAATACATTGTATTGTTTTAAGTGATATATATATATATATATATATATATATATATATATATATATATATATATATATATATATATATTGGTATCAAGCCAATGAAATAAATTAATATCAAAAAATGGTTAAGTATATTAAATAAATATACTTGATATGAGAATAAATTATTTGGAAAATAATTTGTGGAAGGAACAAATTAATTTAATATACAATATTAATTGTATACATTCAATGAATTATTTAAGATATTTAATGAATCAAATATTAATTATTTGATGTAATGGTTGTAACGCCCCCAAATCTGGGTCCCTTGAATTTCGGACCTGGTGCATTATTATACAACCTTCATATGAATATTTATAACATTTATTCATAAAATAATGAATACAACCTCACTTTGATACCAATTAATACATTAATTCCTTTTATTTCCAGAATCCGCAACCTTTATAGCCTGATGTTACACTTTTAAATCATATTAATTTAAATTATACATTTCAAGTTATAAATAATATTTTTCACTTGGATATATTGATTTTAAATATTCATGAACTCACAACTACACTTAACTATTCTTCTATACAATGTTCTTTGACTATGCAATTACAACATGTCAGATGAACGTTATCTAGCATAGTTAGAGCTATACGAATAATTTCAATAAGTACTTCTTCCTTTTACATTTGTCTATCCTGAATCCTTCTATCCGCTTTGGTTTAGTTGAAAATAATTGTTTATAGCAAGGGTGAGCAACTACGTTACCTAGCAGGTTTAACAGTTATCACATAACACATTTTTAACATTTTAAACAAGACTTAAATTATTCATGCTTTGCAGTTTATACATATTTCATATTTTTCATACATTGCATTTATTCATGCATCATAATGCTCATACTCATCAATTATACCTACTTCATGCTTATCATATACCCCATATCATGAATATAGTAAGTTTTCATAACTTAATCCACATCAATCATTAACTTGATTCAATATATCTATATCACAGTATAGCACATAATGCTCATCTCAATTTATTCACAAGGAGTACATATAATACAGGAACTATGTACACATTATAATTAACAAGTTCACATATAAAAATAAGTTCTGAAAAACGTGCATGTACCGGCGTTTTACCATTACGCTAACATGTTGTATTCCTCTGCATGACCTACACGGTATGTGAAATTGATAATAAACAATCAATACTTGATCTCATGGCCGGTTAACCTTACTTTAATAACCTACTTTAACTTATATTGTCCTTGTACCACCTTTATATTCAATTTCGTTTTTTATATAACTCAGCTTTATTTCCCTTTTCATCGCTACATGTGCTAGCTTGTCGCACTTGTAGTCTACTGTGCGTGTATCACACCACTACTACATATCATATTTGGTTAAACAGTACTCATCTAAGTTCCTTAGACATAGATTAGGCATATAGCCTTCGTTCATCACTTTGTGATCATACACGTACACATGGTATACATTGCATACTTAGTTCTTTTACATTCTCAAATATACTCATTTTGGTCCAATCATAACATGATACAAATCATTGGTCGTTATACACTACAAATATCATCTTACGTTATGCTGTGACATTTCTAGGAATCAAATCCCATTATTTCATCATAGTTCAAAAATAGAAAATATGATTTTCTAGGGTACTTTGGGGATTTTTTTGAATCTTTGTAATGAACTTTTGACTTCCATGTTTGAACATACTTTTAGACCATACATCATAGTATTTAATTCTATAATTAGTCAACTGAAACAACCTCTTAAGGCTTCTTAAGATAATGCCTCAAAATGGATATTTTACATTTCTACGCAAAGAATTATGCAAGAATATTTTTGCTATATCAAGCACATGAAAGCTTGCCCTTGTTAATACGATGGTACAAGTCGAGTCCTATATTTCTGCACTACCAATCCTTATTTTCTCACATCCCAAAAACATGTTTCCCTTTGATTATTTACCTCAAACACACCTCCATGATTAACCAACGCATACATAGAGATGACAAATAGTTCTTGTACTAATCTTCTAGCCTTTGCTGACAAAATCTGCATCATTACCTTGCCTTGACACGCACTCGGTTGAAGCATGGGTTCTATGTTCAATTCCAAATACATCATTAGCCATGAATTTCATCCAAGTACAAAGCATTCTAAGAGAACAGAACATGGTTAGTACCACAACCACAGTTTTAGGCAGACCCACTAAAACATGAGATACCATTGCTTTCTGTTCTAAGACTGCTAAAACATTATACCATGTCCAATACTTTATCTCTGCGGGTAATATTTCTATATCAAAGTAGGGAAAATGGTGCTAGGGTTTGCTGATAAGCCATTTTATGGGTGCAGTTTAAAGTTGATGTTAGTTTTGGCAATGCTTAGATACTTTGCGATACCCTATTATAGGCTAATTTCATATATCATGACTCATGACGAGATTTCTATGGAGTCCCTTTGAGCTTCAATGCTCCACGTTTTTCTTTCCTCCTCTCAATGTGATTAAATCTATTGGTCCTCATTTACGGTAAAAACAAATTAAGTTACATTGGTCCTCTTTTTGTACCAAAAAAATAATAATTGAATTGGTCCCCATTTAATTAAGTTATATCGGTCCCCTTTTTGTACCAAAAAAATAATAATTGAATTGGTCCCCATGTGTGGAAATTGATATTTGTTCCGGTACTCGTTTAAACCACGTATTGTTTGTATTCGATTAAATAGATATTATTTGCATTTGATCAAATGATATCCACAAATAAACAGAAAGATGGAATTAAGGATTACAAAAATGGGTCAATTTGCTTCAGTATGAAAGGAATATATGACTCATGAGGAGATAACTATGGCGTACCCGCTTGCATTTCAATTCACCACTTTTTTGTTTTTTTCTCCAGGCAATGTGATTACTTCTATTGGCCCCGTTTACGGTGTCCCTTTTGTTAAAAAAATTAACATTTATTTGGTCCCTTGTAGCTTTTTAAACATGATAGGTAAAATTACTGATCACTTCATCCTGCATTTTTAGAGGTGGTTGTTGACATGGGTGAAATTCATGTAGCTTTTTAAACATGATAGGTAAGGATGTTGACAAGGGTCAAATTCATGTAGCTTTTTAAACATGATAGGGACTAGGGCAAAAGTATTATAAGGTTACAAAATAACAACTTTTTTTTTGTTATTGAAAGATAAATTTTCCATATATAAAGTTTAGTTAACATAATTAAATATACTGCAGGGCTTCATGTTCCTAATAAATTTTCCAAAATGTTTAATTAACATAATTAATACATATACTGTTTTACCATATATATATATATATATATATATATATATATATATATAATCCGTTTTCTATGCGGGTGGTCCGCATGCGGACCACCTTTAGCGACGGACAAAATCGTCGCTTATAAATCCGTCGTCATAGGGTCTAAACCGGACTATAATGACGGTTTTGGGCTATCACAATGGTTTATACCCTATGACGACTAGTTAAGCGACAGATTTGTCCGTCGCTAAAGGTGGTACGCATGCGGACCACCAACATAGAAAGCTCTCTGTATATACACACACACATATAGGGGGCGGATCAATGACACTAGGTTTTTTACACAACTTTTCGACTCTTGAATTTGAACACTTTTAATGACTAAAATTAAAATTTATTTTTAATTTATAACTAAATAAAAATAAAAACAAAATTATGGTAACATACTAGAGATAAGTGAGAGTTGGATGATACATCTCGGGCTTCTCCATCATGATGACAATTTGACAGCTCCAGGTTGAAGTTTTAAACGTGAAAAAGATGAAAATGAAAAGTTTCATGTTTTGTTTTTATTTTTATTTAATTATAAATTAAAATTCAGTTTTAATCTTAGCCATTAAGAGTGTTCAAATCCAAGAGTCAAAAAATTATATAAAAAACTTAATGTTATTGATCCTCCCCCATATATATGGAGAGTTGGATCGGCTATGATGAGGATTCGGACCGTCGCCATAGCATATAGCAACGGCTCTCGGTTATATGAATACCGTCCGAACCATCGCCATAGTGGATTCGTTGGAGAGATTTTTCATATATATATATATATATATATATATATAACTGTAATATACGTACCTTGTGCAAAAAGTTTATCTTCTAGGTTGAAGTAATTACGTGTACTCACCGCATATTTGAAATAATTCTCAAAACTCAGTAGCGATTCTGCACACCTCCCATGCCTATTCCACTCATACGTCCAGAACCCAACATTTCCTCCCCCAAAAGAGGGTCACCGTGTATCATTCTCAAAACTGGACCGGATTGAATTGAGCTGTACCCAGTAAACTGGGAAAATAAATAAAAATATGTCTATTTTGGGAAGAACTAAATAGATAAATATTATATACATACATATTTTCTTTATATATATATTGTTATTATTTTTAATATTATACTTATTATACTATTTCTATATTTAACAAACATTTGCGGTCACTACCTTTGGAGGTAGTGCAGACAATTTCTAGAGAGCTAATATTATTATATTAACATGGCAGAAACACACTATTCTGATGAGCATGACATGCATTTTGCCTAAGAAAAAGCATCGTCTTATCTCTATTATTTTTGCCATTTTTGCTTTGTCAGTATATCTACTATATGCCTGCATTGTTAAGGAAGAACTGGAGCTTGCGCGTGCACAAGATACTTCTTGATATTTAATAGTATTTATCATGGAAAAATTCATTTGATAATTTTAACACAATCATAACTTCTTGATTTTCTTTCAAATTGTAGAGTTGGCAGATTCCTATTGGATTCTATAAAAACTCAAGTCAATAATTTATTATCTAATCTTATATATTAGAATGGGAGTATTTATAAATGGGCTAAATACACTTATGTTACACCAACAACCATCAAATTTATAATTCGACCCCCAAAGTATTTGGACTTATAATTTACTATATAAAGTACCTAATGTCATACAATGTAGCTCCCAAATTAAATTTCCGGCCAAAATTGGCCGGAATACCCGACCCGAGCGGCAATCCGGTTGGAGCTAAATGGTTTTACGCGGTTTGACCGTATTTAGATACGGTTTGACTTCACAAAAAAATTAAATACTTTTAAGTACAATTAACCCCAAATTAAAATATTTTAAATACAAATAACCCCAAATTAAAATACTTCTAAATACACTTGATCCCAAATTAAAATACTTCTAAATACAATTGACACCAAGTAATGTTGACTTTAAAAAGATTAAGTTAAAAATTATACCAAATAATGTTTAACAAAAAATAATAAATTTGGAGAAACTTAAAATAATAATAATTAAAGAAGACTTCATGACAAGAAAAACCTCAATATTTTTTTGTTGACATATTACAACATGTATTAAAATAAATATATTTTAATAAATAATATAGACACTTACTTAATAAAAATTAAACACATGATTCATACAGTTCAAACCCTTTTATTAGATAATATTTCAACATCTCTTTCTTCGTTTCCACCACCACTAGCCTCCCGCCCTCCCCTTTCTCCGTCGTCTCAATCTGATGAACTCTTATCTCAAAATAAATCATGTAATAGCATCGGGGATGATGAGAGTGAGAATCAGGGATGATGAAAGTGATCAGAATCGCGACGATGGGAGTGAAAATCGTGACGATAGAAGTAGGAATCAGTGACTGTAACGACCCCAAAATAGGTTCATTCCACCCAACTCATTCTGAGTCGTCAAATACGTGGTATAGAAAATAACTACAACTTTATTACAACAATTGTCGTGCAAAATACAACAACACATATGCTGTGAGTTTGGATACAAATATATACCAAATGTGACTCATGTTCCAACCGTGGACATCACCTCACAATAACACCTTACATAAAGGTATAGTCAAAAACTGTTTTAGAAATTAGAATCTTTGGGAAGTGCTCAAGGAAACCTTCGTACATGGGAGGCCACGCATCTAGGTTATGATAGATATCATATGGCCACAGAATTATCCTTGATTGACCCAATAGACCCCAAAGAAAAACGAGAAGATTACTATCATATTCTTCCCAATGGTGAGTCTTCTCTTGACTTATCATTATCTCCACTGTCTCAAATTGAGAATTATACTTCAAACAAACACCAAGATTATATAGGTAGTGCCCATAGATATACTCAGCAAGTGGATGAGCACAACCCTGTCTTATGATGACACGAGGTTGTATGTCATTAGACATCTTGTATGATAGTGACAAAACACCCTTCCAACGTTGGGTTCGCCTCACCCTATTTTTTTCACCAAATATAACTACTAAATGATGACCATCGTTCTATTCCCTTGTTACCCCCGCTCGACCCAGCTACACTCTTATTACCTGAAAGGAATTGTGAAGCAAAAGGGTGAGCACAACTAGCTCAGTAAAGAATATCATGACTAAAGATAATTAAATTATCAATAGCCTTCATCAATAATAAATCAGAGATTTAGAACATATGGTAAATGATAAAAATTTCAACCATAGTTGCAGCGGAACGAGCAATCCATTAGAAGAGTCAAATAGACTATAAAGTCTATTATCTTCTCCATGTTAAAAATCCACCAACAATGTTTTATCCATGTAACATCACTCAACAGTTCCTTTCCACAATCATATGAATAACTCATAATCATAATTGTGACTATAAATTTTTCTTCGCACCCAGGACGAAGAATATTTTCATCACCTGTCTTTACCTGAAACATCAAAGATCATGGTTATACCAAATCACAGTTCCTGTTTATAATCATACTAACAAATCCATCTTTGCACTACGGGCCAAAGATATTCATCAACAAACCATCTTTGCACTACGGGCCAAAGATATTCAACAACAGTTCATCTTTGCACTACAGGCCAAAGATATTCATCAACAGGCCATCTTTGCACTACATGCCAAAGATATTCATCAACAATTCATATTTGCACTACAGGCCAAATATATTCATATCTCAAAGAAATATATAATCATTTCAGAATTTATATAAACAATAATTATAACCATGTTGATCAATTCACCTTTGCACTTAAGCTTAAGATATTCAATTATAAATTCAATGGTCATGATCATACCAGTCACAATTCAACTTTGCACTACAGGCCAAAGAGAACCCTAGTCATGATCATACCAATAATCTACCCATCTTTACACTCCAGTGAAAGAGAATTTCAACATCAGGGTTATAAAAATGTTATATATGATGATAAAAATAATATGATCAACATATAGTTTTAATCTCAAGAGTAATATTCGTAACTCATGAATAGTAAATCGTGAATAGTAACTCATGAATAGTAACCCCGACACAAAAGATAGAAATTCCACAATAAAATCCATACCAATATTTCGGTATAATGATATTGAAAGAATAACATTACTTAAATTTATAAACAATTTATTTTAATTGTTTACACTTTACTAATTAATGCATTTAATCATCATAAAATGCCAACTCTTACAATTTCATCATCAATAACCAAAACCCTCATCAAAAATCTGCATATACCTCATATAGGATTCTCAAGCCATAAAATCCTATTTTCCAATTTTCTTTCTTCACAAAACATATTTAATTCATTTACTCATAACTAGACCATTTTCATGAAAAATACCAAATCAGTTCCAAAAATATTTCTTTTCTGAAATTAGCATAATATAGTCCCATAGTGAACATATATTTTTCTCAGAATTTTTAAAAGTCATTTACTATTTTTCATATGGCCAAAATAGCCGAATATTTAGACATTTATCAAAAATTGTACTTTTGTCTAAAAATTCTGAAATTTACAGAGTATACTTCTATCATATACATGTACTCCCAATAAAAATTTCATCAATTTTGGAGTTAACCACAAGGAATTATAAGCGGTTACTTTTAAAATAGTCTTTTCCCGTAAAATTCATAACTCTTAATCTATATATCCAAAAATCACCATTTTTGGACACAATCAAGAAAACTCATCAAAATATCATTTCAAATTTTTCCAGAATTTTTGAAGATCAGAAAAATTACGAAACTGAAAATCATAACAACCCTTAAAATCCCTTACTATCCCTTACAATCCCTTACTATCCCTTACAATCCCTTACTTCAAAAGAGCAGTACTTCTGACTGGATATCGGATATGATGCTGAAGGAAACTTGCACTGATGAATAGCAACTCACCAAGTATCTAAAAACTCACAAAATATGCTTCATAATATAGAGAGAGAAAGAGAGAAAGCTTATATTTTTGGTGTGATTTTCAATTCTAACTTAGCCCTCTATTTATAGGAAAATTTTGGTAGGTTTGACCTGCAACCTGATGGCTTTACCTGCTACTATTCCCACCCACCACATTTGAAATATAATTCAGCACATTTTTTCACCAACCACAAGTGGAGCCCACCAATTCTAGAATTTTCCACCAAAATGATAAACTCCAAAAATTTAACAATTTCTGAACCAGTCATCTCGTAAAATTCATAATAAATCATACGTTCATTTTTAACGGTTCAAAATTTGTGGGCATATACTCAACTTATATATGTATAACATATCCAAAAATTACCACGATCCAACGGTCGGATTAAAAATTATAACCCCCGCAAAATATCTCAAAAACCCTGATTTTTAATACCTCCATTCCGACAAAAATACTGATAAAAACCTCAACATTAACTCCTTCATTTTTTAACCACAAAAATATATCCTTCATTTATATCCACATAAAATAAATATTTTCTTATCATATGAATCAATAATTAATTATTCACAAATAATATTACAGAATCACATTTATGACAACCAGGCCGTTCCCAGGAAAGAGGGGGCTTTCCAATAAGGATTTCTCCTTACTGGCGCGCAATTAGATGACCAAACCTCTCCTTAGACAGAACTTTCTAGACATTGCCAATAATGCTATCTAATAATACTATTCAAATAATATGAATTATTGATCTGATAATGGGAAATACTGTGCAGCAACAATTATTGAACAACAATAATACAAAATTTCAACGTAGCAATTATTGAATCAATAAAATAAAATATTGAACAGTAATTACTGTAACAATTATTGAGTAGTGCCTTCTTACGTAAGAATCAATAATTTCAAAAATACTATGCAATACCGTGTGCTACTGTGCAATAACGCGTATTACTGTATTTTAACCACCGGGTATTCCAACAGTGTTAACGGTAACAACTACGCCGTTATTTGTAAAAACTCAAATTTGTCGTTTTCTTCACCCGACAGTTATTCTGTTATGGGGCCCACAAATAGCTGCGCCGTCGTACGAATATTCCCCGACAGAAAGAATATTCCACGACCAAACGAATATTCCCCGACAACAATGATTATTTTATAACCACTTGTGTATTTTGAAAAAATTTCACATTTCACCCATAACTTTAACTTTTTATCAATTTAACCATTTACTGAATTGTAATTATAAGAAAAATTGAATACTTTTATTTCATAAAATTCGGGGTCTTACAATCTCCCCTCCTTATGAAATTTCGTCCCCGAAATTTACGTACCTGGTATTTCAAAGAGTTGAGAATACCTTCCTTTCATTTCAAATTCCATCTTCTCTGTCATCATAATTTCTCCATTGCTCATCTCCTGTATTTCAAATAACATTCTAGAATACAGCTTCAAAACAAGGGTTAATTTAACAAATTAACATATCACATAATATCCCGATATTATGACTGACCAACAAATAAGCTTAGGTAGGACACACTAGCGAAGGATTTACTCATCTCTCCCCTCCTAGTTGTATTCCCCGATCTCCGCCAGAGATCATATCCCTAAGCTCTGATACCAAATGTAACTCTGGACACCAACCTGTGTCAGCACCTTACATTGATACCTATCAGTTTGCCACCGCAGAACGGCGTCCCCTACGGAGAGTCTGGCTTCGGTGCATTCCCCATCAACAGGAAGTCACCAGCGAGAGGCTCGGGGCTCTTTACTTATAGCTCTGATACCAAATGTAACGACCCCAAAATAGGTTCATTCCACCCAACCCATTCTGAGTCGTCAAATACATGGTACAGAAAATAACTACAACTTTATTACAACAATTGTCGTGCAAAATACAACAACACATATGCTGTGAGTTTGGATACAAATATATACCAAATGTGACTCATGTTCCAACCGTGGACATCACCTCACAATAACACCTTACATAAAGGTATAGTCAAAAACTGTTTTAGAAATTAGAATCTTTGGGAAGTGCTCAAGGAAACCTTCGTACATGGGAGGCCACGCGTCTAGGTTATGATAGATATCATATGGCCACAGAATTATCCTTGGTTGACCCAATAGACCCCAAAGAAAAACGAGAAGATTACTATCATATTCTTCCCAATGGTGAGTCTTCTCTTGACTTATCATTATCTCCACTGTCTCTAATTGAGAATTATACTTCAAACAAACACCAAGATTATATAGGTAGTGCCCATAGATATACTCAGCAAGTGGATGAGCACAACCCTGTCTTATGATGACACGAGGTTGTATGTCATTAGACATCTTGTATGATAGTGACAAAACACCCTTCCAACGTTGGGTTCGCCTCACCCTATTTTTTTCACCAAATATAACTACTAAATGATGACCACCGTTCTATTCCCTTGTTACCCCCGCTCGACCCAGCTACACTCTTATTACCTGAAAGGAATTGTGAAGCAAAAGGGTGAGCACAACTAGCTCAGTAAAGAATATCATGACTAAAGATAATTAAATTATCAATAGCCTTCATCAATAATAAATCAGAGATTTAGAACATATGGTAAATGATAAAAATTTCAACCATAGTTGCAGCGGAACGAGCAATCCATTAGAAGAGTCAAATAGACTATAAAGTCTATTATCTTCTCCATGTTAAAAATCCACCAACAATGTTTTATCCATGTAACATCACTCAACAGTTCCTTTCCACAATCATATGAATAACTCATAATCATAATTGTGACTATAAATTTTTCTTCGCACCCAGGACGAAGAATATTTTCATCACCTGTCTTTACCTGAAACATCAAAGATCATGGTTATACCAAATCACAGTTCCTGTTTATAATCATACTAACAAATCCATCTTTGCACTACGGGCCAAAGATATTCATCAACAAACCATCTTTGCACTACGGGCCAAAGATATTCAACAACAGTTCATCTTTGCACTACAGGCCAAAGATATTCATCAACAGGCCATCTTTGCACTACATGCCAAAGATATTCATCAACAATTCATATTTGCACTACAGGCCAAATATATTCATATCTCAAAGAAATATATAATCATTTCAGAATTTATATAAACAATAATTATAACCATGTTGATCAATTCACCTTTGCACTTAAGCTTAAGATATTCAATTATAAATTCAATGGTCATGATCATACCAGTCACAATTCAACTTTGCACTACAGGCCAAAGAGAACCCTAGTCATGATCATACCAATAATCTACCCATCTTTACACTCCAGTGAAAGAGAATTTCAACATCAGGGTTATAAAAATGTTATATATGATGATAAAAATAATATGATCAACATATAGTTTTAATCTCAAGAGTAATATTCGTAACTCATGAATAGTAAATCGTGAATAGTAACTCATGAATAGTAACCCCGACACAAAAGATAGAAATTCCACAATAAAATTCATACCAATATTTCGGTATAATGATATTGAAAGAATAACATTACTTAAATTTATAAACAATTTATTTTAATTGTTTACACTTTACTAATTAATGCATTTAATCATCATAAAATGCCAACTCTTACAATTTCATCATCAATAACCAAAACCCTCATCAAAAATCTGCATATACCTCATATAGGATTCTCAAGCCATAAAATCCTATTTTCCAATTTTCTTTCTTCACAAAACATATTTAATTCATTTACTCATAACTAGACCATTTTCATGAAAAATACCAAATCAGTTCCAAAAATATTTCTTTTCTGGGATTTAGCATAATATAGTCCCATAGTGAACATATATTTTTCTCAGAATTTTTAAAAGTCATTTACTATTTTTCATATGGCCAAAATAGCCGAATATTTAGACATTTATCAAAAATTGTACTTTTGTCTAAAAATTCTGAAATTTACAGAGTATACTTCTATCATATACATGTACTCCCAATAAAAATTTCATCAATTTTGGAGTTAACCACAAGGAATTATAAGCGGTTACTTTTAAAATAGTCTTTTCTCATAAAATTCATAACTCTCAATCTATACATCCAAAAATCACCATTTTTGGACACAATCAAGAAAACTCATCAAAATATCATTTCAAATTTTTCCAGAATTTTTGAAGATCAGAAAAATTACGAAACTGAAAATCATAACAACCCTTAAAATCCCTTACTATCCCTTACAATCCCTTACTATCCCTTACAATCCCTTACCTCAAAAGAGCAGTACTTCTGACTGGATATCGGATATGATGCTGAAGGAAACTTGCACTGATGAATAGCAACTCACCAAGTATCTAAAAACTCACAAAATATGCTTCATAATATAGAGAGAGAAAGAGAGAAAGCTTATGTTTTTGGTGTGATTTTCAATTCTAACTTAGCCCTCTATTTATAGGAAAATTTTGGTAGGTTTGACCTGCAACCTGATGGCTTTACCTGCTACTATTCCCACCCACCACATTTGAAATATAATTCAGCACATTTCTTCACCAACCACAAGTGGGGCCCACCAATTCTAGAATTTTCCACCAAAATGATAAACTCCAAAAATTCAACAATTTCTGAACCAGTCATCTCGTAAAATTCATAATAAATCATACGTTCATTTTTAACGGTTCAAAATTTGTGGGCATATACTCAACTTATATATGTATAACATATCCAAAAATTACCACGATCCAACGGTCGGATTAAAAATTATAACCCCCGCAAAATATCTCAAAAACCCTGATTTTTAATACCTCCATTCCGACAAAAATACTGATAAAAACCTCAACATTAACTCCTTCATTTTTTAACCACAAAAATATATCCCTCATTTATATCCACATAAAATAAATATTTTCTTATCATATGAATCAATAATTAATTATTCACAAATAATATTACAGAATCACATTTATGACAACCAGGCCGTTCCCAGGAAAGAGGGGGCTTTCCAATAAGGATTTCTCCTTACTGGCGCGCAATTAGATGACCAAACCTCTCCTTAGACAGAACTTTCTAGACATTGCCAATAATGCTATCTAATAATATTATTCAAATAATATGAATTATTGATCTGATAATGGGAAATACTGTGCAGCAACAATTATTGAACAACAATAATATAAAATTTCAACGTAGCAATTATTGAATCAATAAAATAAAATATTGAACAGTAATTACTGTAACAATTATTGAGTAGTGCCTTCTTACGTAAGAATCAATAATTTCAAAAATACTATGCAATACCGTGTGCTACTGTGCAATAACGCGTATTACTGTATTTTAACCACCGGGTATTCCAACAGTGTTAACGGTAACAACTACGCCGTTATTTGTAAAAACTCAAATTTGTCGTTTTCTTCACCCGACAGTTATTCTGTTATGGGGCCCACAAATAGCTGCGCCGTCGTACGAATATTCCCCGACAGAAAGAATATTCCACGACCAAACGAATATTCCCCGACAACAATGATTATTTTATAACCACTTGTTATTTTGAAAAAATTTCATATTTCACCCATAACTTTAACTTTTATCAATTTAACCATTTACTGAATAGTAATTATAAGAAAAATTGAATACTTTTATTTCATAAAATTCGGGGTCTTACAATCTCCCCTCCTTATGAAATTTCGTCCCCGAAATTTACGTACCTGGTATTTCAAAGAGTTGAGAATACCTTCCTTTCATTTCAAATTCCATCTTCTCTGTCATCATAATTTCTCCATTGCTCATCTCCTGTATTTCAAATATCATTCTAGAATACAGCTTCAAAACAAGGGTTAATTTAACAAATTAACATATCACATAATATCCCGATATTATGACTGACCAACAAATAAGCTTAGGTAGGACACACTAGCGAAGGATTTACTCATCTCTCCCCTCCTAGTTGTATTCCCCGATCTCCGCCAGAGATCATATCCCTAAGCTCTGATACCAAATGTAACTCTGGACACCAACCTGTCAGCACCTTACATTGATACCTATCAGTTTGCCACCGCAGAACGGCGTCCCCTACGGAGAGTCTGGCTTCGGTGCATTCCCCATCAACAGGAAGTCACCAGCGAGAGGCTCGGGGCTCTTTACTTATAGCTCTGATACCAAATGTAACATCCCCAAAATAGGTCCATTCCACCCAACCCATTCTGAGTCGTCAAATACATGGTACAGAAAATAACTACAACTTTATAACAACAATTGTCGTGCAAAATACAACAACACATATGCTGTGAGTTTGGATACAAATATATACCAAATGTGACTCATGTTCCAACCGTGGACATCACCTCACAATAACACCTTACATAAAGGTATAGTCAAAAACTGTTTTAGAAATTAGAATCTTTGGGAAGTGCTCAAGGAAACCTTCGTACATGGGAGGCCACGCGTCTAGGTTATGATAGATATCATATGGCCACAGAATTATCCTTGGTTGACCCAATAGACCCCAAAGAAAAACGAGAAGATTACTATCATATTCTTCCCAATGGTGAGTCTTCTCTTGACTTATCATTATCTCCACTGTCTCTAATTGAGAATTATACTTCAAACAAACACCAAGATTATATAGGTAGTGCCCATAGATATACTCAGCAAGTGGATGAGCACAACCCTGTCTTATGATGACACGAGGTTGTATGTCATTAGACATCTTGTATGATAGTGACAAAACACCCTTCCAACGTTGGGTTCGCCTCACCCTATTTTCTTCACCAAATATAACTACTAAATGATGACCACCGTTCTATTCCCTTGTTACCCCCGCTCGACCCAGCTACACTCTTATTACCTGAAAGGAATTGTGAAGCAAAAGGGTGAGCACAACTAGCTCAGTAAAGAATATCATGACTAAAGATAATTAAATTATCAATAGCCTTCATCAATAATAAATCAGAGATTTAGAACATATGGTAAATGATAAAAATTTCAACCATAGTTGCAGCGGAACGAGCAATCCATTAGAAGAGTCAAATAGACTATAAAGTCTATTATCTTCTCCATGTTAAAAATCCACCAACAATGTTTTATCCATGTAACATCACTCAACAGTTCCTTTCCACAATCATATGAATAACTCATAATCATAATTGTGACTATAAATTTTTCTTCGCACCCAGGACGAAGAATATTTTCATCACCTGTCTTTACCTGAAACATCAAAGATCATGGTTATACCAAATCACAGTTCCTGTTTATAATCATACTAACAAATCCATCTTTGCACTACGGGCCAAAGATATTCAACAACAGTTCATCTTTGCACTACAGGCCAAAGATATTCATCAACAGGCCATCTTTGCACTACATGCCAAAGATATTCATCAACAATTCATATTTGCACTACAGGCCAAATATATTCATATCTCAAAGAAATATATAATCATTTCAGAATTTATATAAACAATAATTATAACCATGTTGATCAATTCACCTTTGCACTTAAGCTTAAGATATTCAATTATAAATTCAATGGTCATGATCATACCAGTCACAATTCAACTTTGCACTACAGGCCAAAGAGAACCCTAGTCATGATCATACCAATAATCTACCCATCTTTACACTCCAGTGAAAGAGAATTTCAACATCAGGGTTATAAAAATGTTATATATGATGATAAAAATAATATGATCAACATATAGTTTTAATCTCAAGAGTAATATTCGTAACTCATGAATAGTAAATCGTGAATAGTAACTCATGAATAGTAACCCCGACACAAAAGATAGAAATTCCACAATAAAATCCATACCAATATTTCGGTATAATGATATTGAAAGAATAACATTACTTAAATTTATAAACAATTTATTTTAATTGTTTACACTTTACTAATTAATGCATTTAATCATCATAAAATGCCAACTCTTACAATTTCATCATCAATAACCAAAACCCTCATCAAAAATCTGCATATACCTCATATAGGATTCTCAAGCCATAAAATCCTATTTTCCAATTTTCTTTCTTCACAAAACATATTTAATTCATTTACTCATAACTAGACCATTTTCATGAAAAATACCAAATCAGTTCCAAAAATATTTCTTTTCTGGGATTTAGCATAATATAGTCCCATAGTGAACATATATTTTTCTCAGAATTTTTAAAAGTCATTTACTATTTTTCATATGGCCAAAATAGCCGAATATTTAGACATTTATCAAAAATTGTACTTTTGTCTAAAAATTCTGAAATTTACAGAGTATACTTCTATCATATACATGTACTCCCAATAAAAATTTCATCAATTTTGGAGTTAACCACAAGGAATTATAAGCGGTTACTTTTAAAATAGTCTTTTCTCATAAAATTCATAACTCTCAATCTATACATCCAAAAATCACCATTTTTGGACACAATCAAGAAAACTCATCAAAATATCATTTCAAATTTTTCCAGAATTTTTGAAGATCAGAAAAATTACGAAACTGAAAATCATAACAACCCTTAAAATCCCTTACTATCCCTTACAATCCCTTACCTCAAAAGAGCAGTACTTCTGACTGGATATCGGATATGATGCTGAAGGAAACTTGCACTGATGAATAGCAACTCACCAAGTATCTAAAAACTCACAAAATATGCTTCATAATATAGAGAGAGAAAGAGAGAAAGCTTATGTTTCTGGTGTGATTTTCAATTCTAACTTAGCCCTCTATTTATAGGAAAATTTTGGTAGGTTTGACCTGCAACCTGATGGCTTTACCTGCTACTATTCCCACCCACCACATTTGAAATATAATTCAGCACATTTCTTCACCAACCACAAGTGGGGCCCACCAATTCTAGAATTTTCCACCAAAATGATAAACTCCAAAAATTCAACAATTTCTGAACCAGTCATCTCGTAAAATTCATAATAAATCATACGTTCATTTTTAACGGTTCAAAATTTGTGGGCATATACTCAACTTATATATGTATAACATATCCAAAAATTACCACGATCCAACGGTCGGATTAAAAATTATAACCCCCGCAAAATATCTCAAAAACCCTGATTTTTAATACCTCCATTCCGACAAAAATACTGATAAAAACCTCAACATTAACTCCTTCATTTTTAACCACAAAAATATATCCCTCATTTATATCCACATAAAATAAATATTTTCTTATCATATGAATCAATAATTAATTATTCACAAATAATATTACAGAATCACATTTATGACAACCAGGCCGTTCCCAGGAAAGAGGGGGCTTTCCAATAAGGATTTCTCCTTACTGGCGCGCAATTAGATGACCAAACCTCTCCTTAGACAGAACTTTCTAGACATTGCCAATAATGCTATCTAATAATATTATTCAAATAATATGAATTATTGATCTGATAATGGGAAATACTGTGCAGCAACAATTATTGAACAACAATAATATAAAATTTCAACGTAGCAATTATTGAATCAATAAAATAAAATATTGAACAGTAATTACTGTAACAATTATTGAGTAGTGCCTTCTTACGTAAGAATCAATAATTTCAAAAATACTATGCAATACCGTGTGCTACTGTGCAATAACGCGTATTACTGTATTTTAACCACCGGGTATTCCAACAGTGTTAACGGTAACAACTACGCCGTTATTTGTAAAAACTCAAATTTGTCGTTTTCTTCACCCGACAGTTATTCTGTTATGGGGCCCACAAATAGCTGCGCCGTCGTACGAATATTCCCCGACAGAAAGAATATTCCACGACCAAACGAATATTCCCCGACAACAATGATTATTTTATAACCACTTGTTATTTTGAAAAAATTTCATATTTCACCCATAACTTTAACTTTTATCAATTTAACCATTTACTGAATAGTAATTATAAGAAAAATTGAATACTTTTATTTCATAAAATTCGGGGTCTTACAATCTCCCCTCCTTATGAAATTTCGTCCCCGAAATTTACGTACCTGGTATTTCAAAGAGTTGAGAATACCTTCCTTTCATTTCAGATTCCATCTTCTCTGTCATCATAATTTCTCCATTGCTCATCTCCTGTATTTCAAATATCATTCTAGAATACAGCTTCAAAACAAGGGTTAATTTAACAAATTAACATATCACATAATATCCCGATATTATGACTGACCAACAAATAAGCTTAGGTAGGACACACTAGCGAAGGATTTACTCATCTCTCCCCTCCTAGTTGTATTCCCCGATCTCCGCCAGAGATCATATCCCTAAGCTCTGATACCAAATGTAACTCTGGACACCAACCTGTGTCAGCACCTTACATTGATACCTATCAGTTTGCCACCGCAGAACGGCGTCCCCTACGGAGAGTCTGGCTTCGGTGCATTCTCCATCAACAGGAAGTCACCAGCGAGAGGCTCGGGGCTCTTTACTTATAGCTCTGATACCAAATGTAACGACCCCAAAATAGGTTCATTCCACCCAACCCATTCTGAGTCGTCAAATACATGGTACAGAAAATAACTACAACTTTATTACAACAATTGTCGTGCAAAATACAACAACACATGCTGTGAGTTTGGATACAAATATATACCAAATGTGACTCATGTTCCAACCGTGGACATCACCTCACAATAACACCTTACATAAAGGTATAGTCAAAAACTGTTTTAGAAATTAGAATCTTTGGGAAGTGCTCAAGGAAACCTTCGTACATGGGAGGCCACGCATCTAGGTTATGATAGATATCATATGGCCACAGAATTATCCTTGGTTGACCCAATAGACCCCAAAGAAAAACGAGAAGATTACTATCATATTCTTCCCAATGGTGAGTCTTCTCTTGACTTATCATTATCTCCACTGTCTCTAATTGAGAATTATACTTCAAACAAACACCAAGATTATATAGGTAGTGCCCATAGATATACTCAGCAAGTGGATGAGCACAACCCTGTCTTATGATGACACGAGGTTGTATGTCATTAGACATCTTGTATGATAGTGACAAAACACCCTTCCAACGTTGGGTTCGCCTCACCCTATTTTTTTCACCAAATATAACTACTAAATGATGACCACCGTTCTATTCCCTTGTTACCCCCGCTCGACCCAGCTACACTCTTATTACCTGAAAGGAATTGTGAAGCAAAAGGGTGAGCACAACTAGCTCAGTAAAGAATATCATGACTAAAGATAATTAAATTATCAATAGCCTTCATCAATAATAAATCAGAGATTTAGAACATATGGTAAATGATAAAAATTTCAACCATAGTTGCAGCGGAACGAGCAATCCATTAGAAGAGTCAAATAGACTATAAAGTCTATTATCTTCTCCATGTTAAAAATCCACCAACAATGTTTTATCCATGTAACATCACTCAACAGTTCCTTTCCACAATCATATGAATAACTCATAATCATAATTGTGACTATAAATTTTTCTTCGCACCCAGGACGAAGAATATTTTCATCACCTGTCTTTACCTGAAACATCAAAGATCATGGTTATACCAAATCACAGTTCCTGTTTATAATCATACTAACAAATCCATCTTTGCACTACGGGCCAAAGATATTCATCAACAAACCATCTTTGCACTACGGGCCAAAGATATTCAACAACAGTTCATCTTTGCACTACAGGCCAAAGATATTCATCAACAGGCCATCTTTGCACTACATGCCAAAGATATTCATCAACAATTCATATTTGCACTACAGGCCAAATATATTCATATCTCAAAGAAATATATAATCATTTCAGAATTTATATAAACAATAATTATAACCATGTTGATCAATTCACCTTTGCACTTAAGCTTAAGATATTCAATTATAAATTCAATGGTCATGATCATACCAGTCACAATTCAACTTTGCACTACAGGCCAAAGAGAACCCTAGTCATGATCATACCAATAATCTACCCATCTTTACACTCCAGTGAAAGAGAATTTCAACATCAGGGTTATAAAAATGTTATATATGATGATAAAAATAATATGATCAACATATAGTTTTAATCTCAAGAGTAATATTCGTAACTCATGAATAGTAAATCGTGAATAGTAACTCATGAATAGTAACCCCGACACAAAAGATAGAAATTCTACAATAAAATCCATACCAATATTTCGGTATAATGATATTGAAAGAATAACATTACTTAAATTTATAAACAATTTATTTTAATTGTTTACACTTTACTAATTAATGCATTTAATCATCATAAAATGCCAACTCTTACAATTTCATCATCAATAACCAAAACCCTCATCAAAAATCTGCATATACCTCATATAGGATTCTCAAGCCATAAAATCCTATTTTCCAATTTTCTTTCTTCACAAAACATATTTAATTCATTTACTCATAACTAGACCATTTTCATGAAAAATACCAAATCAGTTCCAAAAATATTTTTTTCTGAAATTTAGCATAATATAGTCCCATAGTGAACATATATTTTTCTCAGAATTTTTAAAAGTCATTTACTATTTTTCATATGGCCAAAATAGCCGAATATTTAGACATTTATCAAAAATTGTACTTTTGTCTAAAAATTCTGAAATTTACAGAGTATACTTCTATCATATACATGTACTCCCAATAAAAATTTCATCAATTTTGGAGTTAACCACAAGGAATTATAAGCGGTTACTTTTAAAATAGTCTTTTCTCATAAAATTCATAACTCTTAATCTATACATCCAAAAATCACCATTTTTGGACACAATCAAGAAAACTCATCAAAATATCATTTCAAATTTTTCCAGAATTTTTGAAGATCAGAAAAATTACGAAACTGAAAATCATAACAACCCTTAAAATCCCTTACTATCCCTTACAATCCCTTACTATCCCTTACAATCCCTTACTTCAAAAGAGCAGTACTTCTGACTGGATATCGGATATGATGCTGAAGGAAACTTGCACTGATGAATAGCAACTCACCAAGTATCTAAAAACTCACAAAATATGCTTCATAATATAGAGAGAGAAAGAGAGAAAGCTTATATTTTTGGTGTGATTTTCAATTCTAACTTAGCCCTCTATTTATAGGAAAATTTTGGTAGGTTTGACCTGCAACCTGATGGCTTTACCTGCTACTATTCCCACCCACCACATTTGAAATATAATTCAGCACATTTTTTCACCAACCACAAGTGGAGCCCACCAATTCTAGAATTTTCCACCAAAATGATAAACTCCAAAAATTTAACAATTTCTGAACCAGTCATCTCGTAAAATTCATAATAAATCATACGTTCATTTTTAACGGTTCAAAATTTGTGGGCATATACTCAACTTATATATGTATAACATATCCAAAAATTACCACGATCCAACGGTCGGATTAAAAATTATAACCCCCGCAAAATATCTCAAAAACCCTGATTTTTAATACCTCCATTCCGACAAAAATACTAATAAAAACCTCAACATTAACTCCTTCATTTTTAACCACAAAAATATATCCCTCATTTATATCCACATAAAATAAATATTTTCTTATCATATGAATCAATAATTAATTATTCACAAATAATATTACAGAATCACATTTATGACAACCAGGCCGTTCCCAGGAAAGAGGGGGCTTTCCAATAAGGATTTCTCCTTACTGGCGCGCAATTAGATGACCAAACCTCTCCTTAGACAGAACTTTCTAGACATTGCCAATAATGCTATCTAATAATACTATTCAAATAATATGAATTATTGATCTGATAATGGAAAATACTGTGCAGCAACAATTATTGAACAACAATAATACAAAATTTCAACGTAGCAATTATTGAATCAATAAAATAAAATATTGAACAGTAATTACTGTAACAATTATTGAGTAGTGCCTTCTTACGTAAGAATCAATAATTTCAAAAATACTATGCAATACCGTGTGCTACTGTGCAATAACGCGTATTACTGTATTTTAACCACCGGGTATTCCAACAGTGTTAACGGTAACAACTACGCCGTTATTTGTAAAAACTCAAATTTATCGTTTTCTTCACCCGACAGTTATTCTGTTATGGGGCCCACAAATAGCTGCGCCGTCGTACGAATATTCCTCGACAGAAAGAATATTCCACGACCAAACGAATATTTCCCGACAACAATGATTATTTTATAACCACTTGTGTATTTTGAAAACATTTCACATTTCACCCATAACTTTAACTTTTTATCAATTTAACCATTTACTGAATTGTAATTATAAGAAAAATTGAATACTTTTATTTCATAAAATTCGGGGTCTTACAATCTCCCCTCCTTATGAAATTTCGTCCCCGAAATTTACGTACCTGGTATTTCGAAGAGTTGAGAATACCTTCCTTTCATTTCAAATTCCATCTTCTCTGTCATCATAATTTCTCCATTGCTCATCTCCTGTATTTCAAATAACATTCTAGAATACAGCTTCAAAACAAGGGTTAATTTAACAAATTAACATATCACATAATATCCTGATATTATGACTGACCAACAAATAAGCTTAGGTAGGACACATTAGCGAAGGATTTACTCATCTCTCCCCTCCTAGTTGTATTCCCCGATCTCCGCCAGAGATCATATCCCTAAGCTCTGATACCAAATGTAACTCTGGACACCAACCTGTGTCAGCACCTTACATTGATACCTATCAGTTTGCCACCGCAGAACGGCGTCCCCTACGGAGAGTCTGGCTTCGGTGCATTCCCCATCAACATGAAGTCACCAGCCTTCCTGTTTATTTCATAAAATTCGGGGTCTTACAGTGACGATGAGGCAACTGGAACGATGATGGTTATTTGCAATAACTGTGTTCTATACACTGACCGATTTTTAAAAAATCTTATTTATCTTTTTGCAAATGATGGTTGTGTCAGATTTGGGTTTCCAGATCTGGGATATTGGAGAAGGATAAGGAGAGGAAATAAGAAAATAAAAAAAAGAAAGAGAATAAGGTGATGAAATTAGAAATCACGGAAGATGCGCATAGAGTAAAGAGGTGCCTCTTGGTTGCCTTCGTCTTCCTTGTTGAGTTCACCCATCGAATCAGGGTCTTACCATTTGACAAATACTTTAGTCAATTATTTAGGTTAATTTGAATTAAGTTTATAAATAGTTGAAGATGATGGATGTTGTTTGAATATGGTGTTGGTAGTGTTTTAAATCTAGTTATGACTCTCTTAATTTTGGTGAGGAAGATGGGTGTACACGCGGTGTTAGAGATTTGATGGTGGTAGAGATCTTGTTGATAGTGAAAATGGGTGTTTGGGATAGGTGCTACAAATTTGTTTGTGGTGGAAATAGGTGCCAAAGATGGATGGATTGATGTATTTCAAGCTTGTTCTTTGATTTGATTATGGTGATTGTGATTTACAGTGCCGGAAAAGCAAGATGATATGGATGAATGGGCAGGGACGGAGCTGAGTGGAGGCTGCAGGGGGCCATGCCCCCCCCCCAAGATTTTAAAAATTTTTAGTACGAAGGCCCACCTAGCTACTTGAATTGTGAGATTAAATTTGTGCTTTACAGGCCTTGTGGCAATCCATTTCATTTTTGCCCCTTAAAATAATTCATTTCATTTCATTATCTCCACTACACACTAACAAACAAAGACTTGTTTTGCTTTCGCAGTTTTGCCCTAACATTTGCCATTCCCATTCGCCATTTTGTCCCTGTTGGCTGCCTCCCTGGTTTCCAGCATGAAGATCAGAAGATGAAATTAGTCAAGTTCTTCATCTACTTTTTATAGGTACTTGTAGTACCCGAGAATTTTCACGTATTAATAAATGGAAATATTAATGCAAATGAATATTTATTTGAATTAAAATGATCGTTGTGTTATATGATGAGTTAACTCAATTATATTAAATAATTGAATAATTGGAAGTGTATGGAGTTGCGATGAACTCGTTGAAAGCCTTGTGTGGCACGGTGATGGGAAATATTAATGAATATATTAATTAACGAAAGAATTGTTAAGCAAACAATTAATCTATATTAATTGTTATTTGTTATTAAAGAATTTCGGTTAAATATTAATAGTAATATTAATTAACGAGGGAATTACCAAATGAGCAATTAAGTAATATTAATTGTTAATTGTTATATTAATTAAATATTAATGGTGATTAATTAATAATATGTGATTATTAATTATTATTGTGAGTAAAGTAAATTGCATGACTAGAATGGTATGATTCAGTTAATTTATGTGTGCAAGACATGTGATCTTATATAGTTCTTACATTAAAAAGAAAATGTGGTGTGACACATTAATATATATAGACTATATAACAAAGCGTAGAGAATTATAAGTTACAAAAATAATTGTTTATGTGACATTAAGCATATGTGGAAACATTAAAAGATGTACTCCGTCAAAGAATTTTAAACTATTCCAATAAGTTAGTATAACTGGAATAATGGAGTTTTAAGGAGATATTAATTACTAGTGGGTAATTAAATGAAGTCCATACATGTTATAAATAATAATTAGACTGAACTAATGTACATGGAGTATATGATGTGAGTACATAAATAGTCCCTAACTCTCTATTTGGTAGTAGCATTAGCACATTAAAATTTCATTTTGGGAACAAACTAAGCATTATAAACATAGTTGCTGAGATTTAAAATCCTTGTCCCATATTGAGAGTCCCAAACAGTGATGCATAGTGACCTACTCCTTCATTTCGTAAAGTCCAACAAAAAAATCAAAAGGCTACCAATCTATGGTGACGATGGCTACGGGGTGAGTAGTTGGCCAACCCTTCCATGACCAACATTTCTTCTCAATTTCTGTTGGATCAAACCATGGTGTAATGCCATGAACTGGACACTTAATTTTCTATAAATTGGACACTCCTCTTCTCATTCTTGGTTGCTTGAAATTGTCTGATAAGTGTGAATTGAGAGAGTGAGTTGCTGAGCTTTGTAGAGGTATAATCAGGATAGTGAGAGAATTTAATTCAAGCTTCAAAGAGGTATAAACTTTGTTTGTATTCTTGAGTTTAAGTTTTGTTAAATTATTGCCATTACTTGAATTCTCTGTAAATGGTAGATGATAGTATGCCATTGTGTTAATTAAGTGTGTATGCATGTATAGTAGTAGCCTATGTTGCAGTAGGAGATGTTTGCAAGGCTGATGATTGAGTTTCTGCAAAAGCAGAGCCATTTTTTTGCCTCTAGACGAAGTGGCGCAGCCGCGTCATTTCCTTAGTCCTTCACCGCGCGGCCGCGCGGGTGGCCTATCACAGTTACTGCTGTTGATTCCTTAAAATGTCATGAGCATGCTACTTAAGTTAAATTATGCATATAAATGACTCCAACATGTGGGTAGATATGGTTTTGAATATAGAAAGTTATCTTGGCTTAATTTAAGTTGAGTTTTCAAGAAAACTTCATGATTTGGAAAACTAAAAATTGTGAACTTGAAGTAATGCATATTCTGACCTTGCAAGCATGTTAGTATGGTTTTGAAATGCATGTCGATCATACTAACTTCAGTACATGGATTTCATATTGAAGTATGAGCATGTTAGAATTATTAGTAAGTTTTACTAAATGAAAATATGAACTTTAAACATGAATGTTTATATACTACTTTGAGAGTTAGTATCTGATAATTGTGAACATGCGGGATGATACTCTTAGACTCACTCATGTATCATAAATATGTATATCATTATACTTAGGTATCATAATTCAAAGAAAGCATAAAGGAAGCATATTTCAAAATAAAGCGATGTTAATAACACGTATGTGATATGAATACTCACAAGCATGTCTAATATGAGTTATATGACCACTTTGTATGTTTTAAGAACCAAGCATGTTGAACTTTGTGGGTTCATAACCTTAAATGGTCTTAAATTGTTCATATGTCCAACTTAGCACCATATTGTGCAAGACGGAACCTAGATTAAAACGATAAAGATGCGATAGGACCCTTAACAAGTTAATATATGTTATGTATGTAAGAATGGACGAGCTAGGCCAAGCAAATAATTTCTCAGTCCTGATTTAAACTGGGAGCCGCGCGGCCGCGGGTCTCCTTAGTACAAATCAGGCGCGGGCGCGCCATTCTGCAGAGTTGGAAAGTGACTTCTGTGATTTCTAAAGTATGTAGCATGCTAGTGTAACTTCATTTCGTTTATTTTTGTTCATGATACACTAATAAAGGTAGCTTTGCATGTTACCACCTATCTTAGCTTGAATTGACAAAGTGTTTTAAAATGATGAAGTCTAACGATAGATCCGAGCTACGTAATAACATACGTATAAGGTTTCTTGATTGAGTCATGTGTGTATACTTAGACTATATTTATCAAGATTGTTTATCGAATACGTTTAACTAATGAATATCCGATACGCGTATCACATTATGTTAGGATTTGAAAGAATATTGTTAAGCGATACTTTGGTAAACTGCGCTTGAGGCAAGTATCCGAACCCTACTCTTATTATGCAAGTATCTTTGCATTCTTTATTCGACGAATACCGTAAGCCTATTTCTTTGAGTGCAAGTTATATTGTTTTCTCGTTCAAATGAGTCATTATGCTTAAACCCTTGTGAAAACTATTATTCATGATGAAATTGGTATTGTTTCTTGAATATTGTGAAAGAGTCGATGTCATTTGATTCGGCTAGACTATATGCATATTTATAAAACTGTCCAAACCCATTTGATTGGTGCAGAAAATCTTAAAAACTGAGTTGAACAACTCTTATGGTAAGGGGATTGTATGTTGTTGGAAACCCCAACACATGAGTATATTATTACTGTGGTGTTATGCATAACGTGGAGTATTGTAGACAGATCCTCTACATTACTTGATTCTTTTGGGTTATCAGTTTAATATTGGTAATTCTAGTAGATGTTCAATAGTTCTTAGTGATTGCTCAATATAAATTGTTATCCAGTCGGATACCTTGATAGCCTTTGAATTCATATATATCAGTTGATTTATATTGAATTATTGATCTTAGTCTAAGTATCGTTGATATTCATTATTCATGATATTATTTTGACACTCTGAACTATCCTAGAAATGACACTTCGATATTTCAAACCTTGTGATATTATATCCTACACCCTTGTTGTATATTACTTGTTGGGCAATTTGTGCTCATCATTGCTTATCTAAAACCTTTCAGTTAAGGAAGAACAGGGAGGTGTCTCTGGAACAGACAAGGGCAAGGGCAAGGCTACCGACTAGCTTGTTCCTTTTATGTTAAGAATATTATGTTGTATTAAGACTATGTTTAAACTTATGTAAGATTATGTAATAGGTATTTATTCGATACTATTATGTAATCTGTTAAGTACTGTAGGTTGCGAGACTTGGGGGAATAATTATAATAAATCATTGTATATTATTCTAAATTAGATCTTTCGTTGTAATTATATGATTTTAGTATTGTAGTGATTCCATGAGAACGTGACGAATCGAATTTGGGTGACCAAGTGGCGGTCAAAATTTGGGGGTGTCACAGGTTGGTATCAAAGCTATAGTTATAAATCTTAGGAATGAGAGTCCTTAGATTATAACTTAAGAAAACGTAGAAGTTTGGAAGGGGATAAAACTTATGTAGAGTTTTCCTTGAGAGTCTTAGTGTGTTATGAAATGTAACTTCATTCTATACAATGAACTTTTGTTATTTAACATTTTGATAGAGTTGTTGTTTGTCTTGTCTTATGTTGGTGATTGTAGGATGACTGACATGGGAGGACCTAGCCGAGTAGTAGAGGAGGAGCCGCGTGATATCCACGTAGTCTATGAGGCACCCTTGATAGCAGAGCCTATATCGATAATTACCCCTATTGACGATGATGATGATGATGAGGAGATAGAGTCTCTACCTGAGGAATCTGATCCGGAGGAGGAGCCTATGGAGGAAGAGCCCGTGGAGGAGGAACCCGAGCCCATGGAGGACTCCGTCGGGACTACTTTCGAGGATAAGATGTTAGGAGAATATGAAGAATAGATTTTGGAATTAGGATATAAAGTCGAGGAACTAGAGACTGAGACCCTTGAGAGGCAACTAGTGATGCAGGAGATGGAGGTGGAAATTACTCACCGTAAGGAGGCAGGGATCAAGATGGGGGCCTTGTTTCACCGATCGGTGGCGAGGAACGTTGAGTTGGCAGGAAAGCTAGAAGAAATGGAACAGAGGATTTTGAGTGAGAGGACGGAGAAGGAGGCTCTCCGAACTCAGTTAGAGATGGAGGTGATGGATAGGATTTACTTCGAGGAGAAGTGGGAGGATTCCAATGATAGGGTGAATGATTTAGAGGATGAGGTGCGGTGCAAGAGGAGGAAGATGAACAAGATGGGCTATGCTCTACGCACGACTATGGAGAGATTGATCGATGGGGTAAATCACTACCCAGCTGAGCAAGGACAGACCCGGCATACCATAAGTCGGGATATGGTGGCACACATTACCAGAAGGAGTATTAGAGCGCCGTGGAGCGTGGGATGTTAGATTGAGTCTAGAGGAAAAAAAAACTCAGTAGTGTAGTAGTTTTATTTATGTGTTGTTAATATGTTGTTGTAATCTCAATCTTTTGTGTAAGATGTGAGATGGTAGTAACCCTAACTTTTGAAATGTTAGAGGGGTAGTAAGCTAGTGTTGTCCCCATCTTTTGTGATATTAAGGGATATGTGTTTCATTTATAACAGTATCCTAGAAAAGAATGTGTATTGTAACCTTTTGGCATATGAATATAAATGATCTTGCTTCAGAAACGTGTTATAAACTTCTAGTTCTTTTCATTTGAAAAATGTCTAAATATGACGGTTAGATAATAAAATGAAAATTTTGTGATGCAGAAAATGCCGTCCAGACGTAGAATAACTGTCCAAAAAGAGTCAGTTAATGATGAGAGAGGACCTGTAGACCCGATACAACGACTTGTAGATTTATTGGGAGAAGCTCTGAGGGGAAGAAACGAACCCGTACCACCCGTTCCCCAAGCTGTCCCAGTAACAACCTTCAAGGATTTTAAGAGTGTAGGACCCCCAGAGTTCACAGAAACTACTGACCCGATAGTTGCGCAAACCTGGATCAAGGAGATCGAGAAGGCCTTCACTATAGCTCGCGTGGGTGAAGACCAAAAGACCGTATTTTCCACATACATGATGAGGGGCGAAGTGAACTATTGGTGGGAAACTAATCAGCAGAGAGCGGGGAAAGGAACGATAACTTGGGAGAGGTTTACGACGCTGTTTTTCGAGAACTATTTTTTGAAGAGTATGAAGAGTAGGATGGAAATAAAATTCCTAGAGTTAAAACAAGGTGATATGACGGTGGCACAATACGCTGCGAAGTTCAATGAACTAGCGCGATTTACAGAACACCAAGTTGTGGATGAGGAGAGGAAAGCGAGACGTTTTGAGCAAGGGTTGAAGCTGTGGTTGTATAATGAGGTATCGGTCTTCCAGATTGATTCCTTTACAACATTGTTGGAGAAGGCAATCATTGCGGAAGGTGGCAGTGAGGCCTTAAGTCTATATCATAAGGAGAAGAAGAATAAGAACGCTGGTAGTGAGCATCGTGGAGGGAGCAGCAGCGGAGGAAGTAATTCCGAAAAGAGGAAATGGGAAAACAATAACAACAGAAACTGTAAGACCCCAACTTATTAATGAATAAAATCAAATTTTCTCTAAATATTATTGTGAATAATAAGGGGTTAATTTGATATAATACTTTGGTTATGGGTGAAATGTGTAAATTTTGCAAAATAAGCAAGTGGTTATAAAATATTCATTTTATCGGGGAATATTCGTTTGGTCGTGAAATATTCTTGCTGTCAGGGAATATTCGTACGACGGCGCAACCTTGTGTGGGCCCCATAACAGAAAGCGATTGGATGAAGAAAACGACAAGTATAAGTTGTTTATAAATAACGGCGTAGTTGTTACCATTAATACTGTTGGAAAACCCGATGGTTAAAATACAGTAGCACACGGTATTGCACCAATTATTGATTCTTACGTAAGAAGGCACTACTCAATAATTGTTACAGTAGTTATTGTTCAATATTTTATTTTATTGATTCAATAATTGTTGCGTTGATATTTTATATTATTGTTTTTTCAATAATTATTGCTGCACAGTATTTTCCATTATCAGATCAATAATTCATATTATTTGAATAATATTATTAGATAACATTATTGACAATGTCTAGAAAGTTCTGTCTAAGGAGAGGTTTGGTCATCTAATTGCGCGCCAGTAAGGAGAAATCCTTATTGGAAAGCCCCCTCTTTCCTGGGAACGGCCTGGTTGTCATAAATGTGATTCTGTAATATTATTTGTGAATAATTAATTATTGATTCATATGATAAGGAAATATTTATTTTATGTGGATATAAATGAGGGATATATTTTTGTGGTTAAAAATGAAGGAGTTAATGTGGAGGTTTTTATCAGTAATTTTGTCGGAATGGAGGTATTAAAAATCAGAGTTTTTGAGATATTTTGCGGGGGTTATAATTTTTAATCCGACCGTTGGATCGTGGTAATTTTTGGATATGTTATACATATATAAGTTGAGTATATATCCACAAATTTTGAACCGTTAAAAATGAACGTATGATTTATTATGAATTTTACGAGATGACTGGTTCAAAAATTGTTGAATTTTCGGAGTTAATCATTTTGGTAGAAAATTCTAGAATTGGTGGGCCCCACTCTTGGTTGGTGAAGAAATGTGCTGAGATTTTTATTCAAATATGGTGGGTGAGAATAGTAGCAGGTAAAGCCATCAGGTTGCAGGTTAAGTCTGCTTCGGCGTGCTAACATTTTCCTATAAATAGAGGGCTAAGTTAGAATTGAAAATCACACCAGAAACAAGTTTTCTCTCTTTCTCTCTCTAGATTATTGAGTGTATTTTGTGAGTATTTAGATACTTTGAGAGTTTCTATTCATCAGAGCAAGTTTCTTTCAGCCTTATACCGGTATTCCAACCAGAAGTACTGATATTTTAAGGTAAGGGATAAAAATTTTCCTTTTTGTCCAAGATGTCTATTATGGTTACTATCTTTGATTGTATCCATGTTTTGATCTTTATTTTTGAATTCTGCTTCACAATTGATTATTATGAAGTATTATTGATCTTGGATAAATTGTTATACGAATCCCTACTATTTGTCCTTCTGTCTCACTGGATTCGTTCTCTTTAAGATATTTTTCATCATCCTCAGTCCTAAATGATGATATTACTGAATATCTTTGGCCTGTAGTGCAAAGATGTATGATTACTTGATGAATATCTTTGGCCTGTAGTGCAAAGATGAATAGGTGTTGAGATGAACATGACTGACAGGTGATACAAATGAATATCTTTGGCCTGTAGTGCAAAGATGAATATTTGGATAAAGATGATTATTAATTGATGTTACAGGGATAAAATATTGATGATGGACTTTTAAATCTTAGAAGATAGTAGAATTCATTCTCTACTTTACTCTTCTAATGGTTTGCTGTTTCCGCTGCAGTTGTTGATCTAAAACTTGTTGTCGATTATATTCTATCAGATTTTTCCTTGTTGAATACTAATGATAATTTGTTGTATATTATCTTAGTCATAATATTCTTTACTGGGCTAGTTGAGCTCACCCTTTTCCTTTTTGTTCCATTTTTTTTCTCAGGAGGTGAGAACATAGCAGGATCTAGTCGGGGTATGGAGTGATGGTTCTAGAAAGATGTTTTAGCAGTCCTCACTATTTCTGTAAAATAGTGTTTGAATAATTGTATTGAGGACTTATTTAAGTGTGGATATTGTCTAGAAGACAATATTTGTATTTAAACTCACAGTATGTGTTGTCGTATTTTGCACGACAATTGTATTATTGAAGTTGTAGTTTGCTTTCTGGAGACTCAGAATGGGTGTTGTATACCTATTTTGGGGGCGTCACAGAAATAATAACCAAGGTGGGAGTCACCAGGAAAACTTCAAGAAGAGAACCGAAGCTTGCAACAAATGTGGAAGAAGTCTGTTGATAGATTTCGCAATCAATGAATACGTGCAAGTATACACGGTCAACAAGTAATAAAGTTAAAGTAGAGTATCATTCCCACGAGGAATTATTTAATAAAAATTACCAAGTACTAATTCTTAACCAAACTAATTTTATTTAAACAGTCTCAAATCGTGATTTTTCTAATTAAGAAAACTACATTAACTAATTAAACTGAATTGCTTTATGACTGAATTCAATAAAGATTAAGACTTCAATATCCCCAATTATGAGCTATAAATCAATTATCCAATTATCCCAATTATTATGCCTACTGAATTGTTAACAAGAATTCTCAAATGTCAAAAGCCTTTTTCCAGGTGATCAATTAACTTCTATTTAATCCAGATTAAACTTGCTATATTCCTATGCAAAACAATTGAATTAAACTCCTTCAAATCCAATTCCTTATGCGTTACATGTGGTGAACAGATATTTTCATTCAATTCACAAACCTAATTATTCACTGTGCAAAAAACTAAGTCACATGTTATCATGCCCAGTTCTAACCCTAAAATTCCTCTTCCAAATACTTCCAGAGTAACAAGGTAATTATCGGCCAAATAATTAAGCAATAAATACAAGGCAAGATAAGTAACACTTTGACACAAATAATTGGAATAAATTGAATAACTAAGTTATAGCCATAAAAGGTTCAATTGTAATCTTAATAAAAGAGTTAGTTCATAATTAATGAATTAAAATCAAGAATCCACATCTGAATAGACATTAAAGATAAAAGTATGATAAGAGAAGAGAATATAATCTGTTGTCAGCAAGTCCGATGCTCCCCTTTTGCTCCTGCTCTTGATCTTCAATGATCTCTAAGTTGCTTCAATCTCCAAAACTAATAAGAACTAGGGTTAATGTCTAATCTAATGGATTGTATCTCTAATCTAATCTATATAATCCCCCTTTATTTTATGTCTTACATCATGTATTTATAGGTTACAAGTCCAATTTTTAGCTTAGAAACAAACCCAATCCAATTTGGAGTCTAAAAAATGTTAAAATTCGCCCCAAAACGCGACCAAGCTTTGACCAACCTCTTCCCCAGCGCCTCGGCGCTGGAATTTTGCCCCCTAGCGCCACGGCACTGGAAATTCCTTGGTTTGGGCATCCCGGCGCTGGCCACTTTTTCGAAAATTTTCTGCTCTGACGTCCTTTGGAAAAATGGTCATAACTTCTTCGTCCGAACTCCGATTTCAATGACTCAAGATGTTTCGGAAAGAGGAGACGTAGATCTACAACTTTCATTCTTTAAGTTTTTCGAAATAAGGTCCAAAAAAATTCTCAAATTGGCTCTGAAGTGACTGCTGTGTAAATGGCAAGCCGAAAACGTGAATCTAGCCACCCCAAACGTCGATCCAAATAACTTTTGTCCCAATTCCTACAAAACAACATAAAACATGCTTGAATAGACACAAACACTTAAAAACAACCAAAAGATTAAGCTCAAATGCACTCAATTCATGTGTATAAAACTCACTCATCAAAGTCATCAAGGAGAATGCTGGAAGAGGAAAAGCACTTGTTATAATTACAGCCAAGAGGGGCATATATCGCCAAATTTCCTAAAGCCGAAGAAGATCAGAGGATGTTTTGCTTGTGGATCAACAGAGCACCAGATAAAGGATTGCCCGAAGAAAAGAAGCGGTGGAGCTGGCGGAAGCCAGGGAGGAGGAAGCAAGTTAATGATTGGTGGACCTGCACAACCCAACCGATCGACCGCTCGAACCTTTAACATGACCATCCAAGAAGCAGTGGCTGCAAAGGACATGGTGTTAGGTATAATCCCAATCAATAATATAGATGCTTATGTATTATTTGATTCGAGTGCCACCTATTCTTTTGTATCTGAAGAATTTGCTAGTAAACTTAATACCCCCCGAGAACGTTTAGAAGATTCCTTGAGCGTAGAAGTTGCGAATAAGGAAATAATCCCCGTAGAATACGTTTATCGAAATTATCGCGCAAACATTAGAGAACATGAACTGAGCGTAGACTTGATTTCTATTAGCCTAGGAGAATTTGACGTAATACTGGGAATGGATTGGTTATATAACAATGCCGCGATAATTGACTATCTGAACAAGTGTGTGAACCTTCAGACTCCGAGTAAGTCTAAGGTAGTGTTTCATGGTAGCTCATCGCTTAAGCAATCGTGTTGCGTTACTATGATGCAGGCCAAGAAATTGTTAAGGAAAGGAAGTGTAGGTTATTTAGCTTACATTGTAGATACTCGAAAAAAGGGGGTAGAAATTAAAGATATACCCGTAGTAAATGAATTTCAAGACGTGTTTCCGGACGATCTGCCTGGTCTTCCGCCAGACAAAGAAATTGAATTTGTAATAGACTTAGCACCGGGAACGACACCAATTTTGAAAGCTCCATACCGTATGGTGCCAGTAGAAATGAAGGAATTGATGACACAACTTCAAGAGTTACTGGATAAGGGTTACATTCGACCGAGTGTGTCTCCTTGGAGAGCACCAGTGCTATTTGTGAAGAAAAAGGACGGATCGATGAGGCTCTGTATCGATTATCGAGAATTGAACAGAGTAACGATCAAGAACAGATATCCATTATTGAGGATAGACGACTTATTTGATCAACTGAAGGGACCGAAGTGTTTCTCAAAGATCGACCTATGGACAGGATATCACCAACTGAAAGTGAGTGATGAGGATATACCAAAGACTACGTTTTGAACCCGTTATGGACATTAAGAGTTTTTGGAATGTCATTTGGTCTGACTAATGCTCTGACAGCTTTCATGGACTTGATGAACCGAGTTTTCAAGCCATACTTGGATAAATTCGTATTAGTTTTCATCGACGACATCTTGATCTACTCGAAGACAGAGGAAGAACACGTCGAACATCGAAAGATTATTTTGGAGGCACTACGGAAGGAGAAGATGTATGTAAAGTTTTCAAAATGTGAATTTTGGATGAAGAAGGTTCAATTCTTAGGCCACACAGTGGATGAGAATGGAATCTCAGTAGACCCCGAAAAGGTCGAAGCAGTAAGTAGTTGGGAACAACCGAGAACACCGATGGAGGTGAGAAGTTTCTTAGGGTTAGCCGGGTACTATCGAAGATTTATCCAGGATTTTTCTAAGATAGCGACCCCGTTGACGAATCTGACGAGAAAGACGGTGAAATTTGTATGGACCGATAAGTGCGAAGAAAGTTTTCAAGAGTTGAAGAAGAGATTAAGTGAGACACTTGTATTATCATTACCAGATGATACGGGGGGATTTGTGGTGTATAGTGATGCATCGCATAGAGGACTGGATGTGTGCTGATGCAGCATGGCAAGGTCATTGCGTATGCATCACGACAATTAAAGGATTACGAAAAACGATACCCTACTCATGACTTAGAGTTAGCGGCAGTAGTTTTTGCGTTAAAGATATGGAGACATTATTTGTACGGAGAAAAATGTGAGATATACACGGACCACAAAAGTCTGAAATATATCTTCACACAGAAGGAGTTGAATATACGTCAGAGAAGGTGGTTAGAACTAATCAAAGATTATGACTGTGAGATTCTTTATCACCCAGGGAAGGCAAATGTAGTTGCCGATGCTCTGAGCAGGAAAGGAAGGGAGAAATTGTTTTAACTAACAACTCAGGAGGAGTTAATAAGAGATATGTAGAAGTTAGAAATAGAAGTGAAGGGACCCGAGAGGTCTGAAGATAAGTTATTTGTAATGAAAGCTTGTCCGACATTGTCGGATAGAGTAAAGGGAGCCCAGGAGAAAGATGGAGAATGTGAGAAAATCAGGAGAAGGACTGCAGAAAATGAGGTAGAAAAATTTTGAATAGATAAAGATGGTATTTTAAGATTCGAAGGGAGAGTGTGGGTAGCGGAGGTAACCGAGTTGAGAGAGGAGATTTTGCACGAGGCACACAATACGACATATTTCGTTCATCCGGGAGGCACAAAGATGTACCGGGACTTGAAGCAACATTTTTGGTGGCCAAATTTGAAACGAGAAATCGTGGAGTACGTTAGTAGATGTTTTACGTGTCAACGTGTAAAACCAGAGCATCAGCGGCCGAGTGGTTTACTACAACCGTTGGAAATACCGGAGTGGAAATGGGAGCATATCACGATGGATTTCGTGGTAGGACTTCCAGTCACGCAGAAAGGTTTGGATGCCATTTGGGTTATCGTGGATCGACTTACAAAGACCGCACATTTTTTGCTAATCAAGATCCGTTATAGTTTGAATCAGTTAACGAGTCTGTACGTGAAGGAGATCGTTTCACGACATAGAGTACCGGTGTCGATTGTTTCTGACAGAGACCCGCGTTTCACGTCAAAATTCTGGAAAAGCTTGCAAGAGAGGATGGGACAGTTAAGGTTAAGTACTTCTTATCATCCTCAGACAGACGGACAAAGTGGACATGCTTATAACTTGTGTGATAGACTTCAAGGGGAATTGGGATGACCACCTACCCTTAGTCGAATTTGCGTATAATAATAGTTACCATGCGAGTATCGGCATGCCACCGTACGAAGCTCTTTATGGAAGGAAGTGTAGAACACAATTATGGTGGGACGAAGTCGGAGAACGACGAATACTCGGACCAGAGTTAGTACAATAAACTGCGGACGTGGTGACAGTAATAAGGGATAGCCTAGTGGCAGCTCAAGATCGCCAGAAAAAGTATACAGACTTGCATTGGCAAGACCGAGATTTTGAAGTCGGCAGTTTTGTATTCCTGAAGGTATCTCCATGGAAGGAAAATATCCGTTTCGGCAAGAAAGGGAAACTGAGTCCAAGATTCATAGGACCATTCGAGATACTGAAGCGAGTAGGCGAGGTAGGGTAGCGTACAAAGTTGCATTACCACCTGAGTTAGAGCACATCCATAACGTGTTTCACATATCCGTGTTGCGTCCGTACAAGCCTGACTACAAGCACATGATTTCTTATGAACCCATTCAAGTGGAGAAGAACTTAGCGTACGAAGAAATTCCTGTCCAAATTCTAGATAGGAAAGAGCAAACCTTGAGAAATAAAGTTATTTCCTCTGTAAAAGTGCTTTGGAGTAACCACGATGTCGAGGAGGCAACGTGGGAGTTAGAAGATAAGATGGTGAGGGATTATCCCCAACTGTTTGTGTAACCTTGTAGCAATTCCGGGACGAAATTTTTATAAGAGGGGGGGGGGGAGGATGTAGTACCCGAGAATTTCCACGTATTAATAAATGAAAATATTAATGGAAATAAATATTTATTTGAATTAAAATGATCGTTGTGTTATATGATGAGTTAACTCAATTATATTAAATAATTGAATAATTGGAAGTGTATGGAGTTGCGATGAACTCGTTGAAAGCCTTGTGTGGCACGGTGATGGGAAATATTAATGAATATATTAATTAACGAAAGAATTGTTAAGCAAACAATTAATCTATATTAATTGTTATTTGTTATTAAAGAATTTCGGTTAAATATTAATAGTAATATTAATTAACGAGGGAATTACCAAGTGAGCAATTAAGTAATATTAATTGTTAATTGTTATATTAATTAAATATTAATGTTGATTAATTAATAATATGAGATTATTAATTATTATTGTGAGTAAAGTAAATTGCATAACTAGAATGGTATGATTCAGTTAATTTATGTGTGCAAGACATGTGATTTTATATAGTTCTTACATTAAAAAGAAAATGTGGTGTGACATATTAATATATATAGACTATATAACAAAGTGTAGAGAATTATAAGTTACAAAAATAATTGTTTATGTGACATTAAGCATGTGTGGAAACATTAAAAGATGTACTCCGTTAAAGAATTTTAAACTATTCCAATAAGTTAGTATAACTGGAATAATGGAGTTTTAAGGGGATATTTATTACTAGTGGGTAATTAAATGAAGTCCATACATGTTATAAATAATAATTAGACTGAACTAATGTACATAGAGTATATGATGTGAGTACATAAATAGTCCCTAACTCTCTATTTGGTAGTAGCATTAACACATTAAAATTTTATTTTGGGAACAAACTAAGCATTATAAACATAGTTGCTGAGATTTAAAATCCTTGTCCCATATTGAGAGTCCCAAACAGTGATGCACATTGATCTACTCCTTCATTGCGTAAACTCCAGTAAAAAAATCAAAAGGCTACCAATCTATGGTGATGATGGCTACGGGCTGAGTAGTTGGCCAACCCTTCCATGACCAACATTTCTTCTCAATTTCTGTTGGATCAAACCATGGTGTAATGCCATGAACTGGGCACTTAATTTTCTATAAATTGGACACTCCTCTTCTCATTCTTGGTTGCTTGAAATTGTCTGATAAGTGTGAATTGAGAGAGTGAGTTGCTGAGCTTTATAGAGGTATAATCAGGGTAGTGAGAGACTTTAATTCAAGCTTCAAAGAGGTATAAACTTTGTTTGTATTCTTGAGTTTAAGTTTTGTTAAATTCTTGCCATTACTTGAATTCTCTGTAAATGGTAGATGATAGTATGCCATTGTGTTAATTAAGTGTGTATGCATGTATAGTAGTAGCCTATATTGCAGTAGGAGATGTTTGCAAGGCTGATGATTGAGTTTCTGCAAAAGCAGAGCCATTTTTTTTGCCTCTGGACGAAGTGGCGCTGCCGCGCCACTTCCTTAGTCCTTCACCGCTCGGGTGGCCTATCACAGTAACTGCTGTTGATTTCTTAAAATGTCATGAGCATGCTACTTAAGTTAAATTATGCATATAAATGACTCCAGCATGTGGTTAGTTATGGTTTTGAACATAGCAAGTTATCTTGGCTTGATTTAAGTTGAGTTTTCAAGAAAACTTCAAGATTTGGAAAACTAGAAATTGTGAACTTGAAGTAATGCATATTCTGACCTTACAAGCATGTTAGTATGGTTTTGAAATGCATGTCGATCATACTAACTTCAGTACATGGATTTCATATTGAAGTATGAGCATGTTAGAATTATTAGTAAGTTTTACTAAATGAAAATATGAACTTTAAACGTGAATGTTTATATACTACTTTGAGAGTTAGTATCTGATAATTGTGAACATGCGGGATGATATTCTTAGACTCACTCATGTATCATAAATATGTATATCATTATACTTAGGTATCGTAATTCAAAGAAAGCATAAAGGAAGCATATTTCAAAACAAAGCGATGTTAATAACACGTATGTGATATGAATACTCACAAGCATGTCTAATATGAGTTATATGACCACTTTGTATGTTTAAAGAACCAAGCATGTTGAACTTTGTGGGTTCATAACCTTAAATGGTCTTAAATTATTGAGATGTCCAACTTAGCACCATATTGTGCAAGACGGAACCTAGATTAAAACTATAAAGATGCGATAGGACCCTTAACATGTTAATAAATGTTATGTATGTAAGAATGGACGAGCTAGGCCAAGCAAATAATTTCTCAGTCCTGATTTAAACTGGGAGTCGCGCGGCCGTGCGTCTCCTTAGTACAAATCAGGCGCGACTGCGCCATTCTGCAGAGTTGGAAAGTGACTTATGTGATTTCTGAAGTATGTAGCATGCTAGTGTAACTTCATTATATTTATTTCTGTTCATGATACACTGATAAATGTAGCTTTGCATGTTAACACCTATCTTAGCTTGAATTGACAAAGTGTTTTAAAATGATGAAGTATAACGATAGATCCGAGCTACGTAATAACATACGTATAAGGTTTCTTGATTGAGTCATGTGTGTATACTTAGACTATATTTATCAAGATTTTTTATCGAATATGTTTAACTAATGAATATCCGATACGCGTATCACATTATGTTAGGATTTGAAAGAATATTGTGAAGCGATACTTTGGTAAACTACGCTTGAGGCAAGTATCCGAACCCTACTCTTATTATGCAAGTATCTTTGCATTCTTTATTTGACGAATACCGTAAGCCTATCTCTTTGAGTGCAAGTTATATTGTTTTCTCATTCAAATGAGCCATTATGCTTAAACCCTTGTGAAAACTATTATTCATGATGAAATTGGTATTGTTTCTTGAATATTGTGAAAGAGTCGATGCCATTTGATTCGGCTAGACTATATGCATGTTTATAAAACTGTCCAAACCCATTTGATTGGTGCAAAAAATCTTAAAAACTGAGTTGAACAACCCTTATGTTAAGGGGATTGTATGTTGTTGGAAACCCCAACACATGAGTATATTATTACTGTGGTGTTATGCATAACGTGGAGTATTGTAGACTGATCCTCTACATTACTTAATTCTTTTGGGTTATCAGTTTAATATTGATAATTCTAGTAGATGTTCAATAGTCCTTAGTGACTGCTCAGTATAAATTGTTATCCAGTCGGATACCTTGATAGCCTTTGAATTCATATATATCAGTTGATTTATATTGAATTATTGATCTTAGTCTAAGTATTGTTGATATTCATTATTCATGATATTATTCTGACATTCTGAACTATCCTAGAATTGACACTTCGATATTCCAAACCTTGTGTTATTATATCCTACACCTTTGTTGTATATTACTTGTTGGACAATTTGTGCTCATCCTTACTTATTTAAAACCTTTCAGTTAAGGAAGAACAGGGAGGTGTCTTTGGAACAGACAAGGGCAAGGGCAAGGGCAATGACAAGGCTACCGACTAGCTTGTTCCTTTTATGTTAAGATTATTATGTTGTATTAAGACTATGTTTAAACTTATGTAGGATTATATAATAGGTCTTTATTCGATACTATTATGTAATCTGTTAAGTACTGTAGGTTACGAGGCTTGGGGGAATAATTATAATAAATCATTGTATATTATTCTAAATTAGATCTTTCGTTGTAATTATATAATTTTAGTATTATGGTGATTCCATGAGAACGTGACGAACCGAATTCGGGTGACTAAGTGGCGGTCAGAATTTGGGGGTGTCACAGTACTAATTTCTCTCTTCTTTCTCTAATTAATTTGTGTTATTTTCTCTCTCTTCTAGTCCTCTTTCTCTCATTATTTTTGTTTCCGTTCATGGTTCATGGTTGTTTACTTTCTTTCAACTTCATCTGGGTGTTTACTTTCTTTCACATTGCCGTATTAGTGTTGAACTATGTTTCTTGAAAAAAGAGAGGAGATTTTTATACTGGTGTTTGAAAAATCAGAATACCATGTACCATCAGTTTGATTAATCTGGACTTCTTTTTAGTGGACTTCATTGCCTTCTTTTGCTGGAAAATCTCAGTTATTCTTATTCACAATGAATGAATGATTAACTCTGGTTCAACTCATGTGATTTTTATTTGGGCAATCATGCAATTTCTGTGAGTTGTAGTGATATAGTGGTCCAATTGTCCAAATTAGTAGTCTATTTTCACCTATACCTTGTATTTCAATTGTTTTCTTTCTTTGACTCTGAATTGTGTATATTAGTGTATATATATATATATATATATATATATATATATATATATATATATATATATATATATATATATCCGGTTCCTATCCGGACTCCCGCATTTTCTTAAAATGCGAACTTTTTTTTTTATTTTTTTTAAAACAACTAAAAAAAAAGTTTAATATTTTATTGAACTGGAATTTTTACATAATACAGTGTTTTGGGCGTGATTTGGATACATATAACAAAATAATCTGTACAGATTGTACAGACTTGTTTTGTTATATGTATCTAAATCACGCCCAAAACACTGTATTATAAAAAAATTCCAGTTCCATAAAATATTAAAAAAAAAATTAGTTGTTTTAAAAAAAAACAAAAAAAATTTGGTCCGCATTTTAAGCCAGACCGGACTCCCGGACTGGATCCCTCTCCTATATATATATATATATATATATATATATATATATATATATATATATATATATTATGTATGTGCATAAACAAATTAAGGCTTAAAATTGTTGATATGAAGAGTTATCAATTTGATCTATGTTTGTTTATGTGTTATAATTTGTCATTGTGTATTTGCGTTTATAATATTGATGAACTCATTCTTGTCAAAGCAAATTCTATTCCTACATTATTTTTGTTTTAGTAAAAATATGTTTTGTAATGGTAGACGAATATATATTTTTTGCCCCCCCCCCAAGAAATAAATCCTGGCTCCGTCCCTGTGAATGGGGTTTGTTGATTGACTGATAGGGAGAGAGAGTTTTCTTTCTTTTCTTTTTATTTTTCCCTTTTAATGTATAATCCATGTATAATTGTTTAATAAAGTAAACTTTATTTTAATACGGTCAAAAAGTATAAAACTCAATACCTTGTCGGGAAACTATGTAATTATTTATTTCGGCCAATTTTGGTCGGAATCTGAATTTGGGGGCTAAATTGTATAAAATTAGACACTTGAGGTAATAAAGTGTAAGCCTAAATTCTTTGAGGACCTAATCATGAACATGATGGTACTTAATGTAGTAAACTGTAATTGTTACCTAAAGTGTGGACCCTTGCATGTGAGAGCAGATCCTCTATCCCCATTTTCTCTGTCCTCCTTGTGTCCCGCCACTTAAATTTTGACACCTAACCTCTTATTTAATTTTAGAGTTAATTAATGTTAAGTAAAAGGCTATGTGTCAAAATTTAAGTAGGGAAACACAAGGTGACAGGAAAAATGGGGACAGAGGATCTGCTCTCCTTGCATGTCCTACTTATAAAGAAGCTCTTTTATTGTGTTACTTGCACATGAGCTGGCTAGCATTGAATGAAGTCCATCAAAATCATGTCACCATTCATAACTGTGATAATTTTCCTAAGCTTGAGCATTTACTTTTGCGTAGGTGATGCTCAAGTGACCGGATATCGTTTTGTCCAACAATGGCCGCCTGCTGTTTGCAGCGTTACCCCCAGGTTATGCAACAATATTGTTCGACGATTTACTATTCATGGCCTTTGGCCCTATAACATCAATAGTACATCCCTGACAAATTGTTCAGGATCTGCATATAATGTTACTTTAGTAAGTTTCAGCATAGATCTCTAGCTAATTTTCCCTACATATTTCCTTGTTATTCCTTGGATGAATTACACGTCTTTTAAAGTTGTTAATATATGTGTAGTTGGATGAAATACAGATATATTCCTTGAATCCATGGGCTGATCTTTTCCCACTTCTGGAATGTGTTAGCCGCATACATTTTAATGAGGTTACTGATAAATTACAATAAAAAATAATATTTTTACATAAAAATCGTAGCTATAGATCATATAGTATAGCGATGATTTTCGCCATCGCTATACATTTATAACGATATTTTTCATGTAAAAATATCAAAAAATGTTGTGGATTGAAGTCTTGAAGCATTAATTTGAATTCTCTCGTTGCATGATATAGCTCTTTGAAAAGTTTCTATTGATTATTTCCAGCCCAACTAGTCGAACTCAAAATAATTTCTTCACAATTGAATCCATGTTGGATAGTTTTGTAATATTATATGTACAAGACAAGGAGACAGCCTTCATTTTTGGGCCATCCCACATTAAAGAGATCTAAAAATCTTTATACGGCATTTGGCGAACAGTAATTATAATATTTTGTTAAGAGAATAAATAATATATGGATTGTGTATTGAAAGTATTATTTTACATCATCACAATATGCTAACTATATAATTTTGGAGAAAATCAAGGAGATTGAATTGTTTTGAAATATTCCGTAATTATCATTTATCATGATAAAGTTGTCTAATAATTGATCATCAAAAACTCTATGCCGACATGAAAATTGGACATGAGTGTATTTAAATTTCACTTAATTGTATTTTGACCCCTAATGGTGGATAAAAATATAAATAGGTAAAATTCAAATACACTCATGTTCAATTTTTATGTCCACCTAGAAGAACTAATTGATCATACTAGTATGTTAATACAATGCAAATCTCTTGATATGTTGCTATTGAAAGATGTAATACTAATACAGTAATTTTACAAATAGCCTTTACATGATTTTAGTCTCTTATGTTAATTATTACATAAAGGGTGTCAATTTTCCTCAATGATGCAACCTTAACCTTGTTTGTAATTAAGTTTTAAGGGGTAAAGAATGCTAAGAATTTTTAAGTAAGTAATTGATAGGATGCGAAAGAATAGAAAATTTATTTTTATTTATTCTGTTTGTAAGTTTACTTGATCTATATTATAAAGTCTCCACGCATGAGACCTCTTAAAAAAGTTTGGTGTATTTATGCCACTTTTTCCTTTTACTTTTGTTTTCGACTCTTTTAGCCCCTATAACTTTGATATATTACTATTTTTTCCTTTCTAATATTTTTTTATATTTTCCTATTTTTCTATTTACTCCTCTAAATTTTATAAAATTCTTATTTTACCCAACATAATTTACATAGACAAAGCTTGTGCGGTGACTAGTATGTATAGAACATGATTTCGAATGTCCAAATTTGTTTTCTTAGTTGAGGCAATTTAGGAATAAAAAAGAAGTTTACCAAGCTTATTTTCAATCTTTCGATTTCCTATTATTTTTTCCAAGAAAATTTCTAAGGATAATTGGATTCAAGTTTTTTTTTTACCTTTATGGAGTTTTTTTTAACTAAAAAAGCATTAAAATAATAAAGAAAATTGGAAATTTGAACTATTTTTAACTAAAAAAACCTTAAAATTAATAAAGAAAATTGGAAGTTTTTTTACTTTTTTCTTTTTTGAATTTACGATCCTTTCTTCTGATTTTACAAACAACAAGGTGGGCTAGGGATGCAACTTTTCTCCAAAGGGTTGGAATAAATTCAATTCTTCCTTTAATTGACAATAAATACTAATTAACCAATTGGCTTGTTAATAAGGTAGCCCATGTCTTTTCTGTTGGAACACAGGTATCTTCCTTCCGCGCCCAACTAGATTACGCATGGCCTAATTTTGCCAACAATCAAAATCAAGCTTTGTGGAAGTATGAGTGGGATAAGCATGGAAAATGTTCGGAATACAGATTGCCTCAGACAAACTATTTTAACAACTCAGTGAATGTGTATAATCGTGCAGATATACTGTCGGTGCTTCAGGGAAGAGGTATACTCGTGAATTTTTATTTTTTTATTTTTTATTTTAGTTCCAATTAACCCGATCGTATTTGTTTAAAATATATAGGAATCAGTGCAGACAATAGGTACTATAGCGTTCAAGCTATTCTCAATTCGTTCCCTAATTACAGTATTACAGTTAATTGCAAAACCAATTCCGCTAGAGAAGTTGTACTCTTTGAGATCTGGACCTGCATTGCTTTAAATGGAAATTACACCAATTGCGCGGGACGCAGGGAGATAAATTGTGGCGGCACTCAGGCGAGCATCAAGTTTATTATATGAATAATATACATGTGTGTGTTATGATGGACTGTTGTCTCTGCCAAAAACAAAGGCCAATGAGGTCTTAGGTTTATAATAAACAAAACGTCCATGCATGATATGTTGAATTAAATGCACACTAGTAGTGCGTTGACTATGTAATCTTCGTTCAAATATTATATTAATACCACCGTATGTTATAATTAAAGTGTGATCGACTCAAATTGAGGTTTTAATCTTTTTTTTTGTTGGACTAGATTAATTTGACTTTCATCTCACACAAAATACAGTTTCACCCTATCTTGAGGTATTTAACTTAAATCTCTCCCAAAAAAAATCCAAAAACCTTTAATTTATGGAACGTTTACATTTTCTAGTATATTTTTAGAAAAAATTACAACAAAAGTGCATCAAGAAAATATTTACAGAATTAATACATTTTTAATATTTTATTTACAAAATTAGTGCATTTATTATCCCTTTAATTTAGTTGGGTGTTTTAATGGGTTGTTGATGTGGTAAATCAATTTTGTAATTATGTAACTGTTTCCGGTTGTTTCTCTCCGATGTGACAATTTGAATTGCATGCCAAACTCGAGTAGTCGTGCATTCTGTATATGGTGCAGTTGGTAACCAAACCTTCATACAAAGGTAACCATTTTAGTTTATGTGGATAACCAAATAGTCATAAAAAAATTTCAGAACAGTTATCAAGTGTTACATGTATTTATTTTCTTTATCTTGTTAAACCATGATGAAATCAGAGAGTAGTCGCGTGATTTTCCTCTTACTTAATGTAAGAAGAAAAAATGCAAAATATTATTCCATATTGTGTAACACAATCTCGGTTACCTTACATTAACAAAAAGGTGCAGTTGGCAGCCAAACCTTCATACAAAGGTAACCATTTTAGTTGGTGTGGGTAACCAAATAGTCATAAATTTTTTTTAAAACAATTCAAGTGTTACATATATTTGTTTTCTTTATCTTGTTAAACCATGATGGAATCAGAGAGTAGTCATGTGGTTTTCCTCTTACTTAATATAAGGGAAAAAAATACATAATACTATTCAATATTGTGTAACATAATCTCGGTTACCTTACATCAACAAAAAGGTGCAGTTGGTAGTCAAACCTTCATACAAAGGTAACCATTTTAGTTTTTGCGAGTAACCAAATAGTCATAAAAAAAATTCAGAACAATTCAAGTGTTACATCAATATTGTGTAACACAATCTCGGAGTAAAGAAGAGAAATCCATAGTTTTGAAGTGTAGAATAAGTGTCGAGGAGCATTCAATTTGTAGAAATGAAGATGTTGGGAAATGATTGGTTGCTGGTAACTTGGACGGAACCAGGAAAAACAATAGCAAGTCTTGGGATGCCATGCTTAGGTGTCAGGTATGCCATCAATGGATTCCAAAACTTGATCCAGATCACATGGATTCAAAAGTGAGTTTTGTAATTCAGTTGATATTTCTGGTTAGAGGAGGAGGATGAAGGGGAGGAGAGAGGAGGTGGCATAGGAGGAGGATGAAAGGGAGGAGAGAGAAGGCGGGGGAGGAGAGAGGAGGCGAGAATGGCGGATGAGAGATGTAGGGTTTAATATGTTTGGTTATTGTGTTGTACTCTTTTTGTAATTATGTTGTGAATACACTAATCTTGTAATTACTTTCTAATTGTTGTATAGTAGTGTAAAGAACCCTTAATTTATTGTGTTGAACAAATTTGCACAAAAATTGTTCTTGCTATTGTGATTCTTGACAAATCCAGCCAAATAATAATAATAATTCCCCTTCATCTTCAAATAAAAACCTTCGAGCTCCTAATCTATGCCCAAGGAATGAGCCGCGAGTCAAGGAGCTTGAGAATTCCATCACAGATTCTTAAAAGCTTCATCCCAATCTTTCATTTGTAGGTAAGGCTATGTTTGTTCGCAAAATGTATTTATGAGAATAAATTATTTTCTTAATTTAATACTATTTTGTGCTATTTTATCTCATGATAGAGGATTAATAATCTTTTAAATAGTCCTATAGAATATTTTTGTCATTTTTAAAGCTATTTATGATAGACTATACAATCTCATGATGCATGTGGGATTAATTGTCCCTCTATTTTAAGTTATCAAATAGTTTTATGGGACTAATTGTCTAACATCAAGGACTAATAGTCCTTCTTGAAAAGATTAAATAATTCGAAGTAATGTTAAATTAAGATAAATAGTTCAATTTCAAGTATACTTTTTATAAAAAAACATGAACCTAAAAAATAAACATTTGAAAATGAGAAGATGAAAAGAATAATATGATTACGTATATTTTATGGGCGGGGCTCAAAATCATGAATAATTTCCACGTGCAAGAATTCAACAACATGAGATTGTGATGGCGATTAATTGTTCGTTAACTTTGCTGGACCTCCTTTTTAATTTTTTATTCCTTGAATAATTGGAATATAAGTTATCTTTGCAAACAATTACTGTCATTACAAAAAATCATATCATAGCCGACAGGACCATTGTCAACGGGAATCATATCGTCGAGAATGACATCACTGACGACTGCACAGCCGTCGCTAATGACTCATGTTGACAGTGACCCCCTAAACCTCATCCGCACCAAGTCTACCATTACGCGCGCGCGCCAAAAATGAGGGTCGACGGGACAAAAGGCATTGGAGACGGTCGATGCCGTCGAGATTGAATCATTCTCAACAAGCTCAATATTGACGGGCATCGCCGTCGAGAATAACATTTTATTTAATCCCCAAATTTCAGTTTCTCTTCTCTCCTTTGTTTTCTCTCTCCCGCTCGACTTTTCCTTCCTTCTCTTCCTGTTGCCGTCGCCATGCCTTACCTCGCCGTCACCATCTCCGTCGATCTCCTCGCCTGTCCGTCCCCCTCTCTTTCCTCACCATTCGACGCCCTTCTCTCCCACTGTGACGCCCCCAAATCCAGGTTACTTTTAACTCGAGTTTGGTGCTCACGATATTAACATAACCATTTATACTATTATAAACCTGTCTTAGATTACATAAATACCTTACTTAAATCCCATGTTCTATAGACTTTTGCATAACTTAAATACCAAATATCATTACAAAATATAGTATTAAAAGTATTTATTACATCCACTATTTAAGTTCATATAAGCACAGGCACTTAATAAACGATTATTCAGCAACTTTGCCTTTTCTTTTATCTTTTTCAGACGTATTAGCGCCCTCGGTCTTAACTGAAAACATTATATTTAACGCAAGGGTGAGCAAAAGCTTGCTCAGCAAGGAAATAAGCAGTTGAATATAATGGAACAAAAATATTTATAGCAACGAGGATACAAATCAATAGATACCGAACAAGACAGTTCTTTAAAAGTTTTGAGTCTGAAAATCAGGCTTTAGCATGCTGTAAGGTCAAATGACTAGTGAACTCTGTACTAGAATTAACAGTACTAACACTGCAATCCATGGATACAAATAGTTTATTGAAACTGTTCTCTATCCTAGACTTGTACTTTAGGGGATCAGCCTAAGCACCCTATATTGTGCACAACATAACAGTCTAACGACACTTTTCATGTCCTTCGGAAACATATGTCCGGTACAATATGCCCCTATAAAAGGGTTGTTCGTTCACAGTATTATATAAGAGTCCGCACCACAACAAAATGGTTTTGGAAAGCATTCAATGAGATTTTCATGAATAACATATCTCAATAATTGTCTAGCTGAAATAATGGCATTGTCATTCTTTCAATATCATCAAAATAACTGAATTTGAAGCATTAAGGTACAAAAAAGTTGAATAACTTGAAATGACAACTTTTGAGTTAAAGAGAGAAAAGTATGACATCCTAACTATTTTCTTGAAGGTGATTGGAATAAAAAGGTTATTTAGCCTTGTATTATTCATAAATAATGAAAGATAGTTCAGAATTTAGAGAACCTGTCCATTCTAGGATACTTGCTTAATAAAGAGTAAGAGTTAGAAACTTGCCTGGTTTTTGGACTATTGGTTAGATTTCAGCTTAAATGATGTGTTTTCACAGATCCTACATAGTTATTTACATTTACAAAGATATTAGCCAAATAGCCAAGTCATATAGCTTGTATGCTCACATATCACATAATTACAATGATCAAGATTGTAGTTTAAATTTCTATATCTAAGATATTGTATACATTTTTTAAATACCTTATCCATGTTTTCACATTAATCATTTTTCACTTTAATAGGGTCTGACATGCATATATCATGTAAAAGGAATCACTTTAAAGTTATCATTTACATCTTATTCAGGATTTAGAACATAAGTATTTCATGTGTTCTTTAGTTAAGTTCTATCAACCCATACCAAATTATTTTTGTGTTGGTTTAGATTTCTATGTAAGCCTCTTTATGTTTCTTGAAACTAATGCCCTAACTAGCTAGGCCACTATTCATAATTTTGAGTTTACTAGTTTTGGTCAATTCTTGCCAATTTCTTTTCTATCCACTTTGGTTCATTCCATCACTTGAATTATATCAAGTTAGGATTAGTTCTAGCATTCCTTTAGGTTTACTAAGCATAGATTGGGTTTTGACCATCTAAATCTAGCTCTTTCCAAGCTTTTACACACTAACTTCTCAAGTCCTTATATACATTAGCATTCCAACGCTTGGAATAGCCTAGCATAACTCTAACTTACTTGTCTAAGGTGTCCAAAATAAGTTCCAAGCCAAATGGAAAAATCTCAAATTTCAATACTCAGACAAATTTGCAAAAACTGCAGTTTTAGTGATTTTTCATGCTAGTTTGGTGATTTGTTTAAACTTCTTGGTTAAGCCAAGAGCTTAACCACTTGGCCCTACTTCTAGAACATATTTCAAGGTATTTTAATCAAGGTTTATGTTTCTTGTTCATGCCCATTAAGCTTCTCAAAACAGGGCTCAAACTTAGCCATTTTCTCACTTTTTTTACAAAACTGATTTTGTACTTTTTCCAAATTTTTCTAATTTTGGCCAAGGATAGTCTAGGAATGTGACGCCCCCAAAATAGGTATACAACACCCATTCTGAGTCGCCAAATACATGGTACAGAAAGCAAACTACAACTTCAATAATACAATTGTCGTGCAAAATACGACAACACATACTGTGAGTTTAAATACAAATATTGTCTTCTAGACAATATCCACACTCAAATAAGTCCTCAATACAATTATTCAAACACTATTTTACAGAAATAGTGAGGACTGCTAAAACATCTTTCTAGAACCATCACTCCATACCCCGACTAGATCCTGCTATGTTCTCACCTCCTGAGAAGAAAAATGGAACAAAAAGGAAAAGGGTGAGCTCAACTAGCCCAGTAAAGAATATTATGACTAAGATAATATACAACAAATTATCGTTAGTCTTCAACATGGAAAAATCTGATAGAATATAATCGACAACAAGTTTTAGATCAACAACTGCAGCGGAAACAGCAAACCATTAGAAGAGTCAACTAGAGAAAGAATTCTACTATCTTCTAAGATTTAAAAGTCCATCATCAATATTTTATCCCTGTAACATTGATTAATAATCATCTTTAACCAAATATTCATCTTTGCACTACAGGCCAAAGATATTCATTTGTATCACCAGTCGGTCATGTTCATCTCAACACCTGTTCATCTTTGCACTACAGGCTAAAGATATTCATCAAGTAATCATACATCTTTGCACTACAGGCCAAAGATATTCAGTAATATCATCATTTAGGACTGAGGATGATGAAAAATATCTTAAAGAAAACGAATCCAATGAGACAGAAGGACAAATAGTAGGGATTCGTATAACAGTTTATCCAAGATCAATAATACTTCATAATAATCAATTGTGAAGCAGAATTCAAAAATAAAGATCAAAACATGGATACAATCAAAGATAGTAACCATAATAGACATCTTGGACAAAAGGAAAAATTTTATTTTTCGGCGAATAGTGCCGTATTCGTGAATAGTACCGTATACGTGAATAGTGCCGTATACGTGAATAGTAACCCCGACACAAAAAGTTCTAAATTTGATAAAAACTCATATCATTATTTCAGCATAATGATATTGAAGAAAATAATATCATTTAAGAAGAAAATAATATCCCTTACCTCAAGATATCAGTACTTCTGGTCGGAATACCGGTATAAGGCTGAAAGAAACTTGCTCTGATGAATAGAAACTCTCAAAGTATCTAAATACTCACAAAATACACTCAATAATCTAGAGAGAGAAAGAGAGAAAACTTGTTTCTGGTGTAATTTTCAATTCTAACTTAGCCCTCTATTTATAGGAAAATTTTAGTAGGCTTGACCTGCAACCTGATGGCTTTACCTGCTACTATTCCCACCCACCACATTTGAAATATAATTCAGCACATTTCTTCACCAACCACAAGTGGGGCCCACCAATTTTAGAATTTTCCATCAAAATGATAAACTCTAAAAATTCAACAATTTCTGAACCAGTCATCTTGTAAAATTCATAATAAATCATACGTTCATTTTTAACGGTTCAAAATTTGTGGGCATATACTCAACTTATATATGTATAACATATCCAAAAATTACCACGATCCAACGGTCGGATTAAAAATTATAACCCCCGCAAAATATCTCAAAAACCCTGATTTTTAATACCTCCATTCCGACAAAAATACGGATAAAAATCTCAACATTAACTCCTTCATTTTTAACCACAAAAATATATCCCTCATTTATATCCACATAAAATAAATATTTTCTTATCATATGAATCAATAATTAATTATTCACAAATAATATTACAGAATCACATTTATGACAACCAGGCCGTTCCCAGGAAAGAGGGGGCTTTCCAATAAGGATTTCTCCTTACTGGCGCGCAATTAGATGACCAAACCTCTCCTTAGACAGAACTTTCTAGACATTGTCAATAATGTTATCTAATAATATTATTCAAATAATATGAATTATTGATCTGATAATGGAAAATACTGTGCAGCAACAATTATTGAAACAACAATAATATAAAATATCAACGCAACAATTATTGAATCAATAAAATAAAATATTGAACAATAACTACTGTAACAATTATTGAGTAGTGCCTTCTTACGTAAGAATCAATAATTAGTGCAATACCGTGTGCTACTGTATTTTAACCACCGGGTATTCCAACAGTATTAACGGTAACAACTACGCCGTTATTTATAAACAACTTATACTTGTCGTTTTCTTCATCCAATCGCTTTCCGTTATGGGGCCCACACAAGGCTGCGCCGTCGTACGAATATTCCCCGACAGCAAGAATATTCCACGACCAAACGAATATTCCCCGACAAAATGAATATTTTATAACCACTTGCTTATTTTGTAAAATTTGCACATTTCACCCATAACCAAAGTATTATATCAAATTAACCCCTTATTATTCACAATAATATTTAAAGAAAATTTGATTTTATTCATTAATAAGTTGGGGTCTTACAACCTCCCCTCCTTATGAAATTTCGTCCTCGAAATTGACGTACGTACTTGATGTTTCAAAAAGGTGAGGATACCTCGCTTTCATTTCTGATTCCAACTCCCAGGTCATTTCTTCAATAGCATGGTTTCTCCACAAAACCTTAACTTGTGGTATAACCTTCGTGCGTAGGACATGCTCTTTCCTATCCAAGATCTTAACAGGTACCTCCTCGTACGTTAAATCTTCAGCTATCTCGTCTGGTTCTAACTCAATAATGTGGTTCGGGTCTTTAACATATTTACGAAGCATAGATATGTGAAAAACATTATGAACACGAGACATGCTTGGAGGTAATGCGAGTCTATATGCCACATTTCCTATTCGCTCAAGAATCTCAAATGGACCAACAAATCTTGGATTGAGCTTTCCTCTCTTTCCAAATCTTGTAACTCCCTTCCATGGTGCAACACGTAATAATACATGATCCCCAATATTAAATTCCACGTCCTTTCGATGAAGATCCGCATAACTCTTTTGCCGATTTTGTGCCGTTTGTATACGTTGTCGAATTGTTTGGATCTTCTCTGTAGTCATGCGTACCAACTCTGGTCCCAACAATGTTACTTCACCCTCCTCGTCCCAGCATACTGGAGAACGACATTTTCTTTCATACAACGCCTCGAATGGAGTCACACCTATGCTCGCCTGATAACTATTGTTGTAGGAGAATTCCACCAATGGTAGGTACTTATCCCAACTCCCTTTGAGATCTAGGACACAAAGTCTTAATAGATCCTCAAGAGTTTGAATAATCCTTTCTGATTGTCCATCCGTTTGAGGATGGTATGCTGAACTGAATCGTAAATCCGTGCCCATAGCTTTCTGCAAGCTAACCCAAAATCATGAAGTGAATCTTGGGTCACGATCCGAAACTGTGGATACTGGCATGCCATGCAATCTCACAATCTCGTTCACATACATACTACCAAGACGTTCAAGGGAATAAGTCTCACGTATCAGTAAGAAATGAGCGGACTTGGTTAATCTATCAACAATAACCCAAATCGCATCTATACCTTGAGAAACCTTGGGAAAACCCGTAACAAAATCCATAGTAATGTGTTTCCACTTCCATTTCGGAATCTCAAGTGGTTGCAATGGACCCTTTGGTACTTGATGCTCCGCTTTTACACGTTGACAAGTTAAACATCTCGAGATAAACTCCGCGATCTCTCTTTTCATATTGCTCCACAAAAATGTATGTCGAAGATCGTGATACATTTTGGTACTCCCAGGATGGATTGCAAACGGTGTGTTGTGTGCCTCCATCATTATTCTATGCTTCAAGTCAAAATCGTTAGGAACACAAAGTCTGGAGTTGACTCGAAGTATTCCTTCTTCATCGATTCTTGCTTCTGGAATAGCTCCTTCTTGCACTTTCTTCTTCATACGCATCAGCTCTATGTCCGTAGCTTGAGCAGCTTTAACTTTATCGATTAAAGTCGGTTCTACTCGTATATTTGATATCATCATGTGGGTACTTGGAGCCTTCATCTCTATCTCCATCCTTTGCAAGTCATACAAAATGGGCCTTTGTGTTAACAACATTGCACTCGTACCCGCGTATGATCTTCTACTCAATGCGTCAGCTACTACGTTCGCTTTTCCAGGATGATATTGGATGGTATGATCGTAATCTTTCAACAGCTCAAGCCAACGTCGTTGCCGCATGTTGAGTTCCTTTTGGGTGAAGAAATATTTGAGGCTTTTATGATCTGTATAGATCTCCACTTTCTCCCCATACAGGTAGTGTCTCCAGATCTTCAACGCGAAAACGACTGCTGTCAACTTCAAATCATGAGTAGGATAATTCCTCTCATATTCCTTGAGTTGTCGCGAGGCATAGGCTATGACTTTCCCATGTTGCATGAGAACACATCCTAACCCTTTGCCTGAAGCATCGCTGTAGATAACAAATCCATCCGAACCAGATGGTATTGTCAGAACAGGTGCCGAAATGAGTCTCCTCTTGAGTTCTTGGAAACTCTTCTCACATTCCTCACTCCATACGAATTTTGTATCTCTACGAGTCAGCTGCGTTAATGGAATAGCGATTCGAGAATATCCTTCAACGAATCTCCGATAATACCCATCTAAGCCCAGAAAGCTACGTACTTCGATTACTGACTTAGGTTGCTCTTAATTGTGATTTATATCCCAATCTTGGATAGCACGTCACAATGACACCTATTATTTTACTACCACACAAATATAGAGTCCCTTACGGAGAGTCTGGCTTTAGTGCATTTCATAAAGGAAGTCACCAGATAGAGGCTCGGGTACAAACTTCTACAGTTAGGTTTTTAACTCCTAAAGTTCAATAGGAGCCATTCGATATGAGATTTTAGAAGTGAGTTTTGTACCAGATTCAAAGATGATACAAAATTCAATATCACGCGTAGGCCAAGAAATTCTTTAGAAAATACGTCAGGGATTTACTAACAATAGAAATATCATTCAAATCTGACGTATTTTTGTTCAAGTCCATAACATAGCTAAGAAAGCTTGACATCCGTTTTTCAATAAACGAATGACTTTACGGCTTGATATGAAAGAGTTTGACTTCAATGGTTTAGTTGCTTGAATTTGAATAACAGGTTGCTTAGGAATATAAAAACTAACAACCTTACAAAAGCAATCAATTTGGCATGATGAGTAGTTAACCAATCGATTCCTAAAATCACATCAAAAGTAAGTATCTTTAAAGAGATAAGGTCAACAGGTAATGTGATTGTGCCAACTTGGATTAAGCAAGATTTATAAACTGTAGATGTAACAAAGGTTTCACCCAACGGAGTTTCAACAGATAAGTCAAAGGTCAATTTCTCCGGAGTCAAGTTCAAACGTTGAGCACAAGCAGGAGAGATAAAAGAATGGGTAGAACCGGTATCTAGTAAAGTATAAACTTCGCAAGAATTCAAGATTAGCTTACCCGTGATCACCTCATTCGGGTTTCTCGCGTTTTGGCCAGTCACGACAAACGCCCTTCCAGGAACCGCTGATTTCGACTTATCCGGGACAGCTTTTGGAGTCACCATCCCCGCTGAACTTGATTTTGCTACAGAACACTCTCGAGCTATATGACCCTCCTTTCCACAGTTATAACATACCTTGGATTGTTGTGGGCAGTTTGGGCTGATATGTCCCTCTTTCCCACATTTGTAACATACGACCGGTGGTCCTTCTCCTCCCCTAGAAACAGTTGATATTTGTGCTGACGTCTTCACGTTATCATTGTTGTACCTTCTCTTCTTGAAATCTCCTCCCGATTCACTCCTTTTATTATCACGACCACGATTACCACCAAAGTGGTTACCGCTTTTGTCCGAATGTTTTCCTCCCTGCTGGTTTTCATTGCTTCGATGACTGCCGCCACCGGTATGACCCTGGTTGTGGTCCCTCGGTTGCACATACTTATTATCTCGCTCTAATAATTGAGCCCTGTTTACAACATCTAAATATAAAGAAAATTTATGAGAGATAAGATATTGTTGAATCTCGGGTTTTAGACCTCTCAGAAAAATAATTGTCATTCGTTTCTCATTTTCGACCAAATGAGGTGCAAACCTGGATAACTCTGCAAACTTCGCCTCGTACTGGGATACTGTCATGTTGTTTTGTTCCAGTCTGATAAACTCCACCTCCTTCATATGACAAATACTTTCAAGAAAGTACTTGTCATTGAACAGTTTTTGAAATGTTTCTCAGGACATGTTGAGTGCGTCAGGCTGGGTACGCTTCACAGACTCCCACCAGTAGTCTGCCTCACCGCGAAACATAAAGGTGGCGAATGGAACCTTCTGTTCCTCCGTGCATCCCAAGACATCGAATATCTTGGTAATTTACTTGACCCACGTTTCCGCCATGATCGGATCCGGCTTTCCCTTAAATTCTGGTGGTCCCAATTCTTTGAACTGCTTGGCTGTGACAAACCGCGCGTTGTTATCATTTCCACCTGTATTCTGCACACGAGTCTCCCTCGTCTGATTTTGCATGAACTGCAAAAAGCTCCTAAACATTCCATCATTCATCGTTTGCTCGGTAACGTTGTTTACAGGAGGAATATTGCCTTCCTGTTGCACGTTCCCCAGGGTGGTGATCAAAGGTGTCTCCACGGTCTGATTTACTCCATTATTAACGTTCTCAGTTGCCATTCTTAAATACTGCCATAAAACAAGGGTTAATAGTCATGTCATATATTATCCCTATACTCTGACCGACCAAATAAACACCAAATAAACTTAGTCAGGTCATACTAGCGAAGGAATTCCCCATATCTCCCCTCCTAGTTCTTGTCTCACATCTCAGCCAGGGATCATATCCCTAAGCTCTGATACCAACTGTGACGCCCCCAAAATAGGTATACAACACCCATTCTGAGTCGCCAAATACATGGTACAGAAAGCAAACTACAACTTCAATAATACAATTGTCGTGCAAAATACGACAACACATACTGTGAGTTTAAATACAAATATTGTCTTCTAGACAATATCCACACTCAAATAAGTCCTCAATACAATTATTCAAACACTATTTTACAGAAATAGTGAGGACTGCTAAAACATCTTTCTAGAACCATCACTCCATACCCCGACTAGATCCTGCTATGTTCTCACCTCCTGAGAAGAAAAATGGAACAAAAAGGAAAAGGGTGAGCTCAACTAGCCCAGTAAAGAATATTATGACTAAGATAATATACAACAAATTATTGTTAGTCTTCAACAGGGAAAAATCTGATAGAATATAATCGACAACAAGTTTTAGATCAACAACTGCAGCGGAAACAGCAAACCATTAGAAGAGTCAAGTAGAGAAAGAATTCTATTATCTTCTAAGATTTAAAAGTCCATCATCAATATTTTATCCCTGTAACATTGATTAATAATCATCTTTAACCAAATATTCATCTTTTCACTACAGGCCAAAGATATTCATTTGTATCACCAGTCGGTCATGTTCATCTCAACACCTGTTCATCTCAACACCTGTTCATCTTTGCACTACAGGCCAAAGATATTCATCAAGTAATCATACATCTTTGCACTACAGGCCAAAGATATTCAGTAATATCATCATTTAGGACTGAGGATGATGAAAAATATCTTAAAGAAAACGAATCCAATGAGACAGAATGACAAATAGTAGGGATTCGTATAACAGTTTATCCAAGATCAATAATACTTCATAATAATCAATTGTGAAGCAGAATTCAAAAATAAAGATCAAAACATGGATACAATCAAAGATAGTAACCATAATAGACATCTTGGACAAAAGGAAAAATTTTATTTTTCGGCGAATAGTGCCGTATTCGTGAATAGTACCGTATACGTGAATAGTGCCGTATACGTGAATAGTAACCCCGACACAAAAAGTTCTAAATTTGATAAAAACTCATATCAATATTTCAGCATAATGATATTGAAGAAAATAATATCATTTAAGAAGAAAATAATATCCCTTACCTCAAGATATCAGTACTTCTGGTCGGAATACCGGTATAAGGCTGAAAGAAACTTGCTCTGATGAATAGAAACTCTCAAAGTATCTAAATACTCACAAAATACACTCAATAATCTAGAGAGAGAAAGAGAGAAAACTTGTTTCTGGTGTAATTTTCAATTCTAACTTAGCCCTCTATTTATAGGAAAATTTTAGTAGGCTTGACCTGCAACCTGATGGCTTTACCTGCTACTATTCCCACCCACCACATTTGAAATATAATTCAGCACATTTCTTCACCAACCACAAGTGGGGCCCACCAATTCTAGAATTTTCCATCAAAATGATAAACTCTAAAAATTCAACAATTTCTGAACCAGTCATCTTGTAAAATTCATAATAAATCATACGTTCATTTTTAACGGTTCAAAATTTGTGGGCATATACTCAACTTATATATGTATAACATATCCAAAAATTACCACGATCCAACGGTCGGATTAAAAATTATAACCCCCGCAAAATATCTCAAAAACCCTGATTTTTAATACCTCCATTCCGACAAAAATACGGATAAAAATTTCAACATTAACTCCTTCATTTTTAACCACAAAAATATATCCCTCATTTATATCCACATAAAATAAATATTTTCTTATCATATGAATCAATAATTAATTATTCACAAATAATATTACAGAATCACATTTATGACAACCAGGCCGTTCCCAGGAAAGAGGGGGCTTTCCAATAAGGATTTCTCCTTACTGGCGCGCAATTAGATGACCAAACCTCTCCTTAGACAGAACTTTCTAGACATTGTCAATAATGTTATCTAATAATATTATTCAAATAATATGAATTATTGATCTGATAATGGAAAATACTGTGCAGCAATAATTATTGAAACAACAATAATATAAAATATCAACGCAACAATTATTGAATCAATAAAATAAAATATTGAACAATAACTACTGTAACAATTATTGAGTAGTGCCTTCTTACGTAAGAATCAATAATTGGTGCAATACCGTGTGCTACTGTATTTTAACCACCGGGTATTCCAACAGTATTAACGGTAACAACTACGCCGTTATTTATAAACAACTTATACTTGTCGTTTTCTTCATCCAATCGCTTTCCGTTATGGGGCCCACACAAGGCTGCGCCGTCGTACGAATATTCCCCGACAGCAAGAATATTCCACGACCAAACGAATATTCCCCGACAAAATGAATATTTTATAACCACTTGCTTATTTTGTAAAATTTGCACATTTCACCCATAACCAAAGTATTATATCAAATTAACCCCTTATTATTCACAATAATATTTAAAGAAAATTTGATTTTATTCATTAATAAGTTGGGGTCTTACAAGGAATGTGTATTTAAATTACTTAAGGATACTTTTAACATTAGCACACCTTATTTAATCATCTAGCCCGTTTTGACCTATTAAAGCTCACTTTAGGCTCGAAAAAGAGATCTTAAATTTGTTTTCTTGCTAGCTTTAGTCATGACCATGTTTGGGAATCATTACTAGCATGTATGAGCAACTTTGTATAAGCTCATAACAGTCCCTTAAGGTTAGGTACTAAGGATTGCCCAAAACAATCCACTTTTGGCTTTAAAACATGGTGTTTAACAAGTCCAACACTTAAAACAATCTAGACTTGGTTTGGTTAGTTTGTATAGCTTACTTATGTCATGTTATGGCTATTGAAACTTGTGTATGGGGTCCAGGTACGGTGGGTTATTATTTTAGTGTTCATTGTTCTTTAAAGCTTATTTCATTGCTTTTTAAGCATGAATTTACACAACACACCTTGTAGACCTTAACTAACTTAGGGAACCATTTCTACATGTTATTTATAGGCAATGTATGTACTCCTCACTATCTAACAATATCAGTTACACAAATTGGCCATAACAATCCCTCATAGGCACAGTTTTGGCTTCTAACTCACAACAGTCCATAGTATAATTCAAGCAGCCTTTAGGTACTCAAACAACCTTTAAAACATGATCATAACATAACATTATATTCATTAGCATGCTTGCAACAATTTGTTAATTTTCTAACACCAAAACAGTCCATACTAGGCATTTTAGCATGATTTAACACTAAAACAACATAACAGTCCCCAAGCCTTTAAACACAAGCATTATTTGATCTTGTATTTGCTATATACAATCCATTCATAGTTTAAAACATATAGATGCAAGGCCTTAAGCTTTTTGTTAAAAATAGCCCTTTATAGGATTTAAATTTCTCAAGGACACATGGTTTAGCAACTTCGTCAATAAGGATAGTATGATTATGCTACATATAATTATGTACTAACTGTTTACACAGTATCTAAAATGTATAGATTCTACTCGGATGGTTAAAACCAATCTACATTTTAACAGTACACAACAAGCCCATTCTAGCTAGCATACATGTTATCATGCAATGGCCGAGTCTGTTTTGATTCAATAGGCCTAAAGTGTCCTGTTTTAGTTCCTTTGTTTTCCTCTATTTAACTAAGTTTGTCAAGCAGTTTTCTTTAATACACTAATAGCTCTTTACCTTCCATTATGCTAACTGCCACTCATGCTTGGCTTTGTGGTAATTAGTTTGTTAAGTGTGACTTTAGTTGGCCCCATACCCAAATAAATGTGTTAAACTTTTATACTACATTATTAATCAACTGAGGCTACCTACTGCTGCTATATGACAGCAGTCCATTCATCTTGGCATCGACATATGAAATATTAACTTCTTATAAGTTCTGTGCACCTACTTCTTTAGTAGTTTAGAAAGTAAGCTTTTTGGTTAACCTTTTTATACAATGTTAAGACCCAGTGATGGCTAGACTCAAGCTGTTAGCACATCAGTTAGCTACCCACTGCTAAACTACTATTATTGTTGTTGTCTTAGACATTAGTTATCCCTTTCTCAGCTCTCCTTCACTATATTTAAGATTTAGGCCCAACTTTTGGTATGGTGTAGCTGCCATAATAGCCAACTAAAAGAAGACATTAGACCTCAGAATAAAATTCCTTAAACTTCCTAAAATAATTTGCTAACATAGCTTGACATACAAAAAATCTCACTTCTAATTTTAGCTTTAAAATTGCCCTTTGTTCCATTTAATATGTTACAATACTTTACTTAACCACATACAAGGTGTGTATTCATAACTCAAGTTTTAGTTCCATCAAATTGTTGGTTTTTTGTCAAAACAGTTAATTAGAGCATTTTAACAAACACCTTATGTGCATAGTTTCAATTCACCCTTTTTATGGCCATTGGTTTACATCATAAACCCATTTTAGCCTCCTAATTCCTCCTCAGTCCAACCTATCTCCTTGAGCCTAAGTTCCATATATAACAGTAGCATACCAGTCAATTAAATCCTACAATAGTAACTCAAAAAAATAATGAATATAATAGTTTTCAAGTTGCTTCCCAACCATCCGGCCATTACAGTCTAGTTTTTTAACAAGGATGGAATGAAAAGGGATTGGAAAACTTACCTTAATAGCTCAGAGATTGCAAATGGTTGTTGCTCAATTCCTTCTCCTCCTCAGTCAGACTCCCTTCTCTTCTCTATATGTGTGTTATAGTTTTGAAGCTCAGTTAATAGTATACCAACTGAAATTGAGGCACTTTGTATGGCTATATGTAGCTAAGGAAGAAGGGGCTAGTTATCATGGCTCTATTACTGGTTTTCTTTAGCCTTTATCCGGCTAGATTATAGCCCATTCAGCCCCTTGACACATCAGTCAATTGGCCTATACTAATCTTAGCTAATACACCATACTTGTCCCCTATGTTAGCTACCTTACACACTTAGCTCTTGCAGTGACCTATCCTCCTAACAGATAACTTAGGCACTCTAGGGATCAACTAAATTGCTAATTATTCTGTTAACTAAATTACTGCTAACTAATAAGACTTAGCTTATTTCACCCAACGTGGGCTGCTAGAATGGACAATGAAAGGGGCTGGTTTTAAGTTTGGTATTTGGGCTTAATACATAAATCTAATGTAGTAATGACGACCCATTACACTTGGGAATAAGCTTGTGAGCATCCTTAGGAAATTTATTAGGGCCCAAATTATACAACTTGGACTCCCAATAATTAAAAAGCTTCATGAGTTCGATCTATCACATTCATTTAAACTAGCAAATTTAATTTGTACACATTATTAAAGATAATGGTTCCAAGTAATTTAATTAACATATTTTAGTACTCATCATTTTCTTTACCAACAAATAATATTTTTGAACGAAATTAAGTATATTATAATATAATTGTTTCATTAGCCACATAGGTAGTTTCATGCCAAAAATATTTTATAACTAAGCCATGTTGGCTTTCCTTTTCATTCTTGATATTTATTTAATATTATATTAATGTATATCCTCATCTTTTTCTTTACCCCTCATAAATCAAGATGCTTAATAAACCATTAAGTAAATAATAATTATGTCACAATAAAAAGTAACATAATAAAAGAAATTTTATACGCAAAAATTAACATTATAATAGCAGAGTATTACATAGAATTTTTTGAGTCATTACATTCTCCCCCTCCCCCCCCCCTTATAAGGATTCCGTCCTCGGAATCACAAGTACAAGGTTACTTAAAAAGATGGGGGTAACTTTTCTTCATCTTTTCTTTGAGTTTCCACGTAGCCTCATCAGCACTGTGGTTCCTCCATATTACTTTTAAAGAAGGTATTATTTTGTTTCTCAAAACTTGTTCTTTCCTGTCAGTTATTTGAATAGGAACTTCTTCATAGGTTAGATCTTTTTCAACCTGAATAGATTCATATTGAACTACATGCTTGTGATCTTGCTTATAAGGTCGTAGCACCGAAACGTGAAATACATTATGAATGTGCCCTAATTCCAGAGGTAAAGCCACTTTATAAGCCACTTCTCCTATTCGCTTCAGTACTTCAAAAGGTCCTATGAATCTGGGACTCAGTTTTCCCTTCTTTCCAAATCAAATTTTTCCTTTCCAGGGAGATACTTTTAGAAACACAAACGACCCTATTTTAAAATCTCTCTTTTGGCGGTGCAAATATGCATACTTCTTTTGCCTGTCTTGAGCTGCTATCAATCTTGCTCGTATTACTCGGATAATTTCTGCAGTTTGTTGAACCATTTCTAGTCCCAACAGTTTATGTTCTCCTACCTTGTCCTAATAAAGCGGGGTTCTACATTTCCTTCTGTATATTGCCTCGTAAGGCGACATTCCTATACTTGCGTGATAACTATTATTATATGCAAACTCGACCAAAGGTAGGTGATCATCCCAATTGCCCTTGAAATCCATGACGCATGCTCTTAGCATATCTTCCAATGTTTGAATTGTTCTTTCACTTTGGTCGTCAGTTTGAGGGTGATACGTCGTACTTAATCTCAACTGTGTCCCCATGTGTTCTTGTAGACTTCTCCAAAAATTAGATGTGAATCGCGGATCTCGATCGGATACGATTGATAATGGAACGCCATGTCTTGATACAATCTCTTTAACATATAGTTTAGCCAATTGATCTAGATTAAACCTGATCATAATTAGTAAGAAATGCGCGGACTTTGTCAATCAATCCACGATGACCTATATAACATCGAAACCTTTCTATGTAGTTGGAAGTCCCACAAAGAAATCCATAGTTATGTGTTCCTACTTCTATTCTGGAATTTTTAGCGGTTGTACCAATCCACTTGGTCTTTGATGCTTTGCTTTCACTATTTGATAAGTTAGACACCTACCGACGTATTCTGCCACCTTTCTTTTCAAATTGGGCCACCAGAAGTGTTGTCGAAGGTCTTGATACATCTTTGTGCTGCCCGGGTGAATTGAGAAGTTTGAACTGTGTGCTTCTTGCAAGATTTCTTCTTTTAGGTCTGGTACTACTAGTACTCTTCCTTCAAATCTCAATAATCCTTCTTTATCTATTTTGAATTTAGTGACCTCTCCTTCCTCTACTTGTTTCTTCACTTTGTTGCATTCTTTATCTTGATCATGGGCTTCCTTTACTCTGTCCAATAAAACTTGACGAGTCTCCAAGTCAAACAGTTTTTCTTTCGACTCTTTCAGATATTTCACCTCAATCTCCATTTTCTCCATTTCTTTGATGAGCTCGTCCTGATCTGTTAGCATCTCTAATCTTTCTCGTCCCTTCCGGCTTAAAGCGTCGGCGATTACGTTAGCTTTTTCGGGATGATACAAAATTTTGAAATCGTAGTCTTTGATCAGTTCTAACCATCTTCTCTGCCTCATGTTTAATTTCTTTTGGGTGAAGATATACTTCAGACTTTTATGGTCTGTGTATATCTCACATTTCTCGCCATACAAATAATGTCTCCAAATTTTTAGAGCAAATACTACTGCTGCTAGCTCTAAGTCGTACATAGGATACCCTTTCTCGTAATCCTTCAACTGGTGAGACGCGTATGCTATGACCTTATCGTGCTGCATCAAAACACAACCAAGCCTTTTATGTGATGCATTGCTATAAACAACGAAACCACCCGTATCGTCTGGCAAAGATAGCACTGGTGCTTCACTCAATCTTTTCTTTAGTTCTTGGAAACTCTCTTCACATTTTTTTGACCAAATAAACTTTACTGCTTTTCTGGTTAAATTCGTCAAAGGTCTTGATAATTTTAAAAAATCTTTAATGAATCTACGGTAATAACCTGCTAGACCTAAGAAACTTTGTGTTTTAGTTGGTGTCTTCGGTCGTTCCCAGTTAATTACTGCTTTCACTTTCGTCGGATCTACTGATATCCCTTCGTGGTCTATTATGTGTCCCAAAAATTGCACTCTTTCCAACCAAAACTCGCATTTTGAAAACTTCGCATACATCTTTTCTCTTCTTAAGATCTCCAATACCATCCTCAGATGTTCCGCGTGATCCTCTCGAGTCTTCGAATAGATTAAGATATCGTCAATGAATATCACCACAAATTTATCTAAGTAAGGTTTGAATACCCGGTTCATTAAATCTATGAATGTTGCAGGTGAATTAGTTAGTCCAAACGACATCACTAAGAACTCATAGTGGCCGTAACGAGTCCTAAATGCTGTCTTTGGCACGTCTTCATTCCTTACTTTCAATTGGTGATAACCCGTTCGCAAATCTATCTTGGAAAAATAGCGAGCTCCCTTCAGTTGATTAAAAAGGTCATCTATTCTTGGTAATGAATACTTATTTTTGATTGTGATTTTATTCAATTTTCTATAATCGATACACAGTCGTAACGATCCATCCTTCTTTTTCACGAATAATATAGGTGCTCCCCAGGGAGACACACTCGGTTGGATGTACTTTTTATCTAATAATTCCTGTAATTGAATAATTAGTTCTTTCATCTCTACCGGAGCCATTAGGTATGGAGCTTTTAAATTTGGGCTTGTACCAGGCACTAAGTCTATCACGAATTCGATCTCCCGGTCCGGTGGTAATCCTGGCAACTCATTTGGAAATACATCCGAGAATTCCCTTATTATTGGTATTTGTTCTATTTCTGTTTCCATTCTTTGGGTGTCAACTACATAGGCTAAATAACCAACACACCCTTTTCTTAACAGCTTCTTGGCCTACATCGTCGTCAGACAACAGGACTGTCTCGGTGATTTGCTACTAAAAAACACAACTTTTGACTTACTAGGAGTCTGATGGTTTATACATTTCTTTTGGCAGTTAATTACCACCCCATGGTTATACAACTAATCCATTCCTAGTATCACGTCGAATTCACCTAAACGGATGGGAATTAAATCTACCATAAACTTATGATCCCGTATATCCATACTATAATTTTTATGAACATGAGTTATGGGAATGACTTCTTTATTTGCGACCTCTATGTTCAAAGGACGATCCAATCTTTCGGGAGTTAATTCTAACCGTTGAGCAAATTTCTCAGATATAAAAGAACAGGTAGCCCCCGAATTAAATAGTATAAAGGCATTAATGTTATTGACTGGAATGATACTTGACACCACCTCTTTTGATGCCATTGTATCCTGCACGGTCATGTTGAACATCATGGCAGTTGGTCAATTGGATGGGGTTGGTCCCCCGATTGTCAGCTTCCCACCGTTGTTTCCTTTCTTTGGAAAATTCTTGGTCTGGTGATCCACAGCTCCACATGCAAAGCATCCTTGAATTTTCTTTGGGTTGGTGTAGTTAGGAGAGATGTGGCCCTCCTGCCCGCATTTGTAACAGACCGTTTTCCCCTTCATACAAACTCCCAGATGATTTTTCCCACACTTCTTACATGCTTCTATCTTTCTTCTCGGTTCTCCCTGCTTACTGCTAAATTTATTGCTCTTATTGTTCCACTTTCTTTTGTTAAAATTATTTCCTTTGCTACTTCCCTTTTGAGGTTCTCCAGCTATCTTCTTAGTCTTTTTCTCTTGATGAAATTTGGCTAGTGCGTCAATTCTTCCTTCAGCGATTATGGCTTTTTCCAGCATGTTAGAAAATGTGTTTATTTAAAACATTGAAACCTTGCTGAAAAGTACAGGCTTCAGTCCTTGTTCAAATCTTCGAGCCTTCCCTTCTTCAGTGTCAACCTGATGCAGCGTAAACCTCGACAGTTCATTAAATTTCGTAGCATAATCGGGTACAGTTATACTTCCTTGTTTAAGTTCGAGAAATTCAACCTCCATCTTATTTTTCATGATACGGAGAAAATAGGCTTCGAAGAATAGTTCTTTAAACCTATCCCATGTCACTACTCTTACACCAGCTCTATTTTTGTTGGCTCCCCACCAGTAGCTTGCTTCCCCTTTTAGCATGAAAGTGGCAAAAGCTGTCATTTGATCCTCAGTAACTCTGACAACTTCAAACACCTTTTCCATTTCATTTACCCATGTTTGGGCTTCTATCGGATTATTAGTTCCCTTAAACTCTGGGGGTCCTACTGCTTTAAAATCCTTAAAAGTGGTCAAACGACCTTTCGGAGGGTTTAGGTTTACTGGCGGTGCGACATTCATACCTTGAAGTGCTTGGGTTAACAATTCCACAAACTATTGCATAGGGTTTTCTGGACTGGCCGAGTTATATACAGACTCCTCTTGAATTGATGGGCTCCGTGCCCCAAGTCCTCCTCTTCCTCTTCCTCTTCCTCTCCATCTTGGTGGCATTTTCTGTTTAATATAAGTTTTATATTTTTAAATCCTATTTTATCATTTAATAAATATAAAAATGCACATTGTATTAAGTATACAAATCCTTCCATATTAGAAAACATACATGTTTATATTCATATGCATTTTTAAGTTGCGTTAAGCACATCACATCACGTTGCATACTTCTATAAACATTCTAATCCCCTCTTGACTACATATAGTCGGGATTTACATTTAAACTGCCTATAACTACAAAAGTTGGGCTCCCAAAAGTATTATCCCCTTAATATACAAAAGAGGGGTACATCCATCTGATTCATATTAATAGACTACTAAAAACATACTACACCTACACCAAATAGACACATCATCAAAGCCCAGACAGACTACTGAAGAAGCATGCCTCGCCTTTTGGCGCTGCGGAGCTCCTCGTCCCTAATGTCCATCACCCTTTTTGTGAGTCAGAACTAGCTCATTCCCACCTTCATCTATAGGGTGAAGCTTCACTCTATGCTTCCAACGTCCGAATGCAGTCTCAAACGCATAATCCATCTTGTCCATTTTGGCATCTCTGCCCCTAACCTCATCCTTTAGTTCATGGGCTCTGCCTAATGCCCTGTCTCTCTACTGTTCAACCCTTCTCTTGTCAGCTTTTAACACTTCTATCTCAAGCCTAAGAATTAGGTCTTCCTGCCTGAGGGCCTCTTTTTGACAAGCAGTGCCATAGAGAGCGTGGCCCAACTCCACATTCTTTGCTATAGTGTGCACAACCAAGCACTCAAACAACACTAGAGATGCCTGTTGTTCTTCCTTTTCTCCTTCTAGGTCCTGAATTTGAACCTCTAACTCCCAATTCTTATAGGTTAGCTCCATTAGGGCATCAGCCTCGTCTATGAAGGGTTCTTCAGAAAAACCCCCCAACTGCTCCTCTGGATCCTCTTGTTTCAACTCTTCCTTCACTCTACCGGACTCTCCCATCTCAGGCATCTACAAAATACATTAACAAACTTAATAAGTTTTTATACAACATTATCACATTTAAACTTTTTATTTTCTTTAACAATGAATTCCCAGAATTCATCTCTTATACTCAAAATGAGTTTAACTATTTTTCTTAAGGTTATAATCCTAAGGTGTTTTCCCCATTCTTAAGGTTTATAACCTATCAGCTTTGATACCAACCTGTGACGCCCCTAAATTCGGGTTACTTTTAACTCGAGTTTGGTGCTCACAATATTAACATAACCATTCACACTATCATAAACCTGTCTTAGATTACATAAATACCTTAATTAAATCCTAGGTTCTATAGACTTTTACATAACTTAAATACTAAATATAGTATTAAAAGTATTTATTACATCCACTATTTAAGTTCGTATAAGCACAGGCGCTTAATAAACAATTATTTAGCAACTTTGCCTTTTCCTTTATCTTTCCCGAACGTACCAGTGCCCTCGGTCTTAACTAAAAACATTATATTTAACGCAAGGGTGAGCAAAAGCTTGCTCAGTAAGGAAATAAGTAGTTGAATGTAATGGAACATAAATATTTATAGCAATGAGGATACAAATCAATAGATACCGAATAAGACAGTTCTTTAAAATTTTTGAGTTTGAAAATTAGGCTTTAACATGCTGTAAGGTCAAATGACCAGTGAACTCTGTACTAGAATTAACAGTACTAACACTGCAATCCATGGATACAAACAGTTTATTGAAACTGTTCTCTATCCTAGACTTGTACTTTAGGGGATCAACCTAAGTACCCTATATTGTGCACAACATAACAGTCTAATAACACTTTTCATGTCCTTCGGAATCATATGTCCGGTACAATATGCCCCTATAAAAGGGTTATTCGTTCACAACATTATATAAGAGTCCGCACGATAACAAAATGGTTTTGGAAAACATTCAATCAAATTTTCATGAATAATATATCTCAACAGTTGTCTAGCCGAAATAATGGCATTGTCATTCTTTCAATATTATCAAAATAACTGAATTTAAAGCATTAAGGTACAAATAAGTTGAATAACTTGAAAAGACAGCTTTTGAGTTAAAGAGAGAAAAGTATGACATCCTAACTATTCTCTTGAAGGTGATTGGAATAAAAAGGTTATTTAGTCTTGTATTATTCATAAATAATGAGAAACATCTCAGAATTTAGAGAACCTGTCCATTCTAGAATACTTGCTCAATAAAGAGTAAGAGTTAGAAACTTGTCTGGTTTGTGGACTATTGTTAAGATTTCAGCTTAAATGATGTGTTTTCACAGATCCTACATAGTTATTTACATTTACAAGCATATTAGCCAAATAGCCAAGTCGCATAGCTTGTATGCTCACATATCACATAATTACAGTGATCAAGATTGTAGTTTAGATTTCTATATCTGAGATATTGTATACATTTTTCAAATACCTCGTCCATGTTTTCACATTAGTTATTTTTCACTTTGATAGGGTTTGACATGCATATATCATGTAATAGGAATCACTTTAAAGTTATCATTTACATCTTATTTAGGATTTAGAACATAAGTATTTCATGTGTTCTTTAGTTAAGTTCTAGCATTCCATACCAAAGTATTTTTGTGTTGGTTTAGATTTCTAAGTAAGCCTCTTTATGTTTCTTGAAACTAATGCCCCAACTAGCTAGGCCACTATTCACAGTTTTGAGTTTACTAGTTTTGGTCAATTCTTGCCAATTTTATTTCTAGCCACTTTGGTTCATTCCAACACTTGAATTATATCTAGTTAGGACTATTTCTAGCATTCCTTTAGGTTTACTAAGCATAGATTGGGTTTTGACCCTCTAAACCTAGCTTTTTCCAAGCTTTTACACATTAACTTCTCAAGTCCTTATATACATTAGCATTCCAACACTTGGAATAGCCTAGCATAACTCTAACTTACTTTTCTAAGGTGTCCAAACTAAGTTCTAGGCCAAATGGAAAAATCTCAAATTTCCATACTTAGACAAATTTGCAAAAACTACAGTTTTAGTGATTTTCCATGCTAGTTTAGTGATTTGTTTAAACTTCTTGGTTAAGCCAAGAGCTTAACCTCTTGGCCCTGCTTCTAGACCATACTTCAAGGTATTTTAATCAAGGTTTAGGTTTCTTGTTCATGTCCATTAAGCTTACCAAAACATGGCTCAAACTTATAGCCATTTTCTCACTTTTTTTACAAAACTGATTTTGTACTTTTTCCAAATTTTTCTAGTTTTGGTCACTAGGATAGTCTAGGCATGTGTATTTAAGTTAATTACTTAAGGATACTTTTAGCATCAACACACCTTATTTAATCATCTAGCCCATTTTGACCTATCAAAGCTCACTTTAGACTTGAAAAAGAGATCTTAAATTGGTTTTCTTGCTAGCTTTATTCATGGCCATGTTTGGGAATCATTACTAGCATGTATGAGCAACTTTGTATAAGCTCATAACAGTCCCTTAAGGTCAGGTACTAAGGATTGTCCAAAACAGTCCACTTTTAGCTTTAAAACATGGTGTTTAACAACTCCAACACTTAAAACAATCTAGACTTGGTTTGGTTTGTTTGTATAGCTTACTTATATCATGTTACAGCTATTGAAAGTTGTGTATGGGGTCCAAGTATGGTGGTCCATTATTTTAGTGTTCTTTGTTTGTTCTTTAAAGCTTATTTCATTGCTTTTTAAGCATGAAATTGCACAATACACCTTGTAGACCTTAACTAACTTAGGGAACCATTTATACATGATATTTATAGGCAATGTATGTACTCCTCACTGTCTAACAATATCAGTTACACAAATTGGCCATAACAGTCCCTCATAGGCACAGTTTTGGCTCCTAACTCACAACAGTCCATAGTATAATTCAAGCAGCCTTTATGTACTCAAACAACCTTTAAAACATGATTATAACATAACATTATATTCATTAGCATGCTTGCAACAATTTGTTAATTTTCTAACACCAAAACAGTCCATACTAGGATTTTAGCATGATTTAACACTAAACCAACATAACAGTCCCCAAGCCTTTAAATATAAGAATTATTTCATCTTGTATTTGCTATATACAATGCATTCATGGTTTAAAACACATAGATGCAAGGCCTTAAGCTTTTTGTTAAAAACAGCCCTCTATTGGCTTTAAATTTCTCAAGGACACATGGTTTAGCAACTTGGTCAACAAGGATAGTATGATTATGCCACATATAATTATGTACTAGCTGTTTACACAGTATCTAACATATATAGATTATACCCGGATGGCTAAAACCAATCTACACTTTAACAGTACACAACAAGCCCATTCTAGCTAGCATATATGTTATCAAATAGTGGATGAGTCTATTTTGATTCATTAGGTCCAAAGTGTCCTGTTTTAGTTCCTTTGTTTTCCATTATTTAACTATATGTGTCTAGCAGTTTTTTTTAATACACTAACAACTCCTTACCTTCTGTTGGGAAATTGTATATATAAATTTGATGTTAAAAGTAAATATTCATGCTTATGTGTAAAGTCCTTCTAGGAATACATGTACAAGGAGTTAGTGGTAGATCAAACTTGTTAGGTTGATCTTAGCATTAATGTTTATCATTTTGTAAATGAATGTATAGTAGAAAAGATCAAAGCTGTTACGTTGATCTATATCTTGAGATGTAATAGATAGGCTTCAACAGAATCATAGTGTATCGAGCTTATCAAAAGATTGCAAAAGCCAAGGCAGAATCGTAGAGCATCAAAATGCAGTGTGTCTGTATTTAAGGGCCTCTCCTGAAATAGTAGAGTGGTCTAAACGCCTGCCAAGCCAACTCAAAAATCGTAGTGTGCTCTCGAAAACGTAGACTCTGAAAATCAAGCAAGCGAAGATCGTAGTCTACCAATGCTTAAGAGAAATCGTAGTGTTATCTTCTATCAGTACCGGATCAAGCACCAATGTGACAAGACACCACGATCATGATCGTAGTGCATCATCTGTTTATATCAGAAGCATTGGGCCCTGTCCATTTGTTTAAGAATAAATCGCAACAAATGTGGAATGGATTATAAACGTTGAAATCCTCGGGAGTCCCAATGACACAACACTCATCCTTAGTATATAACAAAGAGACATATTGAAGAAGCTAAGGAAAGTACTATGGGTCAGTAGAAAACATCTTTTCAGGTGTTAGGTGAGATAGCAGTCTGCTGTGTCAGTGGGGCCGGACGGCTAAACAGAAGACTTGCAGAAAGTCACCATCAGTGCTCAGGAATGTCAAATACAATTAATGCTTCAAAGGATGCCTTCAAACGGATACATTTCAAAGGCACCTTATATACAAAACAGAAGCAGATGCAAGAAAAAAGTAAGTACACAACGAAACGATGAAGAACACTCAACGCTCAACTCTACGATCTGAAAAGAAAGCTTGCTCAGCTACTCAGTTCTTTCGAACACAATCTTAAAGGTAACTGAGTAGCATCATTCAAGAACTCAACTATCTTTAAGTAAAGTTCGAAGTTCCAAGTCAGTTGGACTTAAAGAGTTCTAAAGTGAACTAAGAAGTACCAAGTCTGCTGGACTTGAAGAGTTCTAAGTGAACTAAGAAGTTCCAAGACTGCTGGTTTTGATGAAATCTGTTAGATTCAAAGATTGTAAAGATATCCTTAGTGGATTTTTTACTCAAGGAGTAGAAGAGTGGACTAGGAGCCTTGAGTGCTTTGAACCACTTAAAATCATCGTGTCTCTTATATTCTTGTCATAACTGCTATATATGCCATAACTGCTTATCTCTTATTAACTCGTTTTATCTTAAAGCGAAAACAAACAAATCTCAAATTCCGCTGTGATTAAATCATTATCAAATATGACAAGTATTTTTGTAAAAGAAATTCTAAAAATATCTATTCAACCCCCCTTCTAGATAACTATTGTGCCTCTGGGAACTAATAATTGGTATCAGAACAGGTTCTCTCAATCAGCCAACAAAGATTGAGTAGATTCAATGGCACATCTGATAAGCGAATCAAAGACTGGAGGAGGCAGCAAGCCACCAATGTGCAACAAAGATAAATTTGCCAACTGGAAAGTTTGTATGCAAGCCTACATGGATTCAATAGATGAAAATCTATTTAAAATTGTTTAAAATGGGCCCTACGTTCCAACAAAGCTTGCAATAACTTTAGACGATCCAAACAAAGTTCAAATCAAGGTCAAAGAAGAATGGACTGACAACGAAAAGAAAGTTGTCCAACTCGATAAAAAGGCCAAGAACATTTTGTTCCAATCTTTAGAAGATGATCTATTCGAAAATGTGGCCAACAGCAAAACTACCAAAGAAGTCTGGGAAGCATTGCTCATTATGCATGAAGGAATAAAAGAAGTCAGAGAAAACAAGCAATCTTTTCTGACTCAACAATATAATATGTTTGCCTGTGTTCCAGGAGAAAGCGTCACTTCCACTTATGAAAGATTCAATGTTATGCTCAACTCTCTTCGAGCTTTTGGAAAGATCTATCCAAATAAAGATATGATCATAAAGTTCATGAGAGTTTTACCTAGCAAGTGGGATGCCAAAACCAATGCCATCAGAGAATCAAAGAATCTCCATGAAATGACTGTTCAACAATTATATGTCAACCTTCTCACCTATGAACTAGAGCTGACTCAGCGAGCAGAGACTCTATCTGAAGGAAGAAAAAAGGACAAAGGAGTTACTCTCAAGGTAACAGATAACACTCCCAGAGCTAACACTATAAATGACTCCGACTCTGAGGAAGATGATGATGAGGACATTGCAATGCTGGTAAGAAGACTCAAGAGGTTCATGCGTAAAGGCAGAAGCAGCAAACCCAAGAGATTCAACAACACCAACAGCCATGAGCAGATAAATGACTTATGCTACAACTGCAAGAAGCCTGGTCATTTTATTGCAAACTGTAACAAACCTCTTAGAGAAGAACTAAAGAGAAAATCAAATTCAAAGAAAGAATTCAAAGGCAACAAAAGGCTTCAGAAGAAGGACAAGGGTCTTGTGGCCGGAGGATCATGGAGTGATTCAGATAAGGACTCAACTCCCGAGTCTGGAGATGATGAATATCCTCAAGTAGCAAATCTGTGTCTTATGGCTAAACATGCAAAGGATAAGAAAAGCCCTGACAATCATGAAGTAAGTATCGATGAGGTATTTGACTTTAATTCTTCTGATGTAGATATTGATGATTTAAGAACTGCACTACATGACATAACATCTGATCTGCATCAATACATGAAAAGGTTCAGAGTTCTGTTTAAGGATTGTTCTCTTCTTCAAAAAGAGAAAGAGAAAGTTCAGGAAGAATTGGAAACAACTCTTCTAAGCACTAACTCTCTCTCAAAATTTGAAGCTGAGAATAAACTCTTAAAACAGACAAATGAACTTAATGCACAAAGAAAGTCAAATTTAACCTCTAAGATTGAGGAACTAGAAAAGACAATCTTAATTTGGAATAGATCCTCTTCATCCATGGACTCCCTGATCTCCAGTCAGAGAAGTGCATCTGACAGAACATGTTTAGGTTTTGGGGAATCCATCTCAGAACCATGTGTGAAAAAGATAAAGGAAACTAACTCTAGTAATGTTTCAAATTTTAATAGAAATATTACATTTGTGAAATCCTCACAGAAGGAAGAACCAGTGCATCCCTGCTCTTCTGATCCAATCCATGCTCCAAGGCATAACGGATCCTATGCTGGCCTGGGATTTAGAAAAGAGAAGAGTAACTTAGTCACTACTCTCCAACCTCGAAGGGTCGTAGAGTCGAGTAAAATTAACTCCACGAACCAACTTGGTAGAAACAGTAGAATTAAGTTTCACTCTTCATAAATCATGAATCACAAGGATATATGGAAAAAGAAGAATCAGTTTAAAAGAAAGATTGCCAGGAATCCACATAAGTTCAAATGGAGAAAGGATCCATATACACACACAAGCATGCATCATGCTAGATGTTTTGTATGTAATAAAATTGGTCATAAGGCTACAGTATGCTACAATAACTCTCTATATTTTAGACCCAAAGTCAAGCAAATTTGGGTTCCCAAGGGTACTAACAAGGTAGGACCCATGCAAGTATGGGTACCAAAATGAGAGTTTAATCTTACCACAGGAACAGAGCTCCACGATCATAACTTGGTATCTGGATAGTGGATGCTCAAGGCACATGACCGGGAACAAAGCCCTCATGTCTAACTTTATAGAGAAAGAGGGTCCAACAGTCATCTTTGGAGACAATGGCTGTGGCAAGACAAGAGTATATGGCTCAGTTAGAAATGGTGCAGTGTCTTTCAGTAAAGTAGCCTATGTGGAAGGATTAAAACACAATCTTTTGAGCATAAGCCAAATCTGTGATAAGGGTCATCAAGTTACCTTCCTCAATAATTAATGTCAAGTCAGAGATCTGAAGACCTCCTCTATAAAGTTGATCAAAACAAGAGAAGGGAACGTCTACACTATTAATATTGGTCAACTGAGTTCTAACGAGACAATATGCTTTTTGGCTAAAGCTTCTGAAGAATTGATCTGGCTATGGAATAGAAGGCTGTCTCATCTTAACTTCAAAAGCATGTCAAAACTAGCCTCCAAGGATCTAGTAGCAGGCTTACCCAAGCTCAGCTTTGTCAAAGAAAGGCCATGCAATGCCTGTCAGCTTGGAAAACAGACTAGAAGCTCATTCAAGAGCAAAACTGTTAACTTAATTGACAAGCCTCTGCAGTTACTTCACATGGATCTATTTGGGCCAATTCCAACAACAAGCCTTGGAGGGAAGAGATACCCATTGGTCGTAGTGGATGACTATACCAGATTTACAAGGATGTTCTTTCTAAACTCAAAAGATGAAACAAGCTCCCAACTAATCAAGATGTTCAGACAGGTGATGAACGAGAAAAGGGAGAAAATCAAGGCTATAAGGAGTGATCATGGTATGGAATTCGACTTCTCCGAGATGGACCAGTTCTACACAGATAATGGCATAAGTCTCAACTTCTCAGCTCCATGAACTCCTCAACAAAACGGAGTAGGTGAGAGAAAGAACAAAACGTTGATTAAGGCTAGAAGAACTCTACTAGCAGTAACCCGTCTGCCTGAATACTTCTGGGCAGAAGCTGTCAACACCACATACTACACTCAAAACAGATCTCTTGTGCACTCTACGTTAAAGAAGACTCCCTACGAACTGTGGAAAGGAAGAAAGCCAAGTGTCAGCTACTTTCATGTATTCGATTGTGCATGCTATATTCTCAACAATGGAAAACAGTATCTAACTAAGTTTCAACCCAAGTCAGACGAAGAAATCTTTCTCGGATATGCCACAGGTAGTAAGGCTTATAGAGTGTTCAACAAGAAGACGCTAAGTGTTGAAGTCTCGATTCACATCATCTTCGATGAAATAGACTTGGACAAAACTGTATCTCAAGACACTACGAATGATAATTCAGACACTACGAATGAGGCAGTCAAGCTCAACACCACGATCGTAGTCCCAGAAAATGAAATCATCGAGCTAGGAAAGGAGATCGTAGAGAGAACTACGCCAGACAACGAACCTCCATATCAAGAAACATAGGTTGATCTTGAAGATTTCAGGCAAGAAGGCATCAGGTCAGATGTTCCTACAGGAAACATATGGACAAGAGATCACACTCAAGACCTAATCATTAGAGATCTAAATGCACGAGTCAAGACAAGATCTGCCACCCATAATGAGTGTTTCTATCTAAGCTTTCTATCACAAATGGAACCTAAGAAGATAGAAGATGCTATGGAAGACTCAAGTTGGATAGAAGCCATGCAAGAAGAATTAAATCAGTTTAAAAGAAGTAGAATATGGAGATTAGTTCTAAGACCAAGAAGCCACCCAGTCATTGGCGCCAAGTGCGTCTTCAGAAACAAGATGGATGAAGATGGAGTAATAACAAGGAATAAGGCAAGACTAGTAGCCAAAGGTTACTCTCAAGAAGAAGGCATCGACTACGACGAGACCTTCGCACCTGTTGCCAGATTAGAAGCCATTATGATATTCCTTGCCTTTGCTGCCCACATGAAATTCAAAGTCTTTCAAATGGATGTCAAAAATGCATTTTTGAATGGTGAACTTCAAGAAGAAGTATATGTGGAGCAACATCCAAGTTTCATTAAGCCAACTCTGTAACGTCCCGAAATCCGGTCTACCTTCAGACCCAGACTCCGTGCGTCACTGTCATACTTCTTACCAAACATACATCATTATATACTAAAATATAATAACATATATTCTAAAATCCCAGGTTCTATAACCACAAAACCTCTTTCATTACAAATAATGATAATTACATTATTCTTTACATCTTACACGAGTGACTTTCATCCGCCACAAAGGATTCATGACTATTCATTAAACTAGTTTATAGTTTAATTCTATCATTCTATATTACAAGTCTTCACTTGCTCTTCACGCACATTCATATAATGAATGGCACTTCGTCTGGATACCGCTCAGCTTGATCTTTACGGGATCCTTAAGTTCTTTCTAACCTCGTTCGCTGAAAATATTTTTATTTAAAGCAAGTGTGAGCATTCAATTGCCCAGCAAGTCATAACAGTTGAACAAACAACTTCAAGAGTGTAAACATTCTTCAGAAATTCAATAACCGAACAAAGGTTATGAAGTAGCTTGAATAATAGGAATAGTCTTGATTCCCATCATTTTAAAACATTAGTCACATGGACTTTAAAATACTTTCATTCTCTACTTTCTTTCATGCACAATCGGTCTGGCTAGAATCAATAACACAGACTTAACAATAACGGTTCATGTATAAACCGAACATACTTGTATTGAACAGTTCGATCACAAAACAGTTCATCTCATAAAACACCGAAGTGCTCACATTGTGGCTCAAGGCCTCATACATACTACCATCTTGTACAAATATCGCACATTCACACATAGACAGAACCTCTCAAGTTCAACATCGGAGAAGTTTTAGAAACTAGCATTCATTTAAAATATGAATGAAGTTAGGAAACTTGCCTTACGCACAGCTACAGCTTACGCTGAACTGCTCATTCCCATTCCTATGTAGCATATACGAAAATAACATGTACACCAACTCGTTATATACTTGACTTACGCATTGGTTTACTTAACTTTACTTCTTAAGGTTCGCGTTCTGGAAATTTAAGTTTACGCGACTAACTTTCATTACCAGATTATGGCTTTATGACATACTGAGATGTCTTACTCAACACGTTCATCATCTTTGATGATTCACATTCTTATCTTCTTCTTATACTTCTTTAGGACTCAGCACACATCGCTTTTCTGCTAGTAGTCCATATGGTACTCTGAGTGGTTTTCCACAAACAACCAACAAACAAGTTCCCGTCTCATCTACACTGCCCACACAGTGAGTTAGATCGGTTGCCAATTTTGTATATACCTTCGCTCTCTGAAGAAATTGTTTAGCCCAGCTCCCATATGTCAACCATCAAAGGTTACGATTGTACTACAACCTAACTTACCTTAACTTATCCGAACCATTAAACTATAATGTTCGTTAAGTCAACTTCTTATTCCTTATGGCTTTCTGGCAACTAAATGCCATACCTCAGGAATCATTCCTTATCGTCTAAGTCATACAATCTTTTGTATACTCGGAACGATCATTCAATGTCAATACTATGAGACCATAACGTTAAAAATTTTATATGAACTTATTCATATCTTACAATGTCCGGTTCATTCAACTCGGAAAATTTTCCAAGTTATACTTATTAACTCGGCTTCTTAACGTTATACGTTATTATCTCCAATTTAGTTTCTTCACCGTTCACAGGTTTAATCAATAGTCTTCACTATCATACGGTCAAACCATACACAGGGTGTATGTTTTACCCGTTTAATATATGCGTACACCCAACCTTCACGTCGGTTAAAGTGTTCAACGTTTACATTTCAATCTAACATTCTCATCCGACTTATATCAGACTTTCATTACTCTTATTACCGTTTGCTACGACTTTCTTGATACCATTCGTATCTTACTTACTATCTTCGTCAACGTCTAAGTCATACAACTAGGGTATACTTAGCACGTTCGTCAAACGCGAATACAATTCACAAGGATCGTTTACGTATTCAACACTTTACTTGTTCGTCTTTTAATCTCTCATTCAACCTTTACTCAAGGTTTCAATTACTTTCATCATTATCCATCCCATGAACCCCATGTTCATTATTCTTTCTTAATGTCGAAGCCATACCGTTCGTTGTATGCTAAGACCGATTGTTCATTGTAACTACGTTGCGTTTATAGCGTCTATACGCTTTACATTCATCTCTCAATGCCATGTCATAACATCAAAATGTTATACATTAACATCGTCAACCAACGTCTAAGGAATCACAACCATAGCAATCCCTCACGTTCGTTTATCGCGACTACGGTCCCCGGACATCGGTTCCGTAACCCGCATCTACATTCTTTGTCTTTTATTCTCGTTTAATCTTTTCGTTCAACCTTTGCTAAAGGTTTAAAACACTTGACTAAGTGTTGCATTACGTGAACTATATGTTCATACTTCTTTCTTGCACATCCCCAGAGAAATTGAGCAGTTAAAATCTCATTTTTGGGTATTACACTGCACTGGCACTGCGGCGCCGTGCCTTGCCTTGCCTTTCCTCTCGCGCTGCGGCGCCACTCTCCAGAAGTGTATGGCCGAGCTCGCACTGTGGTGCCCCTTCTCGCGCTGCGGTGCCCCTTATCACGCTGCGGCGCCCCTTCTCGCGCTGCGGCGCCAAGACAAAAACCTAGAAAATTTTTCTAAGTGTTAAGTTAAGTTTGAGATGCTTACTTTACGATCTCATAACTTCTTCGTTATAACTCGGAACGAGGTCGTTCTAAATCCATTCTCTTCCTTATCTTACGTACTTTAATATGCCTCAGACAAAACTTCATTCTGAATCCGTTAACATGCCATTCAATTGGCTTAATCTTAACCCTTCGTTCATTTTATGCTTTTAACGTTCTTCGTTCGTTCGTCCGTAATTCGGTCATCCGAACTCGGAATTCATTTGTTCTTGAGTCCACGACTCACATTTTATACGTTCTCTTACATTCTTATAAAACCCTACACGTTCGGGTTCATTTACTAACTTTCTAATTCTCGTTCGTCTTTTACGAAAATTTCGCCATAACTTCGTTATAGCTCAATTTAAATCCGTTCTTCATGAACGTTTCTAACGTTCCTAACCAAGCAATAAGCAACTAACTTATATGTGATGGTTTTAAACTTGTCCATCAACAACAATTACACTATGATGGTTTTGAATTTGTCCATCAACAACGTTCTACGCGTTCTTCGCGTGTTCTTCGCGCTCTTCGTTTTTAATCGATATTTTGGATTACGATTTCACTTTTTCTTGGAAATTGATGTTATAGAACACCATTCCTTACTTAATTCACCTATTCGTTCATAATATTCATTCGGATCACTCAAAATCCTCACAAATCTTATACTTGCTTAAGAAATTTATAAACTAAATTTCTTATTTCTCATTTCTTATTTTCTCATGATTTCAACCATATGAAATCATTACTAACATCTTTTACTCCTTATTCTCATTAAGTTATGTTTTAAACATATTAAACTTAAAGAAAATAGTAGAAGAAACTTGGGTTCGGATTACTGTTCTTCTTTATTTCTCTTCCGTTAGACAAAGCCGGCGATTTGCTAGCTTTTCTATTTCACGATCACTTTTGATTCGAGCCTTCATGCTCATACTCTTCTTCTTCCTCTTCCAACCGAGCTCCCTCCCTCCCTCTCTCTCTCTCTCTCTCTCTTTATAGGATTTTCAAAATCCTAGAAAATGAAATTAAGCTTCATATTTATAGATTTTCAAGGTTAGGGGTAGTTTGGTCATTTCGCCCCTAACCTCCTTACTATTCCTCACTTGGCAACCAAGTTTACTTGGCCACCACCCTTACTTGGTGGCCAAGCGGCCGCCCCTTATGCCCATGGGTCATCCCCATGGGTTGCCCCAATGGTTTTTACCCATTCGTTTACCCATCGGTTCGATCCGCGGTTTCTTTTCTTGGTTTGAGCCTTAACCCTAATTCTTATTGGGCCTAACTTGGGCTTAACTTCACAAATCATTGGGCTTGACATAATCCAAGTCCAATTGGATTCTACAAAAGTCTATGAACACAAAGTCCATTAAGACTAATCGTATTCTACGCATTCCATTCTCGTATGCTCGTATTCTCTTTGTATATTGTTCGTACGATATTCGTATTATACGTCGTACTAATCTTCGTAATATACTCGTATAATAACTCGTATCATACTCGTATTTCTCACGCATAATAACCCTAATTATTATACGCGATCATAACATTCTCGGAACTCACATTCCCTAACCCTTAGGTTTTGAGTCCGCAGGCGAAAACTTCGTTTTTGCCATAACTGAAATATTATTGAATATTCCATCACGTCTTAAGATTTCACGCAATCAAAAACTTCTCGGAATTTCAAAATAAATCTCCGAGCAGAAACGGGTGAATAGTGCCTATTTTGTCTTTTTCCCCAAAAAATATTTTGTTCCTGGAAAAATTTCATTTTCGTCTTGAAATTCTTACTCGTTCAATCTAGCTCGTAGCCAGAATCCTCCCGATTAATAATCATTCTAGGTTATAGAACGATTAATAAACACTTAGCACAGAATATTATTAATAAAAATTCATTTTATTAATAACTAATTCTTTAACTTAAATTCTTGACAATCCGATTTTCCGGGTTGTCACAAACTCTCTCTAATTATGTATATAGATTAAACAAAGCCTTATATGGACTTAAACAAGCACCTATAGCATGGTATGAAACACTAACTTTCTAATTGAAAATGGTTTCACTAGAGGTAGAGTAGATACCACATTATTTCTTAGAAAACACAAAGACGAAGTCTTATTAGTTCAAATTTATGTTGATGACATTATCTTTGGCTCTACTGATGAAAAACTGTGTAAGAGATTTGCCAAGCTTATGCAGAGTAAGTTCGAAATGAGTATGATGGGTGAGCTAAATTTTTTCCTTGGATTACAAGTAAAACAGACTGATGAAGGTATCTTCATAAACCAAGTCAAGTACATTAAAGACTTACTTAAAAAGTATGGCATGGAATTTGTCTCTCCTAAGAAAACACCAATTGCTCCAGCAACCAAGCTTGACAAAGATGAGAAATGTAAAAGTATTGATATAACTCAATAAAGAGGTACGATGGATTCTCTTCTTTATCTAACTGCCAGTAGACCAGACATAATGTTTGCAATATGCATATGTGCTAGATTCCAAGATAATCCTAAGGAATCACACTTAACTGCTGTAAAAAATATTTTTAGGTATCTCAAAGGCACACCTCACTTGGGACTTTGGTATCCCAAGGAGTCCTCCTTTGAACTGACAAGATATATAGATGCTAATTTTGCAGGCTGCAAGATCGATAGAAAAAGTACCAGTGGCACCTGTCAGTTGCTAGGAAACAAACTTGTGTCCTGGTTTAGCAAGAAGTAAAACTCAGTATCTACCTCAACAGCAGAAGCTGAAAATATTGTTGCTGGCAGCTGCTGTGCTCAAATCTTATGGATGAAAAATCAGCTAGCAGACTATGGGTTTGATTTCAAATCTATACCTTTGCATTATGATAACACGAGTACCATAGCAATAACACACAATCTTGTCATGCATTCTAGGACTAAGCATATAGAAATAAGATATCATTTTATTAGGGATCATGTTCAAAATGGAACTATATCTTTACAATACATCCCTACTGAAAATCAAATTGCTGATGTCTTTACAAAGCCTTTAGATGAATCCAGATTTAATAAATTGATAAGTGAGTTAGGCATACTAAATCTACAAGCATAAACTTTATGCTCTAGTTTATGCTAACCATGCAGATATAAAGGTTATGTTCAAAATCGTAGAGGTGACTAAAGAAGGACCACGATCATAGAGTTGCCTCGACATGACAAAGAAGCATTCTGTGATGATAACTTTCCTAACAAATCCAAGTAATCCCTCTGATAAGCACCTCAGGGACAAACCTGATCCTTACTTTATTCTAAGAGGTTAGCCCTTCCTGAGCTACCTTAACCCAGAAGGAATGCAAAGTCAAAGTTCATCACAAAGACTAGGACAGACAACGATCGTAGAATAGATTCAGCAGTGAACTCAACATCGTAGTGCAACCTCGACACATCATTTAAAATCGTAGAGCCAAGCAGGACTTGACACATGCCTCACTATACAGATCGAGAGGAGGGAAGTTACAAGTACAGTTTGAAAAGGTCTTTTTGAAAACTCACCTCAGAAGTTCAAAAAGCTCATTCCTCTCTCTCTACGAACAGAAATCCTAGCTTTCAGAAATGCTAAACCAACCTCAGTTCAAGAAAATCAATGGCGGCTTCAAATATTTTCTCTGGTTACCAACTCTGCTTTGACAAGTTCAAGATAGCTGACCCTTAATTTCATAAAATTCTGTCTCTTCTGAAGAAAGCTGGTCTTGAAGAAGCTTTGAGCACCAGCACATGGATCTATCCGAAGCTGATGAAAGAATTCTACAGCAATGGAGCTTTTGAGAATGACGTTATCACCACAAGGGTTAAGGGGGAACAAATTAAACTTAAAGCTGAAGATATAAACCTAGCCCTAGGTTTTAAATCAAAGGGACTTGTGTCTATAGAGGTTATCAACTTTCATGAAGGTCTGAAGAAGATGCGCCACACAAAGTTTAAGAATGTCAAGGGATACAAGAAGAAGGAGTTTCCCCATAAGTATGAGTTTTTGGCTGACATTGTTGGGAAGTGCATATGTTGTAAAAGCTCTGGCCACGACTTCGTGAATGAAGTGCATCTAAAGCTCATGACATCAATCTGCTTCAGGATTCAACTCAACTATGGGGCCCTACTCATCGATTGGATTGGGAAGTGGATACTCAGTTCAAAGAAATCAAAGAGCCCTGGAAAGATGCTCTATGAGCGATTTATAAGCATAATCCTGCAATCATCACTGGGTGACAAAATTGGGGACAATTAAGGAGAATCTATCAATCCCAACAAAAAGATGACCCAGCAGCTGTTTCAAAATTGAAAAAGAAATCCTGCAGAGAATGTCAGAATGATGTCTGAATCCAATGGAAGAATTGGTGAAGCAAAGGAATCTGGATTACCAGGAAATATGTTAGTTGTGAAAGAAACTGATGAAGAAGAAGAAGAAGAAATTAATAAAGAGGAACCCATCGCTTTGGTCGAAAAAAGCAAGGGTAAGAGGAAAGTGAAGGCTCAGACGACAGAGGAGCCTTAAGGCTCAACCACTGATGCACCCCAAGAGAGTTCAGGCACTGAAACTCTGAAGGAAATGAAGGGGAAATAGCAGCAGTTTGAGGAGGAAGAAGACAAAGCTACCATCTCTCAGCTGCTTAAGAAGGGAAAACACAGCCACAAAACAAAGAAGTCTTCACTCTCTTCGATCGTAGAGTCACTACCGATCGTAGAGTCCAGACTTAACTTCACTCCAGAAGTGGATGCTACAACAGTTTCTCAGCCTGATCAAACTTTCAGAGCTAAAGATGAAGAGAGTACTGAGGTTGTGGCTCAGCCTAGGAGGGCAAAGAGAAAGCTTGTCAAAGAAATACATTCTAGTCAATGAAGGAGTCTTAAAGGAAGAAGACAGAAGAAAAACTATTGAAAAGGAGTTATCCGAAGTTATTGAGGAAAATATAGCTCGGGTTGAGGGGGAGCATCCTGAAGAACTGAAACAGAGAGAGGATTAAATTGAGGGGGAGCCTTCCGAAGTCCCTGTGTCAGAGAAGGCTATAGCTGAGGAGGAGCTGCAAAGAGATTATCATGAACCTTCCTCAGTTCCTCAAAAAATCTTAGCTTCAGAAACTGTAGAAATGGAAAGGGTTGAAGCTTTGGAGGTGGAGAGAGTAGAAGAACAAAGAAGAGAAGTGGAGATGGTTGATCTGGTGGAAATTTCAAATGAAGACCGGGAAAAAGAAGAGGATGACGAAGCTGAAATTATTACAGTAAGCTGTGATGGATATAGGATAGCTAACTACAATCAGTTATTCTCCTACTTGCCAATGAAGCCCAAATTCTCAACTCTTGGGATCACATGTTTTGGACCTTCAAAGCTTATCCAGCAATCTCAGTGCTAGCTCATGGATTCCCAGGTGATACAATCCTGATCAGCAAGTTATTCACATATTACATACAAAGGAAATAAGCAAGTTTCACGCGGCAAAAGATCCTAACATGGCAAGGAGTTTGGGATTTTAGGAAAAAGATTTTTATTTCCTAAAATATTAGGCAGATTCTATTAGCCTAATTTTTAGGGATTTATTTTCCAAATACTTATCAAATTCTATTATAATTAGGATTTCTTTTCCGTTTAAATTTACTTTCTAAATAAGATTTTTATTGTTTTATAGAAATAGGAATTTCTTTTCCAAATTGATTTCTACTTCCATGTAGAAATTAGGGTTATGATTTGTAATTCCTATTAGGATTAGAATAATTTGTTCCTATTGTTTTTAGGATTGTTTTGAGTAGTATAAATAGAGGTCCAAGTTGATGTAAACAATATACATTATTCATTATTCAATATATTTGTGAGGTTATTCTCTACTTTTGGTTCTTTGAAAAATTCTTAAGTATTTTCTTAGTTATTTCTTTGAGATTCAATTTGACTTATCATACAACAATTCATAGTTGTGTGTGGCGTCTTCTACCGCATCAATCGTCGATTGTACCGAGATTACCGCTTCAATATAAGCGAGGGGTTAAGGTGTCGTTGGTGTCCATTCAACGCAGATTTCTGAACGCGAGCAATTATACCAACATTACCGTCTACATATAGGCGAGGGGTTAAGGTGTTGCAAGCAATTCTCCCAACAACTGTGCTAGAAACGATCCGGGCGACGACCACCTCACGCAAGCGTGCTGTGGAGTCTATCATTTGGTATCAGAGCTAAGCCTTTCTAGCGAGTTACTTATCTTTAATTTTCTGTCGAAATATATATTGTAAAAAAAATACAAAAAAAAGAAAAAAAAAAGAAGAAGAAGAATTCATATTCTATTTTCATTGTGCTAACCAAACTTGTAGCACACCATCAAATCATCAAATTCCAAAGAAGAGTTCATATCGTTCCATCATCATCAATTCTAAAACGGAGCTATAATTTACAAATCTGCAGCATACAAGAGGAGTATAAGGCAATCGATCGGTGATTTTTGTGGTATTCTAATAGTCACACCATCTATTTTTGTTTCGTGATAAGTAATTTTTGAATTGATTAGTAAAACCAAGAATTTTGCTAGGGGAATTCAAAAAGAACCTATTAGGGAGAATATTTGAGGTAAAAGGCTTAGTGGTGAGATTAATCGAGGGTAAAAGCCAATTTATTGAGAGTATACACGAGTGAACTATTGATTCGAGCGAAAACACGTAAGGGAGTGTGTGAGGAAATTGTTTTTATCTACTAACCCTTGTTTCGCAGTAAATATGTTGAGTTATGAGGAGCCATTGAAAAGAAAACCCAGAGTTCATATGAAGTCTGGCATGGATGAGTGGTGGAGATCGTGGGAGGAGAATTATGAGAGGCATCATAATTATCATGGACGTGGGGAGCAGCCTCGTAAACCTATGGAGCATAGGAGGGATCATTTATTGTCTAGGGAAATAAAAGTTGAAGAAGATCATGCAATTCTTGGAGAGTCATGGGAGACTAGAAAAGCTACAAGTGTGCAAGCTAATGAGGAAGAAACAATGCAACAAAAGAATATGTTTTATACTAGGTTTCTAGTACAAGAAAAGGTATACATTGTAAAAATTGATTGCGATATTGGTACTAACATTGCTAGCACTACAATGGTGGAGAAACTAGGGTTGTCAACAGTTGCACATCCTCGGCCTTACAAGATGCAAGGGATCGTCGATTGTGAGGAGGTAATGGTGACTAGACGAGTGTCAGTTTCTTTTCGCATTGGCAGATATGAAGATGAAATATTATGCGATGTAGTTCCAATTCATACTTGTCATTTGTTACTTGGGAGGCCATGGCGACACAACAGGCGCGCGAAGCATAACAGTTATACTAATAAGTATTCATTGGTACATAATCGAATAAGAGTCAACCTTTGTCCTATGACGTCCGAGCAAGTTCGTGACGATCTAATGTATTTACAAAGGGATCGACAAAAAGAAATTGTTCAAAAGATTGATAATGTAAAAGAAAAAATTGAAAAGAGTGAGAATGAAAAGAAAAGAGAGATTGAGAAAAAAGAGAATGAAAAGAGTGAGCTTGAAAATAAACAAGAGAAAAATAAACGAGAGGGTGAGCATAAAGAAGAGAGAGAAGAAATATGTGACTATGAAAAAGAGAGTGAGTTGAAAAGTGAGTTATATTTTGAAAAGCCAATGACTGTACATTCGTACAAGACGGTGCTTTTGAATACTAACACTAATGGTTCTTCTTTGTCTAGTTCTGTTTTGTCTCTTGTACAGGTTGTTGATGAAATACCCCGTGCTATCATTCCATACCGATCAACTGATAGTATTTTCGAGGAGACGACGGAGTTACCAAGGCAGGTTGGAGAATTGGTGAAAGTGGGTATCGTGAGAGAAGACATGAGTTCATATGATGATTATGAGATTATAGTACCTAAGGAGGAGGGGACAACGAGTTTGTTCGTCGATTTTGAATTGGTAAACAAGTATCGTTATTCTTTTTCTTGTTTGGATAATATGCTTGATAGATTACCAAGTATTTGTGTTTTATCTACACTTGAAGGTGCTCATGTGATGCCAATACCTAATCAAATTAGTGTGCATGACTGTGATAAATGGGAAATCGTTTTAACATGTGAGTTGTTTAGATGGATAGTTATTTCTGTCAGATTAACCGATGCATCTAGTGTTTTCATGAGTTATTTAAAACATGTTTTGCATGCTTCCATAGAATTTGTTGTTAGCTATTTTGATGGTAGAATCGTCTTTATCATAAACTATGGAGGATATTTGATTTTTGTTGAGTTAGTTTATGATCATGATATATATTCTTATTTTCGATGTTATTATTTGCATGAAATTCATTCTAGGTTTTCTTATCCATATGTTGAGTTAGGTTTTCATGCTAGTCAATCTTTACATGAGTTGTTTTTAGTTGACAATGGTAGTTATCATGTTTGTCCGTTCGAGCAATCTTTAATGCATGATTTGCTATCATATGGTTTTGATTCAACAAGTATTTATCATCAAGATCGTTTGAGGGATGAGTTATTTGCATGTTTAGTTAGTTCACTTGGATTAGCTAAGGCATTGCATACTTCCATGGAATTGTTGAATTATATTTTACATTCTTTTATGAGAAAAATTGTTCTCTATTTTGATGATATTCCGATTTTTGTCAATAATTTGCAAAATTCTATAGCATGTGTTGAGTTTGTTTGTCATAATAAGTATGCTATTGAGTTTTTATCTTGTGAAGTTGGTTGTGACCTTTTTAATCCGTTGATAACATTATTTGTTCTTTACTGTGTTAATTTCAATGAAAAAAGAAAGGTTGGTTGTGTTTTGCAGATTCGTGATAGGATCATATTCATCGAGGGAAACATGGATCGTGCAATTCAATTCGATCAATGCATTGAGAGTCTACAGGGGAGTGTTTTGAATATTGTTTTAGAAGACTATGCATATGATTTTGGTTTATTTAATTTCTTTGTGATTAGACAAAAGGAACTTATTGATTTGTTTTGTTTTGTGTTTAATCCAGGAATTCAAGAGACTTTGCGTGAGAAGCATTATGAATTTCAAGTATTGATATTTGACCCAGGTGCATTGACGAATGTGTTTCTTCGAAGTATTGAGATCATTATATTGACTTTTGATCCGGGGATTCGTCACTAGGAGAATCTACCACATGAAGAGTTTTGCGTGATGATTTTTGATCCAGGAGGATATAAGACTTTTCATATTCTTTCTTACTTTGCATTCATGATTATTTTAGTGGATAGCAGATTAGTTTATATAATTAGTGTTGTGGGAGTAATTGTCTACAAATTATCAATTTGAGAGAAAAGTCATACATTGCTATGTTCTTGGTGGGAGTTGGAGTTTTTGTTGCTTATACATGTCATTTGCAAGTTGAGTTTTGGCATTATGTTTGGTTTGATGCTACTAACTTAGTTTGTTTTTATGTAGGAGCAATTTTGTGGTTGAATCATTTTCGAGAGGACGATGTGCCAGATTTGAGGACAAATCTTTTTGAAGAGGTGGGGAATGATACAATCCTGATCAGCAAGTTATTCACATATTACATGCAAAGGAAATAAGCAAGTTTCACGCGGCAAAAGATCCTAACATGGCAAGGAGTTTGGGATTTTAGGAAAAAGATTTTTGTTTCCTAAAATATTAGGCAGATTCTATTAACCTAATTTTTAGGAATTTATTTTCCAAATACTTATCAAATTCTATTATAATTAGGATTTCTTTTCCGTTTAGATTTACTTTCTAAATAAGGTTTTTATTGTTTTATAGAAATAGGAATTTCTTTTCCAAATTGATTTCTACTTCTATGTAGAAATTAGGGTTATGATTTGTAATTCCTATTAGTATTAGAATAATTTATTCCTATTGTTTTTAGGATTGTTTTGAGTAGTATAAATAGAGGTCCAAGTTGATGTAAACAATATACATTATTCATTATTCAATATATTTGTGAGGTTATTATCCACTTTTGGTTCTTTGAAGAATTCTTAAGTATTTTTCTTAGTTATTTCTTTGAGATTCAATTTGACTTATCATACAACAATTCATAGTTGTGTGTGGCGTCTTCTACCGCATCAATCGTCGATTGTACCAAGATTACCGCTTCAATATAAGCGAGGGGTTAAGGTGTCGTTGGTGTCCATTCAACGCAGATTTCCGAACGCGAGCAATTATACCAAGATTATCGTCTACATATAGGCGAGGGGTTAAGGTGTTGCAAGCAATTCTCCCAACAACTGTGCTAGAAACGATCCGGGCGACGACCAGCTCACGCAAGCGTGTCGTGGAGTCTATCACTAGGCAACCTCACTTTTACCCAAAAGCTGATCACCAACGGTCCCTCTTCAGAAAATGGGCGTGAGGTACAATCTATTCCCATCTTTTTTAGGGTCAGTCACTGTCCACCATCAACCTTCAACCAATTCTACGAACTACCAAGATGGTTGGAAGTGATACTTCATCCACTAAATCAATTTCCAATCACAGAATCCAAATATTCTGTAACTGATGAACCAAATATGCCTAATTTTGTATTGATCCAGTCTCCTACCATCTCTCACTCTACGATTATTGATCCTACCCCAATCGTAGAGTCACCTACTCAGCAAGCAATAACATCACCTCCTCCTAAAACTCAAACTCACACACTTACTCCTCCCTCAGATATTCTTTCTTCATCAACTAATAATTATTTTGATCTTGATCTTGTTCTCTACAACCTACAAAATCAAAATACGAGAGCCTCTTCTCTAAATAATCAGCAACTCCTTGAGCTTCTCTCAGATCTTCCTACCAAAACGGAGCTGTCTAATACATCCTAGAAGGTGAACAAGGATATTTAAGAAGATCTTGAAGTTCACTCAGACCTTGTTCATATGAGGCTGACTCATTTGATCGATGCTGCCAACACCTTCCCCAGCAATCTGAGTACTGAACTTACAAAGAAGCTTAGGGAGATCATCGAGGAAATGATCCAGAGTATAAATGAAAGGGATCAAATCCACTTTCAGGCTGCCAAGAACAAGTATGCAGTTCTCCTTTTGCAAAAGACTCAGGAATCTCAAAATAAGCTTATTATGGAGAGTATCTCAAGTCTACAAACCTCAATGAAAGAATTCCAAGCATTTTCCATGGGTCAAATGCAACAAACAGAAACTGTCTTGGCCATTCTACAAAAGAAAGAATCTCGAACTGACTCTCTGGTCCAAGGAAACCGTGAAGACATTGCTCAATCTAGGAATCAGCTCCACAAGCTCGTCCAAGGAATGAATTGTCTGTCTGAAGATATTCGAACTCTTGATACTAACATAAAGGGGGAGAACAAAGGGGAAGAAGAGAAAGGCAAAGGAAGAGGCAAACTTATTACTCAATCTTCAAGGAGCCCTCCCTCAAGACCTCCCTCAAGATAGCCTCGCCATCAGACTCCACGATCCGAATAGCAGCAACGCCAACCAATTTTAATGGCGCAACCACTAAGGAGTCAAGGGCCATCTCCTAGCTCACAAGGAGTAACCACTACTGACCTAAACATGCTAGTTGGAGATCCTGCATTCATAAATAGACACGATCATAGAGAACGACTAAGTCAGAGCGAGATGGAAGACATTGCATGGAGAGACGAAGTCATCAGAAGAAGAAGAGCTGCAGAATATGCCAATCATCTAAGGAACAAAAGGCAGAAGAAATAGAGATAAGTTGAAACTCATTTCTTATTGATGTAACTAAGCTTTATTGTAATATCTGTCTTTATAAATATCAATAAATTCATACTTATTCTTTAGAGATTTCAGCTGCTCACTGAAATACTAAATCATATTTACTTTTTACCAACTGCATCTAGAAATCTCATTGGTTATGTCAACATCAAATAGGGGGAGATTGTAGGGAAATTGCATATTTAAATTTGATGTTGAAAGTAAATATTCATGTTTATATGTAAAGTCCTTCTAGGAATACATGTACATAGACTTAGTGGTAGATCAAACTTGTTAGATTGATCTGAGCTTTAATGTTTATCATTCTATAAATGAATGTATAGTAGAAAAGATCAAAGCTGTTAGGTTGATCTATATCTTGAGATGTAATAGATAGGCTTCAATAGAATCATATTTTATCCAGCTGGTCAAAAGATTGCAGAAGCTAAGGCAAAATCATAGAGCATCAAAATCGCAGTGTGTCTGTATTTGAGGGCCTCTCTCGAAATCGTAGAGTGGTCCAAACGCCTACCAAGCTAACTCAAAAATTATAGTGTGCTCTCGAAAATGTAGAGTCTGAAAATCAAGCAAGCAAAGATTGTAGTCTACCAATGCTTAAAAGAAATCGTAGTGTTCTCTTCTATCAGTACCAGATCAAGCACCAATGTGGCAAGACACCACGATTATGATCGTAGTGCATCATCTGTCTGTATCAGAAGCATCGAGCCCTGTCCATTTGTTTAAGAATAAATCACAACAAATGTGGAATGGATTATAAACATTGAAATCCTCGGGAGTCCCAATGACACAACACTCATCCTTAGTATATAATAAAGAGACGTATTGAAGAAGCTAAGAAAAGTACTATGGGTTAGCAGAAAATACCTTTTCAGGTGTTAGGTGAGATAGCAGTCTGCTGTGTCAGTGGGGCCAGATGGCTAAACATAAGATTTGCATATAGTCACCATCAGTGCTCAAAAATGTTAAATACAATTAATGCTTCAAAGGATGCCTTTAAACAGATACATTTCAAAGGCACCTTATATGCAAAATAGAAGCAGATGCAAGAAAAAAGCAAGTACACAACGAAACGCTGAAGAACACTCAACGCTCAACTCTACAATCTGAAAAGAAAGCTTGCTCAGCTACTTAGTTCTTTCGAACACAAGCTTAACGGCAACTGAGTAGCATCATTCAAGAACTCAACTATCTTAAAGTGAAGTAAGAAGTTCCAAGTCAGTTGGACTTGAAGAGTTCTAAAGTGAACTAAGAAGTACCAAATCTGCTAGACTTGAAGAGTTCTAAGTGAACTAAGAAGTTCCAAGACTACCGGTCTTGAAGAAATATGTGAGATTCAAATATTGTAAAGACATCCTTAGTGGATTTCCTACTCAAGGAGTAGAAGAGGGAACTAGGAGTCTTGAGTGCTCTGAACCACTTAAAATCACTCTGTCTCTTATATTCTTGCCATAACTGCTATATCTTCCATAACTGCTTATCTCATATTAACTCATTTAATCTTAAAGGGAAAACAAACAAATCTCAAATTCTGTTGTGATTAAATCATTATCAAATCTAATAAGTATTTTTGTAAAAGAAATTCTAAAAATATCTATTCAACCCCCTTTCTAGATAACTATTGTGCCTCTAGGAACTAACACCTTCCATTATGCTAATAGCCACTCATGTTTGGCGTTGTGGGATTTAGTTATTTATGTAAGACCCCGAATTTTATGAAATAAAAGTATTCAATTTTTCTTATAATTACTATTCAGTAAATGGTTAAATTGATAAATATTAAAGTTAAGGGTGAAATATGAATTTTTTTCAAAATAAGCAAGTGGTTATAAAATAATCATTGTTGTCGGGGAATATTCGTTTGGTCGTGGAATATTCTTTCTGTCGGGGAATATTCGTACGACGGCGCAGCTATTTGTGGGCCCCATAACGAATAACTGTCGGGTGAAGAAAACGATAAATTTGAGTTTTTACAAATAACGGCGTAGTTGTTACCGTTAACACTGTTGGAATACCCGGTGGATAAAATACAGTAATACGCGTTATTGCACAGTAGCACACGGTATTGCATAGTATTTTTGAAATTATTGATTCTTACGTAAGAAGGCACTACTCAATAATTGTTACAGTAATTACTGTTCAATATTTTATTTTATTGATTCAATCATTGCTACGTTGAAATTTTGTATTATTGTTGTTCAATAATTGTTACTGCACAGTATTTCCCATTATCAGATCAATAATTCATATTATTTGAATAGTATTATTAGATAGCATTATTGACAATGTCTAGAAAGTTCTGTCTAAGGAGAGGTTTGGTCATCTAATTGCGCGCTAGTAAGGAGAAATCCTTATTGGAAAGCCCCCTCTTTCCTGGGAACGGCCTGGTTGTCATAAATGTGATTCTGTAATATTATTTGTGAATAATTAATTATTGATTCATATGATAAAGAAATATTTATTTTATGTGGATATAAACGAGGGATATATTTTTGTGGTTAAAAATGAAGGAGTTAATGTTGAGGTTTTTATCCGTATTTTTGTCGGAATGGAGGTATTAAAAATCAGGGTTTTTGAGATATTTTGCGGGGGTTATAATTTTTAATCCGACCGTTGGATCGTGGTAATTTTTGGATATGTTATACATATATAAGTTGAGTATATGCCCACAAATTTTGAACCGTTAAAAATGAACGTATGATTTATTATGAATTTTACGAGATGACTGGTTCAGAAATTGTTAAATTTTCGGAGTTTATCATTTTGGTGGAAAATTCTAGAATTGGTGGGCCCCACTTGTGGTTGGTGAAGAAATGTGCTGAATTATATTTCAAATGTGGTGGGTGGGAATAGTAGCAGGTAAAGCCATCAGGTTGCAGGTCAAACCTACCAAAATTTTCCTATAAATAGAGGGCTAAGTTAGAATTGAAAATCACACCAAAAACATAAGCTTTCTCTCTTTCTCTCTCTATATTATGAAGCATATTTTGTGAGTATTTAGATACTTTGAGAGTTGCTATTCAGTGCAAGTTTCCTTCGGCTTTGCATTCCAGTCAGAAATACTGCACTTTTGAGGTAAGGGATAGTAAGGGATAGTAAGGGATAGTAAGGGATTTTAAGGGTTGTTATGATTTTCAGTTTCGTAATTTTTCTGAACTTCAAAAATTCTGGAAAAATTTGAAATGATATTTTGATGAGTTTTATTGATTGTGTCCAAAAATGGTGATTTTTGGATGTATAGATTGAGAGTTATGAATTTTATGAGAAAAGACTATTTTAAAAGTAACCGCTTATAATTCCTTGTGGTTAACTCCAAAATTGATGAAATTTTTATTGGGAGTACATGTATATGATAGAAGTATACTCTGTAAATTTCAGAATTTTTAGACAAAAGTAAAATTTTTGATAAATGTCTAAATATTCGGCTATTTTGGCCATATGAAAAATAGTAAATGACTTTTAAAAATTCTGAGAAAAATATATGTTCACTATGGGACTATATTATGCTAAATCCCAGAAAAGAAATATTTTTGGAACTGATTTGGTATTTTTCATGAAAATGGTCTAGTTATGAGTAAATGAATTAAATATGTTTTGTGAAGAAAGAAAATTGAAAAATAAGATTTTATGGCTTGAGAATCCTATATGAGGTATATGCAGATTTTTGATGAGGGTTTTGATTATTGATGATGAAATTGTAAGAGTTGGCATTTTATGATGATTAAATGCATTAATTAGTAAAGTGTAAACAATTAAAATAAATTGTTTATAAATTTAAGTAATGTTATTCTTTCAATATCATTATACCGAAATATTGGTATGAATTTTATTGTAGAATTTCTATCTTTTGTGTCGGGGTTACTATTCATGAGTTACGAATATTACTCTTGAGATTAAAACTATATGTTGATCATATTATTTTTATCATCATATATAACATTTTTATAACCCTGATGTTGAAATTCTCTTTCACTGGAGTGTAAAGATGGGTAGATTATTGGTATGATCATGACTAGGGTTCTCTTTGGCCTGTAGTGCAAAGTTGAATTGTGACTGGTATGATCATGACCATTGAATTTATAATTGAATATCTTAAGCTTAAGTGCAAAGGTGAGTTGATCAACATGGTTATAATTATTGTTTATATAAATTCTGAAATGATTATATATTTCTTTGAGATATGAATATATTTGGCCTGTAGTGCAAATATGAATTGTTGATGAATATCTTTGGCATGTAGTGCAAAGATGGCCTGTTGATGAATATCTTTGGCCTGTAGTGCAAAGATGAACTGTTATTGAATATCTTTGGCCCGTAGTGCAAAGATGGTTTGTTGATGAATATCTTTGGCCCGTAGTACAAAGATGGTTTGTTGATGAATATCTTTGGCCCGTAGTGCAAAGATGGATTTGTTAGTATGATTATAAACAGGAATTGTGATTTGGTATAACCATGATCTTTGATGTTTCAGGTAAAGACAGGTGATGAAAATATTCTTCGTCCTGGGTGCGAAGAAAAATTTATAGTCACAATTATGATTATGAGTTATTCATATGATTGTGGAAAGGAACTGTTGAGTGATGTTACATGGATAAAATATTGTTGGTGGATTTTTAACATGGAGAAGATAATAGACTTTATAGTCTATTTGACTCTTCTAATGGATTGCTCGTTCCGCTGCAACTATGGTTGAAATTTTTATCATTTACCATATGTTCTAAATCTCTGATTTATTATTGATGAAGGCTATTGATAATTTAATTATCTTTAGTCATGATATTCTTTACTGAGCTAGTTGTGCTCACCCTTTTGCTTCACAATTCCTTTCAGGTAATAAGAGTGTAGCTGGGTCGAGCGGGGGTAACAAGGAAATAGAACGGTGGTCATCATTTAGTAGTTATATTTGGTGAAGAAAATAGGGTGAGGCGAACCCAACGTTGGAAGGGTGTTTTGTCACTATCATACAAGATGTCTAATGACATACAACCTCGTGTCATCATAAGACAGGGATGTGCTCATCCACTTGCTGAGTATATATACGAGCACTACCTATATAATCTTGGTGTTTGTTTGAAGTATAATTCTCAATTAGAGACAGTGGAGATAATGATAAGTCAAGAGAAGACTCACCATTGGGAAGAATATGATAGTAATCTTCTCGTTTTTCTTTGGGGTCTATTGGGTCAACCAAGGATAATTCTGTGGCCATATGATATCTATCATAACCTAGATGCATGGCCTCCCATGTACGAAGGTTTCCTTGAGCACTTCCCAAAGATTCTAATTTCTAAAACAATTTTTGACTATACCTTTATGTAAGGTGTCATTGTGAGGTGATGTCCACGGTTGGAACATGAGTCACATTTGGTATATATTTGTATCCAAACTCACAGCATATGTGTTGTTGTATTTTGCACGACAATTGTTGTAATAAAGTTGTAGTTATTTTCTGTACCATGTATTTGGCGACTCAGAATAGGTTGGATGGAATGGACCTATTTTGGGGTCGTTACATTTGGTATCAGAGCTTAGGGATATGATCTCTGGCGGAGATCGGGGAATACAACTAGGAGGGGAGAGATAAGTAAATCCTTCGCTAGTGTGTCCTACCTAAGCTTATTTGTTGGTCAGTCATAATATTGGGATATTATGTGATATGTTAATTTGTTAAATTAACCCTTGTTTTGAAGCTGTATTCTAGAATGATATTTGAAATACAGGAGATGAGCAATGGAGAAATTATGATGACAGGAAAGATGGAATCTGAAATGAAAGGAAGGTATTCTCAACTCTTTGAAATACCAGGTACGTAAATTTCGGGGACGAAATTTCATAAGGAGGGGAGATTGTAAGACCCCGAATTTTATGAAATAAAAGTATTCAATTTTTCTTATAATTACTATTCAGTAAATGGTTAAATTGATAAATTTAAAGTTAAGGGTGAAATATGAATTTTTTTCAAAATAAGCAAGTGGTTATAAAATAATCATTGTTGTCGGGGAATATTCGTTTGGTCGTGGAATATTCTTTCTGTCGGGGAATATTCGTACGACGGCGCAGCTATTTGTGGGCCCCATAACGAATAACTGTCGGGTGAAGAAAACGACAAATTTGAGTTTTTACAAATAACGGCGTAGTTGTTACCGTTAACACTGTTGGAATACCCGGTGGTTAAAATACAGTAATACGCGTTATTGCACAGTAGCACACGGTATTGCATAGTATTTTTGAAATTATTGATTCTTACGTAAGAAGGCACTACTCAATAATTGTTACAGTAATTACTGTTCAATATTTTATTTTATTGATTCAATAATTGCTACGTTGAAATTTTATATTATTGTTGTTCAATAATTGTTGCTGCACAGTATTTCCCATTATCAGATCAATAATTCATATTATTTGAATAATATTATTAGATAGCATTATTGGCAATGTCTAGAAAGTTCTGTCTAAGGAGAGGTTTGGTCATCTAATTGCGCGCCAGTAAGGAGAAATCCTTATTGGAAAGCCCCCTCTTTCCTGGGAACGGCCTGGTTGTCATAAATGTGATTCTGTAATATTATTTGTGAATAATTAATTATTGATTCATATGATAAAGAAATATTTATTTTATGTGGATATAAATGAGGGATATATTTTTGTGGTTAAAAATGAAGGAGTTAATGTTGAGGTTTTTATCCGTATTTTTGTCGGAATGGAGGTATTAAAAATCAGGGTTTTTGAGATATTTTGCGGGGGTTATAATTTTTAATCCGACCGTTGGATCGTGGTAATTTTTGGATATGTTATACATATATAAGTTGAGTATATGCCCACAAATTTTGAACCGTTAAAAATGAACGTATGATTTATTATGAATTTTACGAGATGACTGGTTCAGAAATTGTTGAATTTTCGGAGTTTATCATTTTGGTGGAAAATTCTAGAATTGGTGGGCCCCACTTGTGGTTGGTGAAGAAATGTGCTGAATTATATTTCAAATGTGGTGGGTGGGAATAGTAGCAGGTAAAGCCATCAGGTTGCAGGTCAAACCTACCAAAATTTTCCTATAAATAGAGGGCTAAGTTAGAATTGAAAATCACACCAGAAACATAAGCTTTCTCTCTTTCTCTCTCTATATTATGAAGCATATTTTGTGAGTATTTAGATACTTTGTGAGTTGCTATTCAGTGCAAGTTTCCTTCAGCTTTGCATTCCAGTCAGAAGTACTGCTCTTTTGAGGTAAGGGATAGTAAGGGATAGTAAGGGATAGTAAGGGATTTTAAGGGTTGTTATGATTTTCAGTTTCGTAATTTTTCTGATCTTCAAAAATTCTGGAAAAATTTGAAATGATATTTTGATGAGTTTTATTGATTGTGTCCAAAAATGGTGATTTTTGGATGTATAGATTGAGAGTTATGAATTTTATGAGAAAAGACTATTTTAAAAGTAACCGCTTATAATTCCTTGTGGTTAACTCCAAAATTGATGAAATTTTTATTGGGAGTACATGTATATGATAGAAGTATACTCTGTAAATTTCAGAATTTTTAGACAAAAGTACAATTTTTGATAAATGTCTAAATATTCGGCTATTTTGGCCATATGAAAAATAGTAAATGACTTTTAAAAATTCTGAGAAAAATATATGTTCACTATGGGACTATATTATGCTAAATCCCAGAAAAGAAATATTTTTGGAACTGATTTGGTATTTTTCATGAAAATGGTCTAGTTATGAGTAAATGAATTAAATATGTTTTGTGAAGAAAGAAAATTGAAAAATAGGATTTTATGGCTTGAGAATCCTATATGAGGTATATGCAGATTTTTGATGAGGGTTTTGGTTATTGATGATGAAATTGTAAGAGTTGGCATTTTATGATGATTAAATGCATTAATTAGTAAAGTGTAAACAATTAAAATAAATTGTTTATAAATTTAAGTAATGTTATTCTTTCAATATCATTATACCGAAATATTGGTATGAATTTTATTGTAGAATTTCTATCTTTTGTGTCGGGGTTACTATTCATGAGTTACGAATATTACTCTTGAGATTAAAACTATATGTTGATCATATTATTTTTATCATCATATATAACATTTTTATAACCCTGATGTTGAAATTCTCTTTCACTGGAGTGTAAAGATGGGTAGATTATTGGTATGATCATGACTAGGGTTCTCTTTGGCCTGTAGTGCAAAGTTGAATTGTGACTGGTATGATCATGACCATTGAATTTATAATTGAATATCTTAAGCTTAAGTGCAAAGGTGAATTGATCAACATGGTTATAATTATTGTTTATATAAATTCTGAAATGATTATATATTTCTTTGAGATATGAATATATTTGGCCTGTAGTGCAAATATGAATTGTTGATGAATATCTTTGGCATGTAGTGCAAAGATGGCCTGTTGATGAATATCTTTGGCCTGTAGTGCAAAGATGAACTGTTGTTGAATATCTTTGGCCCGTAGTGCAAAGATGGTTTGTTGATGAATATCTTTGGCCCGTAGTGCAAAGATGGTTTGTTGATGAATATCTTTGGCCCGTAGTGCAAAGATGGATTTGTTAGTATGATTATAAACAGGAATTGTGATTTGGTATAACCATGATCTTTGATGTTTCAGGTAAAGACAGGTGATGAAAATATTCTTCGTCCTGGGTGCGAAGAAAAATTTATAGTCACAATTATGATTATGAGTTATTCATATGATTGTGGAAAGGAACTGTTGAGTGATGTTACATGGATAAAATATTGTTGGTGGATTTTTAACATGGAGAAGATAATAGACTTTATAGTCTATTTGACTCTTCTAATGGATTGCTCGTTCCGCTGCAACTATGGTTGAAATTTTTATCATTTACCATATGTTCTAAATCTCTGATTTATTATTGATGAAGGCTATTGATAATTTAATTATCTTTAGTCATGATATTCTTTACTGAGCTAGTTGTGCTCACCCTTTTGCTTCACAATTCCTTTCAGGTAATAAGAGTGTAGCTGGGTCGAGCGGGGGTAACAAGGAATAGAACGGTGGTCATCATTTAGTAGTTATATTTGGTGAAGAAAATAGGGTGAGGCGAACCCAACGTTGGAAGGGTGTTTTGTCACTATCATACAAGATGTCTAATGACATACAACCTCGTGTCATCATAAGACAGGGTTGTGCTCATCCACTTGCTGAGTATATATACGAGCACTACCTATATAATCTTGGTGTTTGTTTGAAGTATAATTCTCAATTAGAGACAGTGGAGATAATGATAAGTCAAGAGAAGACTCACCATTGGGAAGAATATGATAGTAATCTTCTCGTTTTTCTTTGGGGTCTATTGGGTCAACCAAGGATAATTCTGTGGCCATATGATATCTATCATAACCTAGACGCGTGGCCTCCCATGTACGAAGGTTTCCTTGAGCACTTCCCAAAGATTCTAATTTCTAAAACAGTTTTTGACTATACCTTTATGTAAGGTGTTATTGTGAGGTGATGTCCACGGTTGGAACATGAGTCACATTTGGTATATATTTGTATCCAAACTCACAGCATATGTGTTGTTGTATTTTGCACGACAATTGTTGTAATAAAGTTGTAGTTATTTTCTGTACCATGTATTTGGCGACTCAGAATAGGTTGGATGGAATGGACCTATTTTGGGGTCGTTACATTTGGTATCAGAGCTTAGGGATATGATCTCTGGCGGAGATCGGGGAATACAACTAGGAGGGGAGAGATGAGTAAATCCTTCGCTAGTGTGTCCTACCTAAGCTTATTTGTTGGTCAGTCATAATATTGGGATATTATGTGATATGTTAATTTGTTAAATTAACCCTTGTTTTGAAGCTGTATTCTAGAATGATATTTGAAATACAGGAGATGAGCAATGGAGAAATTATGATGACAGGAAAGATGGAATCTAAAATGAAAGGAAGGTATTCTCAACTCTTTGAAATACCAGGTACGTAAATTTCGGGGACGAAATTTCATAAGGAGGGGAGATTGTAAGACCCCGAATTTTATGAAATAAAAGTATTCAATTTTTCTTATAATTACTATTCAGTAAATGGTTAAATTGATAAATTTAAAGTTAAGGGTGAAATATGAATTTTTTTCAAAATAAGCAAGTGGTTATAAAATAATCATTGTTGTCGGGGAATATTCGTTTGGTCGTGGAATATTCTTTCTGTCGGGGAATATTCGTACGACGGCGCAGCTATTTGTGGGCCCCATAACGAATAACTGTCGGGTGAAGAAAACGACAAATTTGAGTTTTTACAAATAACGGCGTAGTTGTTACCGTTAACACTGTTGGAATACCCGGTGGTTAAAATACAGTAATACGCGTTATTGCACAGTAGCACACGGTATTGCATAGTATTTTTGAAATTATTGATTCTTACGTAAGAAGGCACTACTCAATAATTGTTACAGTAATTACTGTTCAATATTTTATTTTATTGATTCAATAATTGCTACGTTGAAATTTTATATTATTGTTGTTCAATAATTGTTGCTGCACAGTATTTCCCATTATCAGATCAATAATTCATATTATTTGAATAATATTATTAGATAGCATTATTGGCAATGTCTAGAAAGTTCTGTCTAAGGAGAGGTTTGGTCATCTAATTGCGCGCCAGTAAGGAGAAATCCTTATTGGAAAGCCCCCTCTTTCCTGGGAACGGCCTGGTTGTCATAAATGTGATTCTGTAATATTATTTGTGAATAATTAATTATTGATTCATATGATAAGAAATATTTATTTTATGTGGATATAAATGAGGGATATATTTTTGTGGTTAAAAATGAAGGAGTTAATGTTGAGGTTTTTATCCGTATTTTTGTCGGAATGGAGGTATTAAAAATCAGGGTTTTTGAGATATTTTGCGGGGGTTATAATTTTTAATCCGACCGTTGGATCGTGGTAATTTTTGGATATGTTATACATATATAAGTTGAGTATATGCCCACAAATTTTGAACCGTTAAAAATGAACGTATGATTTATTATGAATTTTACGAGATGACTGGTTCAGAAATTGTTGAATTTTCGGAGTTTATCATTTTGGTGGAAAATTCTAGAATTGGTGGGCCCCACTTGTGGTTGGTGAAGAAATGTGCTGAATTATATTTCAAATGTGGTGGGTGGGAATAGTAGCAGGTAAAGCCATCAGGTTGCAGGTCAAACCTACCAAAATTTTCCTATAAATAGAGGGCTAAGTTAGAATTGAAAATCACACCAGAAACATAAGCTTTCTCTCTTTCTCTCTCTATATTATGAAGCATATTTTGTGAGTATTTAGATACTTTGAGAGTTGCTATTCAGTGCAAGTTTCCTTCAGCTTTGCATTCCAGTCAGAAGTACTGCTCTTTTGAGGTAAGGGATAGTAAGGGATAGTAAGGGATAGTAAGGGATTTTAAGGGTTGTTATGATTTTCAGTTTCGTAATTTTTCTGATCTTCAAAAATTCTGGAAAAATTTGAAATGATATTTTGATGAGTTTTATTGATTGTGTCCAAAAATGGTGATTTTTGGATGTATAGATTGAGAGTTATGAATTTTATGAGAAAAGACTATTTTAAAAGTAACCGCTTATAATTCCTTGTGGTTAACTCCAAAATTGATGAAATTTTTATTGGGAGTACATGTATATGATAGAAGTATACTCTGTAAATTTCAGAATTTTTAGACAAAAGTACAATTTTTGATAAATGTCTAAATATTCGGCTATTTTGGCCATATGAAAAATAGTAAATGACTTTTAAAAATTCTGAGAAAAATATATGTTCACTATGGGACTATATTATGCTAAATCCCAGAAAAGAAATATTTTTGGAACTGATTTGGTATTTTTCATGAAAATGGTCTAGTTATGAGTAAATGAATTAAATATGTTTTGTGAAGAAAGAAAATTGAAAAATAGGATTTTATGGCTTGAGAATCCTATATGAGGTATATGCAGATTTTTGATGAGGGTTTTGGTTATTGATGATGAAATTGTAAGAGTTGGCATTTTATGATGATTAAATGCATTAATTAGTAAAGTGTAAACAATTAAAATAAATTGTTTATAAATTTAAGTAATGTTATTCTTTCAATATCATTATACCGAAATATTGGTATGAATTTTATTGTAGAATTTCTATCTTTTGTGTCGGGGTTACTATTCATGAGTTACGAATATTACTCTTGAGATTAAAACTATATGTTGATCATATTATTTTTATCATCATATATAACATTTTTATAACCCTGATGTTGAAATTCTCTTTCACTGGAGTGTAAAGATGGGTAGATTATTGGTATGATCATGACTAGGGTTCTCTTTGGCCTGTAGTGCAAAGTTGAATTGTGACTGGTATGATCATGACCATTGAATTTATAATTGAATATCTTAAGCTTAAGTGCAAAGGTGAATTGATCAACATGGTTATAATTATTGTTTATATAAATTCTGAAATGATTATATATTTCTTTGAGATATGAATATATTTGGCCTGTAGTGCAAATATGAATTGTTGATGAATATCTTTGGCATGTAGTGCAAAGATGGCCTGTTGATGAATATCTTTGGCCTGTAGTGCAAAGATGAACTGTTGTTGAATATCTTTGGCCCGTAGTGCAAAGATGGTTTGTTGATGAATATCTTTGGCCCGTAGTGCAAAGATGGTTTGTTGATGAATATCTTTGGCCCGTAGTGCAAAGATGGATTTGTTAGTATGATTATAAACAGGAATTGTGATTTGGTATAACCATGATCTTTGATGTTTCAGGTAAAGACAGGTGATGAAAATATTCTTCGTCCTGGGTGCGAAGAAAAATTTATAGTCACAATTATGATTATGAGTTATTCATATGATTGTGGAAAGGAACTGTTGAGTGATGTTACATGGATAAAATATTGTTGGTGGATTTTTAACATGGAGAAGATAATAGACTTTATAGTCTATTTGACTCTTCTAATGGATTGCTCGTTCCGCTGCAACTATGGTTGAAATTTTTATCATTTACCATATGTTCTAAATCTCTGATTTATTATTGATGAAGGCTATTGATAATTTAATTATCTTTAGTCATGATATTCTTTACTGAGCTAGTTGTGCTCACCCTTTTGCTTCACAATTCCTTTCAGGTAATAAGAGTGTAGCTGGGTCGAGCGGGGGTAACAAGGAAATAGAACGGTGGTCATCATTTAGTAGTTATATTTGGTGAAGAAAATAGGGTGAGGCGAACCCAACGTTGGAAGGGTGTTTTGTCACTATCATACAAGATGTCTAATGACATACAACCTCGTGTCATCATAAGACAGGGATGTGCTCATCCACTTGCTGAGTATATATACGAGCACTACCTATATAATCTTGGTGTTTGTTTGAAGTATAATTCTCAATTAGAGACAGTGGAGATAATGATAAGTCAAGAGAAGACTCACCATTGGGAAGAATATGATAGTAATCTTCTCGTTTTTCTTTGGGGTCTATTGGGTCAACCAAGGATAATTCTGTGGCCATATGATATCTATCATAACCTAGACGCGTGGCCTCCCATGTACGAAGGTTTCCTTGAGCACTTCCCAAAGATTCTAATTTCTAAAACAGTTTTTGACTATACCTTTATGTAAGGTGTCATTGTGAGGTGATGTCCACGGTTGGAACATGAGTCACATTTGGTATATATTTGTATCCAAACTCACAGCATATGTGTTGTTGTATTTTGCACGACAATTGTTGTAATAAAGTTGTAGTTATTTTCTGTACCATGTATTTGGCGACTCAGAATAGGTTGGATGGAATGGACCTATTTTGGGGTCGTTACATTTGGTATCAGAGCTTAGGGATATGATCTCTGGCGGAGATCGGGGAATACAACTAGGAGGGGAGAGATAAGTAAATCCTTCGCTAGTGTGTCCTACCTAAGCTTATTTGTTGGTCAGTCATAATATTGGGATATTATGTGATATGTTAATTTGTTAAATTAACCCTTGTTTTGAAGCTGTATTCTAGAATGATATTTGAAATACAGGAGATGAGCAATGGAGAAATTATGATGACAGGAAAGATGGAATCTGAAATGAAAGGAAGGTATTCTCAACTCTTTGAAATACCAGGTACGTAAATTTCGGGGACGAAATTTCATAAGGAGGGGAGATTGTAAGACCCCGAATTTTATGAAATAAAAGTATTCAATTTTTCTTATAATTACTATTCAGTAAATGGTTAAATTGATAAATATTAAAGTTAAGGGTGAAATATGAATTTTTTTCAAAATAAGCAAGTGGTTATAAAATAATCATTGTTGTCGGGGAATATTCGTTTGGTCGTGGAATATTCTTTCTGTCGGGGAATATTCGTACGACGGCGCAGCTATTTGTGGGCCCCATAACGAATAACTGTCGGGTGAAGAAAACGACAAATTTGAGTTTTTACAAATAACGGCGTAGTTGTTACCGTTAACACTGTTGGAATACCCGGTGGTTAAAATACAGTAATACGCGTTATTGCACAGTAGCACACGGTATTGCATAGTATTTTTGAAATTATTGATTCTTACGTAAGAAGGCACTACTCAATAATTGTTACAGTAATTACTGTTCAATATTTTATTTTATTGATTCAATAATTGCTACGTTGAAATTTTGTATTATTGTTGTTCAATAATTGTTGCTGCACAGTATTTCCCATTATCAGATCAATAATTCATATTATTTGAATAGTATTATTAGATAGCATTATTGACAATGTCTAGAAAGTTCTGTCTAAGGAGAGGTTTGGTCATCTAATTGCGCGCTAGTAAGGAGAAATCCTTATTGGAAAGCCCCCTCTTTCCTGGGAACGGCCTGGTTGTCATAAATGTGATTCTGTAATATTATTTGTGAATAATTAATTATTGATTCATATGATAAAGAAATATTTATTTTATGTGGATATAAATGAGGGATATATTTTTGTGGTTAAAAATGAAGGAGTTAATGTTGAGGTTTTTATCCGTATTTTTGTCGGAATGGAGGTATTAAAAATCAGGGTTTTTGAGATATTTTGCGGGGGTTATAATTTTTAATCCGACCGTTGGATCGTGGTAATTTTTGGATATGTTATACATATATAAGTTGAGTATATGCCCACAAATTTTGAACCGTTAAAAATGAACGTATGATTTATTATGAATTTTACGAGATGACTGGTTCAGAAATTGTTAAATTTTCGGAGTTTATCATTTTGGTGGAAAATTCTAGAATTGGTGGGCCCCACTTGTGGTTGGTGAAGAAATGTGCTGAATTATATTTCAAATGTGGTGGGTGGGAATAGTAGCAGGTAAAGCCATCAGGTTGCAGGTCAAACCTACCAAAATTTTCCTATAAATAGAGGGCTAAGTTAGAATTGAAAATCACACCAAAAACATAAGCTTTCTCTCTTTCTCTCTCTATATTATGAAGCATATTTTGTGAGTATTTAGATACTTTGAGAGTTGCTATTCAGTGCAAGTTTCCTTCGGCTTTGCATTCCAGTCAGAAGTACTGCACTTTTGAGGTAAGGGATAGTAAGGGATAGTAAGGGATAGTAAGGGATTTTAAGGGTTGTTATGATTTTCAGTTTCGTAATTTTTCTGAACTTCAAAAATTCTGGAAAAATTTGAAATGATATTTTGATGAGTTTTATTGATTGTGTCCAAAAATGGTGATTTTTGGATGTATAGATTGAGAGTTATGAATTTTATGAGAAAAGACTATTTTAAAAGTAACCGCTTATAATTCCTTGTGGTTAACTCCAAAATTGATGAAATTTTTATTGGGAGTACATGTATATGATAGAAGTATACTCTGTAAATTTCAGAATTTTTAGACAAAAGTACAATTTTTGATAAATGTCTAAATATTCGGCTATTTTGGCCATATGAAAAATAGTAAATGACTTTTAAAAATTCTGAGAAAAATATATGTTCACTATGGGACTATATTATGCTAAATCCCAGAAAAGAAATATTTTTGGAACTGATTTGGTATTTTTCATGAAAATGGTCTAGTTATGAGTAAATGAATTAAATATGTTTTGTGAAGAAAGAAAATTGAAAAATAGGATTTTATGGCTTGAGAATCCTATATGAGGTATATGCAGATTTTTGATGAGGGTTTTGATTATTGATGATGAAATTGTAAGAGTTGGCATTTTATGATGATTAAATGCATTAATTAGTAAAGTGTAAACAATTAAAATAAATTGTTTATAAATTTAAGTAATGTTATTCTTTCAATATCATTATACCGAAATATTGGTATGAATTTTATTGTAGAATTTCTATCTTTTGTGTCGGGGTTACTATTCATGAGTTACGAATATTACTCTTGAGATTAAAACTATATGTTGATCATATTATTTTTATCATCATATATAACATTTTTATAACCCTGATGTTGAAATTCTCTTTCACTGGAGTGTAAAGATGGGTAGATTATTGGTATGATCATGACTAGGGTTCTCTTTGGCCTGTAGTGCAAAGTTGAATTGTGACTGGTATGATCATGACCATTGAATTTATAATTGAATATCTTAAGCTTAAGTGCAAAGGTGAGTTGATCAACATGGTTATAATTATTGTTTATATAAATTCTGAAATGTTTATATATTTCTTTGAGATATGAATATATTTGGCCTGTAGTGCAAATATGAATTGTTGATGAATATCTTTGGCATGTAGTGCAAAGATGGCCTGTTGATGAATATCTTTGGCCTGTAGTGCAAAGATGAACTGTTATTGAATATCTTTGGCCCGTAGTGCAAAGATGGTTTGTTGATGAATATCTTTGGCCCGTAGTGCAAAGATGGTTTGTTGATGAATATCTTTGGCCCGTAGTGCAAAGATGGATTTGTTAGTATGATTATAAATAGGAATTGTGATTTGGTATAACCATGATCTTTGATGTTTCAGGTAAAGACAGGTGATGAAAATATTCTTCGTCCTGGGTGCGAAGAAAAATTTATAGTCACAATTATGATTATGAGTTATTCATATGATTGTGGAAAGGAACTGTTGAGTGATGTTACATGGATAAAATATTGTTGGTGGATTTTTAACATGGAGAAGATAATAGACTTTATAGTCTATTTGACTCTTCTAATGGATTGCTCGTTCCGCTGCAACTATGGTTGAAATTTTTATCATTTACCATATGTTCTAAATCTCTGATTTATTATTGATGAAGGCTATTGATAATTTAATTATCTTTAGTCATGATATTCTTTACTGAGCTAGTTGTGCTCACCCTTTTGCTTCACAATTCCTTTCAGGTAATAAGAGTGTAGCTGGGTCGAGCGGGGGTAACAAGGAAATAGAACGGTGGTCATCATTTAGTAGTTATATTTGGTGAAGAAAATAGGGTGAGGCGAACCCAACGTTGGAAGGGTGTTTTGTCACTATCATACAAGATGTCTAATGACATACAACCTCGTGTCATCATAAGACAGGGATGTGCTCATCTACTTGCTGAGTATATATACGAGCACTACCTATATAATCTTGGTGTTTGTTTAAAGTATAATTCTCAATTAGAGACAGTAGAGATAATGATATGTCAAGAGAAGACTCACCATTGGGAAGAATATGATAGTAATCTTCTCGTTTTTCTTTGGGGTCTATTGGGTAAACCAAGGATAATTCTGTGGCCATATGATATCTATCATAACCTAGATGCATGGCCTCCCATGTACGAAGGTTTCCTTGAGCACTTCCCAAAGATTCTAATTTCTAAAATAATTTTTGACTATACCTTTATGTAAGGTGTCATTGTGAGGTGATGTCCACGGTTGGAACATGAGTCACATTTGGTATATATTTGTATCCAAACTCACGGCATATGTGTTGTTGTATTTTGTACGACAATTGTTGTAATAAAGTTGTAGTTGTTTTCTGTACCATGTATTTGGCGACTCAGAATAGGTTGGATGGAATGGACCTATTTTGGGGTCGTTACAATTTAAGTGTGGCTTTGGTTACCCTCAGTCCCAAATGAATCTGTTAAGCTCCTATACTATACTAGTAATCAGCTGAGGCTACTTACTACTGCTACATGATACCAGTCCCTTCATCTTGGCCTTGACATATGAAGTATTAACTTCTTATAAGTTCTGTGCACATACTTCTTTAGGAGTTTATAAAGTAAGCTTTTTGGTTAACCTTTTTATACAGTGTCAAGACCCACAGATGGCTAGACTCAAGTTGTTAGCATAGCAGTTAGCTACCCACTGCTAAACTGCTATTACCGCTACTGTCTTAGATAGCAGTTATCCCTTTCTCATCTCTCCTTTTCTATATTTAAGATTTAGGCCCAAATTTTGGTATGGAGTAGATGCCATAATAGCCAACTAAAATAAGACATTAGACCTCAGAATAAAATTCCTTAAACTACCCCAAACAGTTTGCTAACATAGCTTGACATACCAAAAATCCCACTTTTAGTTTTAGCTTTAAAACTGCCCTTTGTTCCATTTAATATGTTACAATACTTTACTTATCCACATACATGGTGTATATTTATAACTAAAGCTTTAGTTCCATCAAATTTTTGGTTTTTTGTCAAAATAGTTAATTAGAGCATTTTAACAAACACCTTATGTGCACAGTTTCAATTCACCCTTTTTATGGCCATTGGTTTACATCATAAACCCATTTTAGCCTCCATATTCCTCCTCAGTCCAACCTATCTCCTTGTGCCTAAGTTCCATACATAACAGTAACATACCAGTTAATTAAATCCTTCAGCAGTAACTCAAAAAAATAATCAATATAACAGTTTTCAAGTTGCTTCCCAGTCATCAGGTCATTACAGTCTAGTTTCTTAACAAGGATGGAATGAAAAAGGAATGGAAGGGGATTGGAAAACTTACCTTAATAGCTTAGAGAATGCAAATAGTTGTTGCTCAATTCCTTCTCCTCCTCAGTCAAACTCACTTCTCTTCTCTCTATGTGTGTTACAATTTTGAAGCTCAGTTAGTGGTATACCAACTGAAATTGAGGTACTTTGTATGGCTATATGTAGCTAAGGAAGAAGGGGCTAGTCATCATGGCTCTATTGCTGGTTTTCTTTATCCTTTATCTGGCTAGATTATAGCCTCATTCAGCCCCCTGACACAGAAGTCAGTTGGCCTCTACTAATCTTAGCTAATACACCATACTTGGCCCCTATGTTAGCTACCTCACACACTTAGCTCTTGCAGTGACCTATCCTCCTAACAGATAACTTAGGCACTCTAGGGATCAACTAACTTGCTAACTATTCTGTTAACTAAATTACTGCTAACTAATAAGACTTAGCTTATTTCATCCAACGTGGGCTGTTGGAATGGACAATGAAAAGGGCTGGATTTAAGTTTGGTATTTGGGCTTAATACATAAATCTAATGTAGTAATGACGCATTACACTTGGGGATAAGTTTGTGAGCATACGTAGGAAATTTATTAGGGCCCAAATTATACAACTTGGACTCCCAATAATTAAAAAGCTTCATTAGTTTAATCTACCACATTCACTTAAACTAGCAAATTTAATTTGTACACATTATTAAAGATAATGGTTCCAAGTAATTTAATTAACATATTTTAGTACTCACCATTTTCTTTACCACCAAATAATACTTTTGAATGAAATAAAGTATATTATAATATAATTGTTTCATTAGTCACATAGGTAGTTTCATGCCAAGAATATTTTATAACTAAGTCATGTTAGCTTCCCTTTTTCATTCTTGATATTTATTTAACATTATAGTAATGTATATCCTCATCTCTTTCTTTACCCCTCATAAATCAAGATGCTTAATAAACTATTTAGTAAATAATAATTATGTCACAATAAAAAGTAACATAAAAAAAAATTATACGCAAAAATTGATATTATAATAGCAGAGTATTACATAGAATTTTCTGAGTCATTACACCCACCATCTGGCCTTCCCCTTTCTTCCTCCCCTTTCTTGGCCACTATTCTCTCCCACTTTCTTTCCTACTTTCGCCATCTCCTCTCTGGTTCTCCATTTCTCAAACTCCAATTAGTAAGTTAAACTTACATATTCTTAGGCTTTTATTTGTAATTAAGTTCCAATGTTGTTAGGTTATGGTTTAATTTATGTTTTCTATAATATGTAAATTTTATTTTGTTTTGATTTAGGTTGCAGTACATAACAACATCTTCAGAGGGCGTTGCTCTCCTCCACGTAATTAATCTCCTAATTTGTAAGTTTTGGATGTGATTTTATATAAGGCAATGATGAGATACATTTGATTTTTATGTCCTTTCGTGTTAATAGTTTCATTTTTATTGATAAGTTTATGTTAATAGTGAGTATATATTTGATTTTTTTTACTTTAGCTATATCATAAGTATTGTTCTGTTGGAATAGTGATATAAATTTGACAAATGTGACTTGGTGTAGAACAGATAGAATATTGATTTTTGGAGAAAATGTTGTTAATTAAATTTGCATCTATATCTGTGATAATCTTCAATGTTGAAGTTTACGTCGTAATGCTTTTCCCATGGCAGGATGTTGATTGATCACAATATGCTTGATTAGACCATTAAGTATGTTTAGATATAGGTCCACCAATTTAGTTTGATCTGTTGGTTTAGTTTGTTGATATCTTGCCCCTCTTATTTTCTTACTGTGGTTCTCATGCCTACTAGTATAGGTCTTAATTAGCTTTTTAGGCCAACACAAATTTAGTCCAGCCAAATCAATCTATTAAATAGTAAGCTACTTATTAAAATCACTCATTTGGAACAGTTTCCCAACCATATTACCTTATTTTTCTACAAATTGTATGTCAAACAAACAAGTGAAAGAAAGAAACTTCTTTTTTTAAATAACTTTAAGAGCAACTAAGGGTGGAAACAATCAAAATAATCACTTGTCGTTGCAGACACTACCTTAAGGTTTCATAAACAAAAAAGTACAAAACCATTTTCAATAGAAGCAAAACAATGTCATTAAGACAATTGTTCAAAAAATGGTAGTTCAATTCAAGAATCCACTGTTTGTAATAGAGGGGAATAAAAGAACAAATGAACATCTGATAGAACCCAAAACTTCAGTTGGAACCCTAAGGACTTCATACTTAAAAAGTAAATTATATACACCCTTCCTGTATGGTTCTCAATAATCCCGTCCTGGCTAGTAAATAAACATGAGCCTGTGTATCTAATCATATAGTATTTCCACTATCTACGCTAAAAACTGTTAAATAGAGTCGTTTTGTTGATCAAGATAAATCACAACTACTATAATGTCATTATGTAAATGACGTCTGATTCCTTTTTTAATTTTCTTTATGTCCTTGTATCTCATCTCCCTATTCTTTGTCGCTTCTCGAATGGCAGTTGCTACCAATCTCTTAGCTATCCCTAATAAGTATAACAGAGGGTGTTAGAGAAAATGTATACATACATATTTATTATTACATTTCAACACATTAGTAGTATTTACCCATATTAAGTTAGGTGCTCAATTCACATATGCATTATATCACAAATTCACAGATGCATTAAATATGTTTTTGCATCTATATCTGGATGTCCTCTCTTAACATACAGACGAACATTAGTTCGTTGTGGAGAGATTTGATTTGATTTTAACTGATTAAAGCGATGTAACATGTAACATATAGACAAGCTATTCAATTGCAAGCATTTTCTAAATCTTAATTATTTTTCCTATTCAAGGGTGGGTCAAGAAATTTTGTCATTATACTTTCACATGTGCATATTTTCATGTAGTTTAGGAAACTTAGAAACCCGTTTGAGATTCACTTAGTATGAGTGAATCTCAAATAGTCCCCGTTTTGGGACTGTTCATGTATGTTTTGATCTCACTTAGGTCGGTATTAACGACTTGAGAATGTCTTTATATTTTGAGAATTTTCGGTTAGTATATATCTCGGGTGCATATTTAGACTACGATGTGTTATTCTATTTTGTGTACTTGAAAACTATGGGGATGTGCTGTCGAAATTTCTGGGAATGGGATAGAAGCCTGACCCGTTAGAGTGGGAGATGAAGTTAGGAAACTCATAAGCTTGCATATACATTAACTTGGAGACTTGATTGTATTTGTCTAACTTTCCATATATATAGCAGACAGTTGTCCAAGATGTCTGTTGATCGAAGTTGGATGGAATGCAGGGTAGTCACTAATAAGAGTGGGCTTAGCTCTGAGTACCGTAGTGGGGTTGAACAGTTTCTAAATTTCATGTTTAAGCAAGTCAGCGGCGATGAGATCAGATGTCCTTGTAAGAGATGTGTGAATGAAGTGTGGAAGGAAAGGAGCGATGCCATGTGCAAATTATTTGCGTATGGGTTCAAGCGGGGTTATACGACATAGATCTATCATGGGAAAACATGGTTGGATGAATATGAATCAAAACTGGAATCTAGAGGTGACGAAACCTTTGACTGTATTAACATGATAGTCGAAACTGTTGGTTCATACTTCCAGTGGAATACAGACAGGGATGACAGTAGCATCGAGCAAGAGCCGAATGACGGGGCTAAGGGTTTCTATGAGTTGTTGCATGAATTAGCGATGCCACTGTATGAAAGTCATGAAAAGCACACCATTTTATCTGCAGTGACTAAGTTTTTACACTTCAAGAATGAGCATGACTGTAGCGAGAGAGGTTTTAATTGTGACGCCCCCAAATTCTGACCTCCACTTGGTCACCCGAATTTGGTTCATCATGTTCTCATGGTAAAACCATAATAACTAAAATAATGTATACACAAAGGAGAATCTACTTTAGAATAATATACAATGATTTATTATAATTATTCCCCCAAGTCTCGCAACCTAAAGTGCTTAATAGATTACATAATAATATCGAATACAGACTTATTACATAATCCTACATAAGCTTAAACATAGTCTGGAAATAGTCTTAAAACAACATAATAGTTTAAACATAAAAAGGGACAAGCTAGTTGGTAGCCTTGCGCTTGCCCTTGTCTGGTCCAGAGACACCTCCCTGTTCTTCCTTGACTGAAAGATTTTAAATAAGCAAGGATGAGCACAAATTGCCCAGCAAGTAATATACAACAAGGGGTAAGATATAATATCACAAGGTTTGAAGTATCGAAGTGCCATTTCTAGGATAGTTCAAAGTTTTAGAATAACATCACGGATAAGGAATATCAACAATTCTTGGAATAAGAATGACAATTCAATATAAATCAACAGATATATATATGAATTCAACGACTAATAATGTATCCAACTAGCTAAGCAATGTATATTGAGCAATCACTGAGGACTATTGAACTTCCACTAGAGTTACCAATATTAAACTGATAGCCCAAAATATCAAGTACTATAGATGATCAGTCTACAATACTTTACGTTATGCATAACACTACAGTAATAATATACTCATGTGTTGGGGTTTCCAACAACATACAATCCCCTTACCATAAGGGTTGTCCAACTTAGTTTTCAAGATTTCTGCACCAATCAATTGGTTTGGATAGTTTTATAAACATGCATATAGTCTAGCTGAATCAAATGGCATCGACTCTTTCACAATATTCAAGAACAATACTAAGTTTATTATGAATAAAAATTTTCACAAGGGTTTAAGCATAATGGCTCATTTGAACGAGAAAACAATATAACTTGTACTCAAAGAGATAAGCTTACGGTATTTGTCGAATCAAGTATGCAAAGATACTTGCCCAATAAGATAGGCTTAGAAACTTGCACAATCAAAGAGTGAAGTTCAAAGAAACTTACCTTACGCGTAGTTTATCCTCGTTTAATAAATCAACACTTTCGAATCCTATTTATAGCGCATTATAAGTATACAATGTTCATTAGATAACATAGTCTTTAATCATGCTAGATACGATTCAAGTATGCACATACAGTGCAAAATCAGTTTATAAGTCATCATGAATCAACTACTTAGTTACTTTACAAGCAAATCCAGAATGCTCAAGATTAAGACTTTCTCTACTCATGGACTTTCTATTTCAATATAACACCAACTTAACAACTAAACATCACACATATATATGTACATCAGTAGGTTTTAGATCACATTTAGCATCATAAACACCACGCAAGTTACTGTCCAAAAGTCAGAACTCAATATCTGGAATTCCAGACTGGCGCAGCTGCGCCCTGGCTAAGCCTAGGACCGGCGCAGCTGTGCCGTCCTCTGGCCAAGCCAAGATGCAGCTACTGCCTTGTGGTTTCTGTCCTACTTGCTCAAAATAATCACACATGATCTATTTGTCATGTTTAGGGTCTTTTCATGCTCCTCAAGTCAATTTAGGTTCCCTTTCCTAATATATTTCTAATTTAAACACTTAAACCATTTAAGGCCATTCGAGGTTATGAATTCACAAGGTCTAGCATGCTTGCTTTCTAATCATACAAGATAGTTATAAAAATCATATTAGGTATGCGTACTAGTATTCATAACATGTATGTGAAACTAATATCGCCTTAGTTGAAAATAAGCTTCGTTTATGCTTTTCTTGAAATGCAATACACAAACATGGCATATATATGTTTATACTACATGAGCGAGTCTAAGAGTGCCATCAAACATACTCACAAATGTCAGATTTTAGTTCTCATGGTATATTGACAATATTCACATTCAAAGCCTACTAGTTAGTTCAATACATTCATGCTTGTTTACTAATCTCATAAACAAAAGCTAAAAGTTTATTCATGCATTTCTAAGTCATGCTAACATGCTTGCAAGGTCAGAATACATAAATGGCATATAGTCATATTAAGTTCGTTTCTAAAGTCATAAATCCATTTACATCATACACCTTCGCTAATCATGTTAGTCTATTAAAACATGCTCCACTTAGCATACCATACTTATACATACACCTTAAACATACTTGCATACTATTATAAGTCATAATATTTAACTAACATGGATCAGATTGCAAAACAAAGGCTCCAACTGAAATCAGAGATTGTCGCAGCTGCGCTGCGCCTCAATACAAATATGGCGCAGCTGCGCCGTGACTGGTTCGAGCCAAGAACAATCTGCTTCGGCAACTGTTTAGCCCAACCTCAAAAATTACACACGAATTCATTCCTACACACTTATACATCAATTGCAACATGCTTATATAATCATATAACATCTATATAACTCATACTCAACCTCATTAACATCTATTTTCATGAAATCAAGAATTTGAGTTTGAAGAGTTCAAGAACTCTATTAACAGAAACAAAAATGGAAAGCAAAGAATGGAATTATACCTTCGTAATATGCAATGTACTTGCTATCACAGAACTCCTAAGCTCTAAGAATGATGGTATGCTTCCAAACTCCTACTTAGCAAACCTCAAACAATTTCCAAGCAACACCACTGATAACCATGGTTGCTATTTATAGAAGAATTGTGGACTGGACATTGGTGTTACACAAAGTGGGAATCCATGGTGCAATGAGATGAAATAATTGTTGCACAAGGGTGGCTCAACCACTCCATACCAACTACCTAGCTAGCAATGATCGTCTAGTATTTAGCCTTTTGAAGAATACGTGCTTCAATCTCATCTACTGTTCATATACTCGTGTCACTCATTTTGGGACAAAATGAAAAACTCAGCAACCTTATTATATAGGCTTGTTTTGGTCTACTTAATTCCCACAATGAAATCTTAATGTACAATTGTTACCATATTAAGAATTTAGGGATTAATTATACACTCACATCATATAGTCCATGTACATTAAACATATGCAATAAAATATTGCAGTCAGGTATTATTGTCCGGGTAGTTCCATAATTAATTCTACTACTCATGTAATCATATAATAACCTTATTATATAATATCTTACTTATTTAAATTAAATAAATAAATTTATTCCTTCCTTGATTAATTATCACTTAAAATACTATAGTTTAGTATATAGTCGCACAATGTCACACTGCACTATATAGTATAGTTGTATTAGCACTCATATGCACATAACGGTGAATATAATATTATGATATTAATAATTTACCACCTGATGTTAAATAAATAAATCATGCACTTAATTAATTAATACCGATATTAATTAATCCAATCATCATTGATCAATATATTTATGGATTTCCATAATCATTATTTATAATATAATACATTGCAAATAATAGTAATCACACATTATTAGTTAATTACTAAGAATTCAATATTCTACCACAACCATTAACAATTAATTAATGGTTTAGCACTTCCGTTGTTGGACATAACATACCTTATTGCAATATACTCCTATCATATGGTTTCACCCATGTTACACATATAACATTAATGTCCCCCAATTCAGTGCTACAGTAGAAAGTAACTAACTCAAACTGACTGATGGCGCAGCTGCGCCAGTTTGTACTGCTAGGACAACGCAGCTACGCCGTGCCCTGATAGTGCCAAAACTGGTGCAGTTTCTGCCCGTGCCAATTTTTAACGCTAACTTGTTTTAGAAGACATGAATTGATCTCCACATGAGTGTTATTATGAGTGTATTGATTACTTATATGAAATCACATGATCGACACGATTAATCTTCCTAATTCCCGTTTTAATTCACTTAATGAATTTTCTCGTTTTGCATTATGCCACACAAGGCATTTCAACGAGTTTACCACAAACTCCACATTTCCTCAATTATTCAATTACTCAATATAATTGAGTTGTCTCATTTCATAACACGAAATTGTTCATATTCAAATAAATATTCATTTCCATTCATATATTCACTTAAATAATATGCGAAAATTCTCGGGTATTACATCCTCCCCCCCTTATAAAAATTTCGTCCCGAAATTGTTACAAGGTTACACAAATAAATGGGGATAATCCCGCATCATCCTATCTTCTAACTCTCACGTTGCCTTCTCGACATCGTGGTTACGCCAAAGCACTTTTACAGAAGAAATAACTTTATTCCTTAATGTTTGCTCTTTCCTATCTAGAATTTGGACAGGAATTTCCTCGTACGCTAAGTTCTTCTCCACTTGAATGGGTTCAAAAGAAATCACGTGTTTGTAGTCAGGCTTGTATGGACGCAACACAGATATGTGAAACACGTTATGGATGTGCTCCAACTCAGGTGGTAGTGAAACTTTGTACACTACTTCGCCCACTCGCTTGAGTATCTTGAACGGTCCTATGAATCTTGGACTCAGTTTTCCTTTCTTGACGAAACAGATCTTTCCCTTCCATGGAGATACCTTCAAAAATACAAAACTGTCGACTTCAAAATCTCAGTCTTGCCGATGCAAATCCATGTACTTTTTCTGGCAATCTTGAGCTGTTTGTTGTATTATCACTTTCACCACATCCGCGGTTTGTTGTACTATCTCTGGTCTGAGTATTCATCGTTCTCCGACTTCGTCCCAAGATAATGGCGTTCTGCACTTTCTTCTGTAAAGAGCTTCATACGATGGCATGCCGATACTCGCATGGTAACTATTATTATACGCAAATTCGACTAAGGGTAGGTGGTCGTCCCAATTCCCCTTGAAGTTCATCACGCAAGTCCTAAGCATGTCCTCTAGCATTTGTATCGTTCGCTCACTTTATCCGTCTGTCTGAGAATGATAAGCAGTACTCAACCTCAACTGTGTTCCCATCCTTTCTTGCAAACGTTTCCAGAATTTTGACGTGAAACTCGGGTCTCGGTCAGAAATAATCGACATCGGCACTCCATATCGTGAAACAATTTCCTTTACGTACAGACTCGCTAATTGATTTAAACTGTAGCGGATCTTGATAGGTAGAAAATGTACGGTCTTCGTAAGTCGATCCACGATAACCCAAATGGCATCTAACCCTTTTTGCGTGATCGAAAGTCCTACTACGAAATCCATCGTAATATGCTCCCATTTCCACTCCGGTATTTCCAACGGTTGTAGCAACCCACTCGACCGCTGATGCTCTGCTTTTACACGTTCACACATAAGACATCTACTAACGTACTCCGAGATTTCCCGTTTCAAATTGGACCACCAAAAATGTTGCCTCAAGTCTCGATACATCTTTGTGCCTCCCAGATGAACGGAATATGTCGTATTGTGTGCCTCGTGCAAAATCTCCTCTCTTAACTCGGTTACCGCCGGTACCCACACTCTCCCTTGGAATCTTAAAATACCGTCTTTATCTATTCGAAATTTTTCTACCTCATTTTCCATAATCTTTCTCCTGATTTTCTCACATTCTCCATCTTTCTCCTGTGCCTTCTTTACCCTATCCAACAATGTCGGACGAGCTTCCATTATAAATAATTTCGCTTCAGACCTCTCGGGTCCCTTCACTTCTATTTCCAATTTCTCCATATCTCTTATTAACTCCTCCTGAGTTGTTAGTTGAAACAATTTCTCCCTTCCCTTCCTGCTCAGAGCGTCGGCAACTACGTTTGCCTTTCCCGGATGATAAAGAATCTCACAGTCATAATCTTTGATCAATTCTAACCACCTTCTGTGAAGCATATTCAACTCCTTCTGTGTGAAGATATATTTCAGACTTTTGTGGTCCATGTATATCTCACATTTCTCTCCGTACAAATAGTGCCTCCATATCTTTAATGGAAAACTACTGCCGCTAATTCTAAATCATGAGTAGGGTATTGTTTTTCGTAATCCTTCAATTGTCGTGATGCATACGCAATGACTTTGTCGTGTTGCATAAGCACACAACCAAGTCCTTTATGCGTCGCAACACTATACACTACAAATTCTCCCGTATCATCTGGTAAGGATAATACAGGCGCCTCACTTAATCTCTTCTTCAATTCTTGAAAACTCTCCTCGTATTTGTCGGTCCATACAAATTTCACCGTTTTCCTTGTCAGATTAGTCAACGGGGTCGCTATCTTAGAAAAATCGTGGATGAATCTTCGATAGTACCCATCTAACCCTAAGAAACTTCTCACCTCCGTCGGTGTTCTAGGTTGTTCCCAACTACTTACTGCTTCGACCTTTTTGGGGTCTACTGAGATTCCATTTTTATCCACCACGTGGCCTAAGAACTGAACCTTCTTCATCCAAAATTCGCATTTTGAAAACTTCGCATACACCTCCTCCTTTCGTAGTGCTTCCAAAATAATCTTCAGATGTTCGGCATGTTCTTCCTCGGTCTTCGAGTAGATCAAAATGTCGTCGATGAACACTACTACAAATTTATCTAAGTATGGCATAAAAACTTGATTCATTAAGTCCATGAATGCTGCCGGAGCATTAGTTAAACCGAATAACATTACCAAAAACTCGTAATGTCCATAACGGGTTCGAAACGCAGTCTTTGGTATTTCCTCGTCCCGTACTTGTAGTTGGTGATATCCCGTCCGTAAGTCGATTTTCGAGAAACACTTCACTCCCTTCAATTGATCAAATAAGTCGTCTATCCTTGGTAGCGGATATCTGTTCTTGATCGTTACTCTGTTTAATTCGTGATAATCGATACAGAGCCTCATTGATCTGTCCTTTTTCTTCACGAATAACACTAGTGCTCCCTAAGGAGATACACTCGGTCGAATGTAACCTTTATCTAGTAACTCTTGAAGTTGTATCATCAATTCCTTCATTTCTACTGGAGCCATACTATATGGAGTTTTCAAAATCGGTGCCGTTCCCGGTGTTAAGTCTATTACTAATTCGATTTCTCTGTCTGGCGGAAGGCCAGGCAGATCGTCCGGAAACACATGTTAAAATTCACTCACTACGGGTATATCTTTAATTTCTACTCCCTTTTTCTGAGTATCCATAATGTAAGCTAAATAACCTACACATCCTTTCTTTAACAATTTTCTAGCCTGCATCATCGTAACACAACACGATTGCTTAAGCGATGATCTACCATAAAACACTACCTTAGACTTACTTAGAGTCTGAAGATTCACACATTTGTTCTGATAGTCAATTACTGCAGCATGGTTATATAACCAATCCATCCCCAGTATTACATCGAATTCTCCTAGTCTAATAGGAATCAAGTCTCGCTTGGTTCATGTTCTCTAATGTTTGCGCAACAATTTTGATAGACGTATTCTACAGGGATTATTTCCTTATTCGCAACTTCTATGTTTAAAGGATCTTCTAAACATTCTCGGGGTGTACTAAGTTTACTAGCAAATTCTTCGGATACAGACGAACAGGTGGCACCCGAATCAAATATTACATAAGCATTTATATTATTGATTGGGATTATACCTAACACCACGTCCTTTGCAGCTACGGTGTCTTGGACGGTCATGTTAAAGGTTCAAGCGGTCGATCGGTTGGGTTGCGCAGGTCCACTAATCATCAACTTACTTTCTCCTCCTTGGCTTCCGCCAGATCCACCGCTTCCTTTCTTTGGGCAATCCTTTATCTGGTGCTTCGTTGATCCACAAGTGAAACATCCTCTGATCTTTTTCGGCTTTGAGCAATTTGGCGATATGTGCCCCTCCTGGCTGCAATTATAGCAAGTGTTCTTTCTCTTCCAACATTCTCCCTGATGGTATCTTCCGCATTTGTTGCAAACTTCGGTCCTCTTCTTAAAGTTTCCCTGGTGACTCCCACCTTGGTTATTTTTTTTATTATTATTATTGTTCTCCCATTTCCTCTTTCCGGAGTTACTTCCTCCGCTGCTGCTCTCTCCATGATGCTCACTACCAGCGTTCTTATTCTTTTTCTCCTTATGATACAGACTTAAGGCCTCACTGCCACCTTCTGCAATGATTGCCTTTTCCAACAATGTTGTAAAGGAATCGATCTGGAAGACCGATACCTTATTATACAACCACGGCTTCAACCCATGCTCAAAACGTCTCGCTTTCCTCTCCTCATCCAAAAATTGGTGTTCTGCAAATCGCGCTAGTTCATTGAACTTAGCTGCATACTGCGCCACCGTCATATCACCTTGTTTCAACTCTAGGAATTTTACTTCCATCCTACTCTTCATACTTCTCGGGAAATTGTTCTCGAAGAACAACATAGTAAACCTCTCATACGTTATCATTCCTTCCCCCGCTCTCTGCTGATTAGTTTCCCACCAATAGTTCACTTCGCCTCTCAGCATGTATGTGGAAAATACAATCTTCTGGTCTTCACCCACGCGAGCTATAGTGAAGGCCTTCTCGATCTCCTTGATCCAGGTTTACGCAACTATCGGGTCAGTAGTTCCTGTGAACTCTGGGGGTCCTACACTCTTAAAGTCTTTGAAGGTTGTTACTTGGACAACTTGGGGAACGGGTGGTACGGGTTTGTTTCTTCCCCTCAGAGCTTCTCCCAATAAATCTACAAGTCTTTGTATCGGATCTACAAGATCTATCTCATCATTAACTGACTCTTATGGGACAGTTATTCTACGTCAGGGCGGCATTTTCTGCATCACAAAATTTCCCATTTATTATCTAATTATCATATTTAGATATTTTTCAATAGAAAAGAACTACAAGTTTATAACACGTTTCTGAAATAGGATCATTTATATTCATATGCCAAAGGGTTACATTACACGTTCTTTTCTAGTATACTGCTATAAATGATAACACATATCCCCTAAATGATAACACATATCCCCTAGTATCACAAAAGACGGGGACCACACTAACTTACTACCCCTCTAACATTTTTCAAAAGTTTGGGGTTACCACTGTCTCACATCTCACACAAAAGACGGAGATTACAACAACATATTAACAACACATAAATAATACTACTACACTATTGAGCTTTTCCCTCTAACTCAATCTAACATCCCACGATCCATGGTGCTCTGATACTCCTGCTGCGTAATGTGTGCTACCATATCCCGACTTACAGTATGCCGGGTCTGTCCTTGCTCAGCTAAGTAGTGATTTACCCCATCGATCAATCTCTCCATGGTCGTGCGTAGAGCATAGCCCATCTTGTTTATCTTCATTCTCTTGCATCGCACCTCGTCCTCTAGGTCATTCACCCTATCATTGGAATCCTCCCACTTCTCCTCAAAGTGAATCATATCCATCACCTCCATCTCTAACTAAGTTCGGAGAGCTTCCTTCTCCGTCCTCTCACTCAAAACCCTCTGCTCCATCTCTTCTAACCTTCCTGCCAATTCAACATTCCTCACCACCGATCGGTGAAACAAGGCTCCCATCTGGATCCCTGCCTCCTTTCAGTAAGCAATTTCTACTTCCATCTCCTACATCACTAGTTGCCTCTGATGGTCCTCGTCCCTCAACTTCTGGAACGCGAACTCCCTCTCCCTAGCCTCAGCCTCTAGCTCCTCCACTCTACATCCCAACTCCAAAATATGTTCTTCTTACTCTCCTAACATCCGATCCTCAAAAGTAGCCCTGTCGGAGTCCTCTATGGGCTCGGTTTCATCCTCCACGGGTTCCTCCTCCGGATCAGATTCCTCAGGTAGAGGCTCCATCTCCTCCTCCTCCTCCTCGTCATCATCATCAACAGGGGCAACTACTAAAATAGGTTCAGCTATCAAGGGTTCCTCATAGACTACGTGGATATCACGCGGCTCTTCCTCTACTACTAGGCTAGGTTCTCCCATGTCAGTCATCACCAATATAAGACAAGACAAACAACAACCCCATCAGAATATTAAATAACATAAGTTCATTGTATAGAATGAAGTTACATTTCATAACACACTAAGTCCCTAAAGGAAACTCTACATGAGTCTTATCTCCTTCATAACTTCTAAATTCCCTTAAGTTATAATCTAAGGACACTCGCTCCTAAGGTTTATAACTAAGGCTTTGATACCAACCTGTGACGCCCCTAAATCCTGACCTCCACTTGGTCACCCGAATTCGGTTCATCACGTTCTCATGGTAAAACCATAATAACTAAAATAACGCATACACAACGGAAAATCTACTTTAGAATAATATACAATGATTTATTATAATTATTCCTCAAGTCTCGCAACCTAAAGTGCTTAATAGATTACATAATAATATCGAATAAAGACTTATTACATAATCCTACATGAGCTTAAACATAGTCTGGAAATAGTCTTAAAACAACATAATAGATTAAACATAAAAAGGGACAAACTAGCCGGCAGCCTTGCCCTTGCCCTTGTCTGCTCCAGAGACACCTCCCTGTTCTTCCTTAACTGAAAGGTTTTAAATAAGCAAGGATGAGCACAAATTGTCCAGCAAGTAATATACAACAAGGGGTAAGATATAATATCACAAGGTTTGAAGTATCGAAGCGCCATTTCTAGGATAGTTCAAAGTTTCAGAATAACATAACGGATAAGGAATTTCAACAATAATTGGAATAAGAATGAAAATTCAATATAAATCAACAGATATATATGAACTCAACGACTAACAATGTATCCAACTAGATAAGCAATGTATATTGAGCAGTCACTAAGGACTATTGAACTTCCACTAGAGCTACCAATATTAAACTGATAGCCCAAAATATCAAGTACTATAGATGACCAGTCTATAATACTTTACGTTATGCATAACACCACAGTAATAATATACTCATGTGTTGGGGTTTCCAACAACATACAATCCCCTTACCATAAGGGTTTTCCAACTCAGTTTTCAAGATTTTCGCACCAATCAATTGGTTTGGAGAGTTTTATAAACATGCATATAGTCTAGCCGAATCAAATGACATCGACTCTTTCACAATATTCAAGAACATTACTAAGTTTATTATGAATAATAATTTTCACAAGGGTTTAAGAATAATGGCTCATTTGAACGAGAAAACAATATAACTTGTACTCAAAGAGATAAGCTTACGGTATTTGTCGAATCAAGAATGCAAAGATACTTGCACAATAAGATAGGTTTAGAAACTTGCAAAATCAAAGAATGAAGTTCAAAGAAACTTGCCTTACACATAGTTTATCCTTGTTTAATAAATCAACACTTTCGAATCCTATTTATTGCGCATTATAAGTATACAATGTTCATTAGCTAACATACACGATTCAAGTATGCACATACAGTACAAAATCAGTTTATAAGTCATCATGAATCTACTACTTAGTTACTTTACAAGTAAATCCAGAATGCTCAAGATTAAGACTTTCTCTACTCATGGACTTTCTATTTCAATATAACACCAACTTAACAAGTAAACATCACACATATATATATGTACATCAGTAGGTTTTAGATCACATTTAGCATCATAAACACCACGCAATTATTGTCCAAAAGTCAAACTCAATATCTGGAATTCCAGACCGACGCAGCTGCGCCCTGGCTAAGCCTAGGACCTTGTGCCGTCCTCTAGCCAAGCCAAGATGCAGCTACTGCCTTATGGTCTCTATCCGACTTGCTCAAAATAATCACATATGATCTATTTGTCATGTTTAGGGTCTTTTCATGCTCCTCAAGTCAATCTAGGTTCCCTTTCCTAATATATTTCTAATTTAAACACTTAAACCATTTAAGGCCATTCAAGGTTATGAATTCACAAGGTCTAGCATGCTTGCTTTCTAATCATACAAGATAGTTATAAAACTCATATTAGGTATGCGTACTAGTATTCATAACATGTATGTGAAACTAATATCGCCTTAGTTAAAAATAAGCTTCGTTTATGCTTTTCTTGAAATGTGATACACAAACATGGCATATATATGTTTATACTACATGAGCGAGTCTAAGAGTGCCATAAAACATACTCACAAATGTCAGATTTTAGTTCTCATGGTATCTTGACAATATTCACATTCAAAGCCTACTAGTTAGTTCAATACATTCATGCTTGTTTACTAGTCTCATAAACACAAGCTAAAAGTTTATTCATGCATTTCTAAGTCATGCTAACATGTTTGCAAGGTCAGAATACATACAGAGCATATATTCATATTAAGTTTGTTTCTAAAGTCAAAAATCCATTTACATCATACACCTTCGCTAATCATGTTAGTCTATTAAAACATGCTCCACTTAGCATACCATACTTATACATACACCTTACACATGCTTGTATACTATTATAAGTCATAATATTTAACTAACATGGATCAGATTGCAAAACAAAGGCTCCAACTGAAATCAGAGACTGTCGCAGCTGCGCTGCGCCTCAATACAAATATGGTGCAGCTGCGTCGTGACTGGTTCGAGCCAAGAACAGTCTGCTTCGGCAACTGTTTAGCCCAACCTCAAAAATTACACATGAATTCATTCCTAAACACTCATACATCAATTGTAACATATTTATATGATCATATAACATCTATATAACTCATACTCAACCTCATTAACATCTATTTTCATGAAATTAGGAATTTGAGTTTTAAGAGTTAAAGAAGTTTGTTAACAGAAACAAAAATGGAAAGAAAAGAATGGAATTATACCTTCGTAATATGCAATGTACTTGCTATCACAGAACTCCTAAGCTCTAAGAATGCTGGTATGCTTCCAAACTCCTACTTAACAAATCTCAGACAATTTCCAAGCAACACCACTGATAAACATGGCTGCTATTTATAGAAGAATTGTGGACTGGACATTGGTGTTACACAAAGTGGGAATCCATGGTGCAATGAGATGAAACAATGGTTGCACAAGGGTGGCTCAACCACTCCATACCAACTACCTAGCTAGCAATGATCGTCTAGTATTTAGCCTTTTGAAGAATAGATGCTTCAATCTCAGTTGCTGTTCATGTACTTGTGTCACTCATTTTGGGACAAAATGAAAAACTCAACAACCTGATTATCTAGGCTTGTTTTGGTCTACTTAATTTCCACAATGAAATCTTAATGTACAATTGTTACCATATTAGGAATTTATGGATTAATTATACACTCACATCATATAGTCCATGTACATTAAACATACGCAATAAAATAATGTAGTCAGGTATTATTGTCCGGGTAGTTCCATAATTAATTCTACTACTTATGTAATCATATAATAACCTTATTATATAATATCTTACTTATTTATGTTAAATAAATAAATTTATTCCTTCCTTGATTAATTATCACTTAAAATACTATAGTTTAGTATATAGTCGTACAATGTCACACTACACTATATAGTATAGTTGTATTAGCACTCAAATGCATATAACAGTGAATATAATATTATTATATTAATAACTTACCTCCTCATGTTAAATAAATAAATCATGCACTTCCTTAATTATTTAATACCGATATTAATTAATCCAATCATCATTGATCAATATATTTATGGATTTCTATAATAATTATTTATAATATAATACATTGCAAATAATAGTAATCACACATTATTAGTTAATTACTAAGAATTCAATATTCTACCACAACCATTAATAATTAATTAATGGTTTAGCACTTCCGCTGTTGGACATAACATACCTTATTGCAATATACTCCTATCATATGGTTTCACCCATATTACACATATAACATTAATGTCCCCCAATTCAGTGCTACAGTAGAAAGTAACTAACTCAAACTGACTGATGGTACAGCTGCGCCAATTTGTACTGCTGGGACGGTGCAGCTGCGCCGTGCCCTGACAGTGCCAAAAGTGGTGCAGTTTCTGCCCGTGCCAGTTTTCAACGCTAACTTATTTTACAAGACATGAATTGATCTCCACATAAGTGTTATTACAAGTTTACGAGTGTATTGATTACTTATATGAAATCACATGATCGACACGATTAATCTTCCTAATTCCCGTTTTAATTCACTTAATGAATTTTCTCGTTTCGCATTATGCCACACAAGGCATTTCAACGAGTTTACCACAAACTCCACATTTCCTCAATTATTAAATTACTCAATATAATTGAGTTGTCTCATTTCATAACACGAAATTGTTCATATTCAAATAAATATTCATTTCCATTCATATATTCACTTAAATAATACGCGGAAATTCTCTGGCATTACTTTAATGAACTGCTAAACATTATGAAGGAGTGCTTACCTGCAGGGAATAAGTTACCGAAGTCGTAATATGATGTGAAGAAAATAGTCAAAAGGCTCAATTTTGGGTATGAGAAGATTGATGCTTGTGATAATGATTGTATGTTGTATTATGATGATGTCAATAAAGATTAGAGGTCATGTGATATCTGCAGTACAAGTAGATACTGTGAAAAATGCCAGAAAAAGGGAAAAGACATGCTGAGAAAGATCTTACGTTACTTTCCCATTGCGCCGAGGCTTCAGCGGTTGTTTAAGTCAACATATACCGTCGAGTATATGAGGTGGCACTCAACACGAAACATAGTCGAAGGTTAACTAGCGCACCTGACCCATCGGCAGATGGGCTTGAGTGGAAATTTTTTGATAGAAAGCATCCCTCGTTTGCTGAAGAGGTACGCAATGTTAGGCTTGGACTTGCTGCGGATGGCTTTAATCCATTTAATAGACCTTACACCAAGCCCTACTCAGCTTGGCATTTGATTATTGTTGTGTATAACCTCCCGCCTTCGATGTACATGAAAGATCCCTATATGTTCCTGCCTTTACTGATTCAGGGTGATAAGAGTCCAAGTAAAGACATCAATGTATACCTCAGGCCGTTAGTTGATGAGTTAAAGATGTTATGGGATAAAGGGGTTCAAACTTATGATGTATCTCTTAAACAAAACTTTGACACGAGGGCAGCTTTATTGTGGACCATAAATGACTTTTCAATGTTAGGAATGATTAGTGGATGGTCGACTCGCGGGGGATTGTCATGTCATGTGTGCATGGCTTCAGTTAAAGCTATGCGGCTCAAACATGGGGGGAAAAGAAGTTTCTTGGCAACATCCAGATAGTTTTTGCCAATTGAATATATATCCATGGATGAGTAGACAATTCAATCGAAAAATAGAGAAACATCAAGTACTTGGTCATCTTTCTGGGACAACAGTGTTGAGTTTGATTAGTCACTTGAATTTTCCACCTCCAGGGAATAATCACATATTAGAGCGAGCTTATGGTTACGATAAGGTTCACAACTGGACATACATATCCATGTTCTTTGACTTGCCTTATTGGGCTACACTCTACATCCGTCATTGTTTAGATCTGATGCATACTGAGAAGAAAGTATTTGATAACATTTTTTATACAGTCATAGATGCCAATGGTAAAATAAAGGACAACAACAAGTCGAGTCTTGATTTGGTAGAAATAAACATTAGGGAACATTTATGGTTGTATTAGGAGGGTAGTAAGACGGTAACGCCTAAAGCTGATTATACTTTGACTAGGGAACAGTTGATATTGATATATAATTGGATCAGTGAACTGAAGCTCCCAGATGGATATTCTTCGAATATAGCAAGGTGTTGTAAAGTCGAAGAGCTGAAGTTTTGGGGTCTCAAAAGTCATGATTGTCATGTATGCATGCAGAAGTTGATCTTCGTGGCATTTATCGACTTGTTACCAAAACGTGTGGTTGAAGCACTAACAGAGCTTTCTAATATTTTCAGAGATCTATGCTTGACAGAGCTCCAGCTCAAAGACATAGATAAAATGGATATGCAAATAGTAGAAATAATGTGCAAGTTAGAAATGATCTTCCTTCCATCGTTTTTTGATTTAATGTAGCATTTGCCTATTCACTTTCCATACGAAGCTAAATTTGGCGGTCCGGTGCAATATAGATGGATGTATCCATTCGAGAGGTAATGACATTAATGTTTTTAATACGCTAACATGTTCATTCTAGTTTGCTAGTCTATACATGCATATATATCACATAGGTATATGCGACATCTAAAGCAAAAGGTGAAGAATAGATCACGTGTAAAGGGGTCAATTGCTGAAAGTTATGTTATGGAGGAACTTGTTAATTTTTGCTCGTTGTACTTTGAGCCGAATGTTTAGACGAGACACAATTGTTTACGTCGAAATGAGGCTATTGCGCACTAGAAAAATGGAGAATTAACGGCTTTTAGTCATCCCGTACAACCATTCGGCGGTAAAAAAAAGGCAATTCTTGGCCGATAGTGAGTATGTAGCTGCCACATTGTATGCACTTGTCAACATGAATGAAGTAGCGACATACATTAAGTAATTAGTCGTAACTATATATGTCTGGTGTAACTGTTATAAGTTCCTTTCATACACATTAAGTATATAATTATACTGCAGCCAATATGATGCTGAAGTGCGTGAAGAGAATCCGAGTATATCGAACGGGGATTTGTAAAATTTGAGAAATAGAGAATTTGTGTAATGGTTTAAAGATCATGTAATTCTAACTGATTAACAGCTCAATGAATCTACCATCATAGACATAATCTTATGGCGTAATTAACTTTAAAATATGTTGTGTTAATGTACATTAGGTCCTCACAGATGATAAAGCTGACATTCGGCTAAAGCTTATAGCCGATGGCCCTGAAAGATCTATAGATACTTATACATGTTGCATTGTCAACAATTACAGATTTAAGCGTTGCGATATTAGATATGTCACTTTATCTGATTCTGATGTTGTGGTTAAAGGTAGCTGCTACAATAATCTTTGGGATGACTGGTATGGACAATTGCTAGAAGTTGTCATTCTCAAATATTGGGGTCATAAAGAATGAGTTTGCTTCAATTTTCATTGGTTTGATGTTAAGAATGGAGTTAGAGTAGATAAAAATTAAGGACTGGTCACTGTTAATGTTAAGTTAAAACTAAACTCAAACGAGCCTTTTATTTTAGCAAGTCAAGCAACACAGGTGTACTACGCGCGAAGTGTTAAGACTCCTACAAGCTCATGGTATGCTGTTATAAACACCAAAGCACATGGTTTTCATGGCACAACTCCTCGTCTAGATGATGAACCTTTACAAGTCGAGTCTACTAGTGTCACACCTACTGATGTGAAAATTATTAGTGAGTCTACTGAAGACGAGGATGATGTCATCGCTATCGAAAGTGAAGACGATGTTGTTGAGGAAGAATATATAATTGAAGAAATCATTGAGGATGACAACGATGGTAATGATAACGATATTGAAGTTCTACTGCTCGAAGATGACAATTCTGATATTGATGGCTTTGATGATATAAATGATTAGGAGTATGTACTCTTTATGTCTTTTTAGTTGTATTCAAATGTAATAGTTTTAAATACTGCAATCATTATCTGAAACTTATATTAATCTACTAATTAAGGTGCTAGTTGTTTTAGGTTACTATTTATGTTTTCTAAGTTGTATCCTTATGTTATCCTCTTTGTTTGTAAGACCCCAACTTATTAATAAATAAAATTAAATTTCATCTATTTATTATTGTGAAATAGAAAGGGTTGATTTGATTAATGTGGTTAGTTATGGGTAAAATGTGTAAATATTTCAAATAAGAAAGTGGTTATAAAATATTCATTTTTGGTTGGTGAATATTCGTGTGGTCGTGGAATATTCTTTCTGTCGGGGAATATTCGTACGACAGCGCAGCTATTTGTGGGCCCCATAACAGAAAACGATTGGATGAAGATAACGACAAAAATTGAGTTTTTATAAATAACGGCGTAGTCGTTACCGTTAACACTGTTGGAATACCCGGTGGTTAAAATACAGTAATACACGTGGTTGTACAGTAGCACACGGTTTGCACAGTATTTTAAAATTATTGATTCTTACGAAGGAAGGCACTACTCAATAATTATTACAGTAGTTACTGTTCAATATTTTATTTTATTGATTCAATAATTGCTGCATTGATATTTTATATTATTGTTGTTTCAATAATTGTTGCTGCACAGTATTTTCCTTTATCAGATCAATAATTCATATTATTTAAATAATTTTATTAGATAGCATTATTGGCAATGTCTAGAAAGTTCTGTCTAAGGAGAGGTTTGGTCATCTAATTGCGCGCTAGTAAGGAGAAATCCTTATTGAAAAGCCCCCTCTTTCCTGGGAACGGCCTGGTTGTCATAAATGTGATTCTGTAATATTAATTGTGGATAATTAATTATTGATTCATATGATAACGAAATATTTATTTTATGTGAATATAAATGTTGGATATATTTTTGGTTAAAAATAAAGGAGTTAATGTTGAGGTGTTTTATCAGTATTTTTGTCGGAATGGAGGTATTAAAAATCAATTAGGGTTTTTGAGATATATTACGGGGGTTATAATTTTTAATCCGACCGTTGGATCGTTGTGATTTTTGGATATGTTATACATATATAAGTTGAGTATATGTCCACAAATTTTGAATCGTTAAAAATGAACGTATGATTTGTTATGAATTTTACGAGATGACTCGTTCAGAAATTATAGAAGTTGCGAAATTTATCATTTTGGTGGAAAATTCTTGAATTGGTGGGCCCCACTCTTGGTTGGTGAAGAAATGTGCTGAGATTTTTATTCAAATGTGGTGGGTGGGAATAGTAGCAGGTAAAGCCATCAGGTTGCAGGTTAAGTCTGCTTCGGCGTGCTAACATTTTCCTATAAATAGAGGACTAAGTTAGAATTGAAAATCACACCAGAATTCATAAGTTTTCTCTCTTTCTCTCTCTAGATTATTGAGTGTATTTTGTGAGTATTTAGATACTTTGAGAGTTGCTATTCAGCACAAGTTTCATTCAGCCTCATATTCGATATTCAGTCAGAAGTACGGTTATTTTGAGGTAAGGGATATTATTTTCTTCTTAAATGATATTATTTTCTTCAATATCATTATGCTAAAATATTGATATGAGTTTTTTTATCAAATTTAGAACTTTTTGTGTCGGGGTTACTATTCACGTATACGACACTATTCACGAATACGACACTATTCACCGAAAAAATAAAAAAAAATTCTTTTTGTCCAAGATGTCTATTATGGTTACTATCTTTGATTGTATCCATGTTTTGATCTTTATTTTTGAATTTTGCTTCACAATTGATTATTATGAAGTATTATTGATCTTGGATAAACTGTTATACGAATCCCTACTATTTGTCCTTCTGTCTCACTGGATTCGTTTTCTTTAAGATATTTTTCATCATCCTCAGTCCTAAATGATGATATTACTGAATATCTTTGGCTTGTAGTGCAAAGATGTATGATTACCTGATGAATATCTTTGACCTGTAGTGCAAAGATGAACAGGTGTTGAGATGAACATGACTGACTGGTGATACAAATGAATATCTTTGGCCTTTAGTGCAAAGATGAATATTTGGTTAAAGATTATTATTAATTGATGTTACAGGGATAAAATATTGATGATGGACTTTTAAATCTTAGAAGATAGTAGAATTCATTCTCTACTTGACTCTTCTAATTGTTTGCTATTTTCGCTGCAGTTGTTGATCTAAAACTTGTTGTCGATTATATTCTATCAGATTTTTTTCTGTTGAATACTAATGATAATTTGTTGTATATTATCTTAGTCATAATATTCTTTACTGGGCTAGTTGAGCTCACATTTTTCCTTTTTGTTCCATTTTTCTTCTCAGGAGGTGAGAACATAGCAGGATCTAGTCGGGGTATGGAGTGATGGTTCTAGAGAGATGTTTTAGTTATCCTCACTATTTCTGTAAAATAGTGTTTGAATAATTGTAATGAGAACTTATTTGAGTGTGGATATTGTCTAGAAGACAATATTTGTATTTAAACTCACAGTATGTGTTGTCGTATTTTGTACGACAATTGTATTATTGAAGTTGTAGTTTACTTTTTGTACCATGTATTTGGCGACTCAGAATGGGTGTTGTATACCTATTTTGGGGGCGTCACAGTTGGTATCAGAGCTTAGGGATATGATCCCTGACTGAGATGTGAGACAAGAACTAGGAGGGGAGAGACGGAGAATTCCTTCGCTAGTATGACCTGACTAAGTTTATTTGGTGTTTATTTGGTCGGTCAGAGTATAGGGATAATGTATGACATGACTATTAACCCTTGTTTTATGGCAGTATTTAAGAATGGCAGCTGAGAACGTTAATAATAGAGTAAATCAGACCGTGGAGACACATTTGATCACCACCCAGGGGAACGTGCAACAGGAAGGCAATATTCCTCCTATAAACAACGTTACCGAGCAAATGATGAATGATGGAATGTTTAGGAGCTTTTTGCAGTTCATGCAAAATCAGACGAGGGAGACTCGTGTACAGAATACGGGTGGAAATGATAACAACGCGCGGTTTGTCACAGCCAAGTAGTTCAAAGAATTGGGACCACCAGAATTTAAGGGAAAGCCGGATCCGATCATGGTTGAAACGTGGGTCAAGCAAATTACCAAGATATTCGATGTCTTGGGATGCACGGAGGAACAGAAGGTTCCATTCGCCACCTTTATGTTCCGCGGTGAGGCAAACTACTGGTGGGAGTCTGTGAAGCGTACCCAGCCTGACGCACTCAACATGTCCTGGGAAACGTTTCAGAAACTGTTTAATGACAAATACTTTCCTGAAAGTATTAGTCATATGAAGGAGGTAGAGTTTATTAGAATGGAACAAAACAACATGACGGTGTCCCAGACCGAGGCGAAGTTTGTAGAGTTATCCAGGTTTGCACCTCATTTAGTCGAGAATGAGGAACGAATGACAAGGATGTTTCTGAGAGGTTTAAAACCCGAGATTCGGCAATATCTTATCTCTCATAAATTTTCTTTATATTCAGATGTTGTAAACAGGGCTCAATTATTAGAGCGAGATAATGAGTATGTTCAACTGAGGGACCACAACCAGGGTCATACTGGTGACAGTAGTCATCGGAGCGATGAGAACCAGCGAGGGGGAAAAAATACAAACAAAAGTGGTAACCACTCGGGTGGTCATCGTGGCCATGATAATAGGAGAGGTGAGTCAAGTGAAAATTTCAAGAAGAGAAGATTTAACGATGACAGGAAGACGTCGATAGCAGCACCAGCACCAGGAACAAATTCTAGGGGAGGAGAACGACCGCCAGTTAGATGTTACAGATGCAGAGAGGAGGGACATATAAGTCCAAACTGCCCACAACAGTTCAAGGTATGTTATAATTATGAAAAGGAAGGACATATCGCTCGAGATTGTACTATAGCGAAACCAAGTCCAGCTGGGACGGTGACACCAAAGGCGGATACGGACAAAATAAAGTCGGCGGTTTCTGGAAGAGCGTTTGTTGTGACTGCCCAAAACACGAGGAACCCGAACGAAAGTATAACGGGTTAGTTAATTATAAATTCTTGCGAAGTTTATACCTTACTAGATACCGGTTCTACCTATTCTATTATCTCTCCTGCTTGTGCTCAACGTTTAAACTTGACTCCGGAGAAATTAGACTTTGACCTATCTGTGGAGACTCCGTTAGGAGAAACTTTCATTACATCTACAGTTTATAAATCTTGCTTAATCCAAGTTAGCACAATCAAATTACCTGTTGACCTTATCTTTTTAAAGATACTTGCTTTTGATGTGATTTTAGGAATTGATTGGTTAACTACTCATCATGTCAAAATTGATTGTTTTCGTAAGGTTGTTAGTTTTCATATTCCTAATCAACCTGTTATACGAATTCAAGTAACCAAACCACTAAAATCAATCGCTGTCATACCAAGCCATAAATCCATTCGTTTATTGAAAAACGAATGTCAAGCTTTCTTAGCCCATGTCATGGACTTGAACAAAAATACGTCAGATTTGAATGATATTTCTATTGTTAGTAAATTTCCTGAAGAATTTCCTGGCCTAACCCAGAGCGTGATATTGAATTTTTGTATTGATCTTCAACCCGATACAAAACCCATTTCTAAAATCTCATATTGAATAGCTCCTATTGAACTTCAGGAGTTAAAAACCCAACTATAGAAATTGGTACCCGAGCCTCTATCTAGTGACTTCCTTTGTGGAATGCACCAAAGCCAGACTCTCTGTAAGGGACTCTATATTTGTGTGGTGGTAAAATAATAGGTGTCATTGTGACGTGCTATCCAGGATTGGGATATGAATCACAATTGAGAGCAACCGAAGTCGGTGACCAAAGTACGTAGCTTTCTGGGCTTAACTGGTTACTATCGGAGATTCGTGAAAGGATTTTCTCGAATCGCTACTCCGTTAACTTAGCTGACTCAGAAAGATACAAAATTCGTATGGAGCGAGGAATGCGAGAAGATTTTCCAATAGCTCAAGAGGCGACTCATTCGGAACCTGTTCTGACCATACCATCCTGGAAAAGCGAACGTGGTAGCTGACGCATTGAGTAGAAGATTGTAGGTGAGTACGAGTGCGATATTGTTGAACACAAAGACCTATTTTATATAATTTATAAATGATAGAGATAGAGTTAATGACTCTAGGGACCCACGTGATGATATACGAGTAAAATCGACTTTAATCGATAACGTTAAAGCCTCTCAAGCTACAGACCTGGAGCTGATGAATATAAAGAAGAAGGTGCAAGAATGTGTTATTCTAGAAGTAAGAGTCGATGAAGAGAAGAAAGCTCAAGCCTTCGATTTATTTGAAATCCTCGATCGAGTAAGAACTGTGGCCTATAGACTCGCCTTAACGCTAAGTATGTCGCGTGTTCATAACTTTTTTCACGTATCGATGTTACGTAAATATGTGGACGAACCCGAATCATATTATTGCGTTAGAACCAGACGAGATAACCGAAGATTTAACGTACGAGGAGGTACCTGTTAAGATATTGGATAGGAAAGAACATGTCCTATGCACGAAGGTTATACCACAAGTTAAGATTTTGTGGAGAAACCATGCTATTGAAGAAATGACTTGGGAGTTGGAATCAGAAATGAAAGTGAGGTATCCTCACCTTTTCGAAACACCAGGTACATACGTCAATTTCGAAGACGAAATTTCATAAGGAGGGGAGGTTGTAAGACCCCAACTTATTAATAAATGAAATTAAATTTTCTCTATTTATTATTCCGAAATAGAAAGGGTTAATTTGATTAATGTGGTTAGTTATGGGTAAAATGCGCAAATATTTCGAATAAGCAAGTGGTTATAAAATATATTCATTTTTGGTCGATGAACATTCGTGTGGTCGTGAAATATTCTTTCTGTCGGGGAATATTCGTACGACGGCGCAGCTATTTGTGGGCCCCATAACGGAAAACGATTGGATGAAGATAACGACAAAAATTGAGTTTTTATAAATAACGGCGTAGTTGTTACCGTTAACACTGTTGAAATACCCCGTGGTTAAAATATAGTAATACGCGTGGTTGCACAGTAGCACACGGATTGCACAGTATTTTAGAATTATTGATTCTTACGAAGGAATGCACTACTCAATAATTGTTACAGTAGTTACTGTTCAATATTTATTGATTCAATAATTGCTGCGTTGATATTTTATATTATTGTTGTTTCAATAATTGTTGCTGCACAGTATTTTCCTTTATCAGATCAATAATTCATATTATTTAAATAATATTATTAGATAGCATTATTGGCAATGTTTAGAAAGTTCTGTCTAAGGAGAGATTTGGTCATCTAATTGCGCGCTAGTAAGGAGAAATCCTTATTGAAAAGCTCCCTCTTTCTTGGGAACGGCCTGGTTGTCATAAATGTGATTCTATAATATTAATTGTGGATAATTAATTATTGATTCATATGATAAGAAAATATTTATTTTATGTGAATATAAATGTTGGATATATTTTGTGGTTAAAAATGAAGGAGTTAATGTTGAGGTGTTTTATCAGTATTTTTATCAGAATGGAGGTATTAAAAATCAATCAGGGTTTTTGAGATATATTGCGGGGGTTATAATTTTTAATCCGACCGTTGGATCGTTGTGATTTTTGGATATGTTATACATATATAAGTTGAGTATATGTCCACAAATTTTGAACCGTTAAAAATGAACGTATGATTTGTTATGAATTTTAAGAGATGACTGGTTCAGAAATTATAGAAGTTGCGGAATTTGTCATTTTGGTGGAAAATTCTAGAATTGGTGGGCCCCACTCTTGGTTGGTGAAGAAATGTGCTGAGATTTTTATTGTAATATGGTGGGTGGAAATAGTAGCAGGTAAAGCCATCAGGTTGCAGGTTAAGTCTGCTTCGGCGTGCTAACATTTTCCTATAAATAGAGGGCTAAGTTAGAATTGAAAATCACACCAGAATTCATAAGTTTTCTCTCTTTCTCTCTCTAGATTATTGAGTGTATTTTGTGAGTATTTAGATACTTTGAGAGTTGCTATTCAGCACAAGTTTCATTCAGCTTCATATCCGATACTCAGTCAGAAGTACGGTTATTTTGAGGTAAGGGGTATTATTTTCTTCTTAAATGATATTATTTTCTTCAATATCATTATGTTAAAATATTTATATGAGTTTTTTTATCAAATTTAGAACTTTTTGTGTCGGAGTTATTATTCACGTATACGGCACTATTCACGAATACGACACTATTCACCGAAAAAATAAAAAAAAATTCATTTTGTCCAAGATGTCTATTATGGTTACTATCTTTGATTGTATCCATATTTTGATCTTTATTTTTGAATTCTGCTTCATAATTAATTATTATGAAGTATTATTGATCTTGGATAAACTGTTATACGAATCTCTACTATTTGTCCTTCTGTCTCACTGGATTCGTTTTCTTTAAGATATTTTTCATCATCCTCAGTCCTAAATGATGATATTACTGAATATCTTTGGCCTGTAGTGCAAAGATGTATGATTACCTGATGAATATCTTTGGCCTGTAGTGCAAATATGAACAGGTGTTGAGATGAACATGACTGATTGGTGATACAAATGAATATCTTTGGCCTGTAGTGCAAAGATGAATATTTGGTTAAAGATTATTATTAATTGATGTTACAGGGATAAAATATTGATGATAGACTTTTAAATCTTAGAAGATAGTAGAATTCATTCTCTACTTGACTCTTCTAATGGTTTGTTATTTTCGCTGCAGTTGTTGATCTAAAACTTGTTGTCGATTATATTCTATCAGATTTTTTCCTGTTGAATACTAATGATAATTTGTTGTATATTATCTTAGTCATAATATTTTTTACTGGACTAGTTGAGCTCACCCTTTTTCTTTTTGTTCCATTTTTCTTCTCAGGAGGTGAGAACATAGCAAGATCTAGTCGGGGTATGGAGTAATGGTTCTAGAAAGATATTTTAGTTGTCCTCACTATTTCTGTAAAATAGTGTTTGAATAATTGTAATGAGGACTTATTTGAGTGTGGATATTGTCTAGAAGACAATATTTGTATTTAAACTCACAGTATGTGTTGTCGTATTTTGCACGACAATTGTATTATTGAAGTTGTAGTTTATTTTTTGTACCATGTATTTGGCGACTCAGAATGGGTGTTGTATACCTATTTTGGGGGCGTCACATTGTTACTGTTCAAAATTATTGTGATTACGAATGTCTAATAATATTTTGTTGATGATTTAACAGTATATATACATATGTCACATACACCACACAACGATCGTGGTGGGCGTGTTGGTAATACAGGTCGTGGGGGTCGTGGAGGTAGTGCGGGTAATGATCAAGCCAGATAATCAGGTATAATTACATGTTTTGTTGTTATACATCTTATTATTTTTAATTTTATATAGTATTGACATTATATTCGTTTATATAAATATGATGTATTTCACTACATAGGTGATCAACGTAGGCCTCTACGGGGACTAGCATGTGGCTTGCGAGGGAATCCCCCCAGGCGCCGCTTATATGTCGTCTTGGGACTAACATGTAATTTTATAATATATCTGTAGCATTTAACAGTTTTTTAACATAATTATTTAGTTCTTATATATTCTTTGTAATTTGCAAATGTATTAATTTCAATTGTAGTATCCTTGACACGACCCCAAGGAACACGTTGCTTGAGATCGTCCGCAACCGATTCTCAAGCCTGTGGATGAGGTGGGCCGACGTGGATGACCGCACACGTCAGCTGATTATTGTTGAGTTTAGGGTAAGATGTCATTCATTCATATGTTTGTTTTATATTCCATTTGAATAATTTTTTTACTGCTTTGATTTATGTTGTCTACTAAGCTTCTTAATGTGTAATGTGCAGAGATATTACCGCTTTGAGGACGGGCAAGAAGCCCATGGCATGACTGTTCTACAAAAATATCTCGAGATGAATTGGCACAAGTGGGTCTACGACTGGAAGAAGAAGGCCCAGACCAAGATGGTTAATGGACAGACACTAAAAGATGTCCGACCAGATTTTATTGGTTTTGTCGTGTGGGACCAGATGTGCAATATTTGGGAGGACGAGGCATTCAAGAAGATGTCAGCATAGCGTACAGCTGCCTAATAGCAGAGTCGTCTCCCACATTGCACGGGGTCTTAGTCGTACAACCTCTATAGGGAAAGACTCGAGGTTAGTCTAAAGCACCCACCTTCCTACTTAGAGTTTTGGTGGCACGCCCACCAGACACTACAAGAAATCACATATTTTATGATAAATTTTTTGCCACGCACAAAATTTTGTCACAATTTGTTAATTAATAATTACGAAATTCATAATCGTCACTAAAACTTTTGCTTTTGTGACGAACTTTAACTTTGTTACTATTAATCATTTATATCGTCACTAATTTACACATTTGATGACGTTTAACAAAATTTCGTCACAAGTTATTTTGGAGGTAGAATTTCGTACCAAAATTTTGGAGGGAAACCTTTTAGTGACATTTTGTAATAATTGATGACAATATTTATTGTCACACAATATTTCTTTCGATGACAACATAATAGTTTGTCATTAATTATTTGTAAAATTTAGTGACAATGAGATTTTGTCACTAATGTTCACATTTAGTGACGCCAAATACAAATTCATCACAATTTTATTTGGAGGCAAAAATTTTCTGAAAAATTTTGGAGGGAAATTTTTTAAAAACGGAGAAATAATAATTTATGACAATTTGTATTGTCATAAATTCCAATTTTATATGACGAGATAATAGTTCGTCACTAATTAGATGAGTGGATAAGTGACAAAAATGATTTGTCATAAATTCTTATATTTAGTGACAAAGTACGTAATATCGCCACAATCTTATTTGGGGGCAAAATTTTTCTAAAAAATTTTGGAGTGAAAATTTTTAAAGACGGAAAAATAATAATTTATGACAATTTGTATTGTCATAAATAACAATTTTATATGACGAGATAATAGTTCGTCACTAATTAGATGAGTGGATAAATGAAAAAAATGGTTTGTCATAAATTCTTATATTCAGTGGCAAAGTACGTAATATCGTCACAATTTTATTTGGAGGCAAAAAAATTTAAGAAAATTTGGAGGCAAATTTTGTAAAGATGAAAAATTAATAAATTATGACAATTTTTATTGTCACAAATACTAATTTTATATGACGGGATAATAGCGCATCAATAATTAGATGAGTGGATAAGTGATAACACTGGTTCGTCATGAATTCGTTTATTTAGTGGCAAAGTATGCAATGACGTCACATTTTTATATGGAGGCAAAAAATTTCCCAAACAAACTTGTATTCAAGCGACGTCACCGGTCTTTCTTTTATCATTGGCAACCTCTATTTAGTCAAAAACCGACCAACCGCACCGATTAAGTCCCACTAAAGGTTACGACGTAGACGCTTCCTCTTCTATTAATCCCCACTACAAAAAAAATGGACATTTGGCAACGATTTATCGGACAACGACTTTACCCAAAAATGCATATTTAGCAACAAAATTTTTTATTCGTTTCAGTTTCTGAAAGGCTTTTATTTTTCGTAACGAAATTCATAGGTTGTTGCAAAAATTCGTTTCCAATTTGTTAGTGGGAAAAAATAATTTCCTACCTATTTAATTTTTTTGTTGTCGATGTTATTTCTCCTCATCTTGGGTAAAAAATTGTTTTTTTGCTATATTTCGTATCCTAATATGGGCTACATTCATTGTCAACATTTTTTTTCGTTGCGTATTTTGTATAAGTTTTTGCAACAACTAGTAAATTGTTACCCAAAATTAAGATAAACCCAATAAGCATGTTTCGACCTTTTTTTTCCCAAAACGCATCATTTTTCATTTCAAAATTATTACTTATTTGGATACAAACTTATACAGTGAAACGTTTCACTTCCTCTGTCTCAAAATAAGTGTCCAGTTTTAATTTTTTGGTCAGATTTATAATTTTTGAAATTAAAATTGAGCACATATAGATATATTTTCTAATTTTAAAAAATTAAAGTTTGTAGTAAATTGAATGTAATTTATAATGACCATATTCTCTCACATATAATTTTTTTTAAAATGTAATTAATTTCTAAAATAATTTATATGAATTTTTTCTTGTAACTCATTTTTTACATATATAAGTTTTGTCAAGGGCTGAACAAAGAACCGAAATCGCCTCCAAAATCACACAAAAAATAGGAAAAAACACCTTTACCCCATGGTGGTCGTCGTGTTTTAAGCGATTAGGAAGCCTCATAATTTAAAACTAGATTTTGTAATTAGAAATAACAATAATAATACTTAAAATGTCTCCGGTCCCATAGGAAGCCTCATAATTACTTTACAAATAAAATGTAGTCATATCAATTACAAATATTATGTACCTAGCTTCTCTTTCTTATTTTCTCGTATCATAGGCAAATTCACAGAGAGATAAAGGGACTGGGAGAGGAAAATCAAGGCTTTGAGGAGTAGTCCTAATGGCAGCTACAGGTGCGGGGTCGGTGGTGCCGGCGAACAGAGCGCGGAGAGGCATGGTGGAAGATGATAAGCTGGTCTTTGAGACCACCAAGGGGGTGGAGCCTATTATGAGTTTCGACGAGATGGGAATCAAAGACGATCTGCTCCGAGGGATCTACCAGTATGGCTCCGAGAAACCCTCCGCTATTCAACAGAGGTGGTCGTGCTTCCCATTATTTCCGGTCGTGACGTCATTGCTCAGGCTCAATTTGGTACCGGTAAAACCTCACACAAGATAATGTATAATAATTTTACTTAACATTCTAAATGTTAGTTATTCTAGCTAATCATTGTCTTTAACGTCACACAAGATAATGTATAATAATTTTACTTAACAATCTAAATGTTAGTTATTCTGGTTAATCACCGTCTTTAGTTGGCAGATAAGAAATTACCCAACTTAATTCAGTTATCAGGTTGGGTATAACCGTATTAGTGCAAGTGTAAACCATGCCAAATGGATTTACCAACTACGGGATGTATTTCTAATTGACTAGTGACTGGTGAATTTCTGATTGACTGGTCCAAATGGATACCAAATGAATTTTAGTATCTCTAGCATGGTCTTTAGCTATAAGTGGAATCTCGTGGAAGGAAAAACGAATCTTTTATTTTAATCTTTGGCTCTTTTATTTGGGGGTGGGGGGGGGGGGGACAATTTATGAAGTTTATTTCCCCTAAAACCTAGTAAATCCCTCCAAAAAAACAAAGCGAAAGAGACGATCCAAGTCTCCAACTATGGTCTCAAGACTCGACAAAACAGCAGAATGTCAACTATGGCCTTGAATGGTGTTTAATTTGTTCTATAAGAGATCTTCAATTTTCTACGAGACGATCCAAGTCTCCAACTATGGTCTCAAGACTCGACAAAACAGCAGAATGTCAACTATGGCCTTGAATGGTGTTTAATTTGTTCTATAAGAGATCTTCAATTTTCTACGAGATAGGCACCTGTAGTTGCAATTTTCTAGCCTAGGGACAGAAAGAGCCGAAAACAATTCCTGATCAGCTTGTCGACGTTCAAAACTTCTGAACTTTCGTTATGGTCATATTTAAAAAGTTGGATATTTTGTTTATAATGTTATACTTAATAAATTATTGATGTTAATTAGAATGGATGATACTTTGGATTCTAATTTTTCTATTTTGGTTAAATATGATGGAAAATTGAAATTTAGTTATTCTATTATTGGTGCTTTTTATCATTACAATCATTTTGGTTAAATATTATTGTGTAATCTTTTTTCTTATTTCTAGATCTATAATTTTATATTTAGTTTTTTATTTAGTCACAACAAATAATTTTGTCACTATTAATAACTCTTTCTGTGACGAGATGTATCGTCACCATAAGCATTCAATTAGTGACAATGAAAAATGTGTCCCAGAAAGTAACTCTTTGGTGACAAATTATTTTGTAATATTATTTAAAATATGAAATGACAACGACATAGTTGTCATGTTAAATATATTATTAGGTGACGAATTGTTCTGTCATTATTTATTTTCTTATTTTTGGTGACGATAAACACAATAACATGACAAAAAAATAATTATAAATATGAGAATATTGTCGTCATTAAAATTAGATGATTTAAATAGAGTAACATATTTTCGTCACTAAAACAATATCATTTAATGACGAAAAAAGATATTCGTCATTTAATGCACTAAGTTTTGATGACGAAACATAATATAGAGTGACGAAAGTTTCATTCAAATAATGACGCTATTAACGTCACTAACAGTAATTAATTGTAGTAACAATGATGTAGATCGTCACCATAAGTTAAAATATTTAGTGACGACATCAAATATTGTCAAATAAACATTTTGCCATGCTCATATGGTGGCGGTCTCTGTGACGATTAACACTCGTCACCAAATATTTTAGTGACGAAAAATGAATTTTATGTGACAAATTTTAGCGTCATTTTTTGTGTAATTTCTTGTAGTGAGAAGAAATGTGAAGGTGGTTATATCTCACCTGAGGCAGAGTGCATTGCTGTAAGTAATTTAATTCTTTTATATAGTATGTATTTAAAATCTTGAAATTCTTTTGTATTCTTTTAATATACTGTGTTTTTCATCTATTTATGTGTTTTTTCATCGACGGTTCAACGACCTTGTTGTGGCCTGGAGCAGCTAGAGAGATGACACTCCATTAGATGATTCGACGCATGTGGATGAGGAGATAAATGACTGGCTGTAAGACCCCGAATTTTATGAAATGAAAGTATTCAATTTTATTACAATTATTATTTTATTTCGTAAATGGTTAAATTGATAAAAAGTTAAAGTTAAGGGTGATATGTGAAAATTTTTGCAAAGTATGCAAGTTGTTATAAAATATTCGTTTGGTCGGGGAATATTCTTTTAGTCGGGGAATATCTGTACGACGGCACAATCATTGGTGGACCCCACAACGGAAGTATTGTCGTAGTTAAAAAATGACAGAATTATCTTTTTATAAAAATAAAGGCGAAAGTGTTACCGTTAAAACTGTTGAACTACCCGGTAGTAAAAGTACAGTAATACGTGTGGTTGCATAGTAGCACACGAGTATTGATTATTGATGCTTACGTAAGAAGTCACTCAGTTTTATTCAATTATTGCTACAGTAATTGCTGCATCATATCTATCATATTATTGATTCAATTATTGTTACAGTATCATTTGCATAATATGTTATATTATTAAATCAATAATTGAGACGACAAAGTTATTCATATTATTATTTGCAATATTGACAATGTCTAGAAGTTCTGTCAAGAAGAGGTTAGATAATCTAATTGCGCGCCAATAGGGAGAAATCCTTATCGGAAAGCCCCCTCTTTCCTGGGAACGACCTGGTTGTTAAATATTGTGAGTTATAATATTAATGATGAATAAGCTTGTGTTGATTAAAGATGAAATAGATAGTTTCATTATGCTGAAATTGTTAGTGTTAGTAAAAATCGACATTTATTTCGATAATAATTGATGTCTGGAAGTTACACTGACTAGTCGGGTAATTAATCGAATAAATGAGTAATTAATTGCTATTAATTCACATGATTATAACTATTTGTTCACATGTGTGTACTATTGATTCACATTCTTGTACTCTTAGGGGAGTTGGTGCAAGATTGATAATACTTGCATGACTAAGTTAAACATAGAGGTATATATGGAGGTACTATACTGTAATTCGTATTTTTACATGATTATACTATTGAGTCACATGAATGAACTATTGATTCACATAATTTACTATTAGGGAAGGTGGTACAAGTTTGATAATACTTGCAGGACTAAATTAAAAATGAAGAAAAAGAGGAAGGTATTGTACTGTAATATTTCGAGCCCCAAAATGTCCAATTATTGAAACTATATTTTTCTATAAATAGAAGCTCATTCTTTCTTCATTTCTCACCAATTCACTAAAGCTATAGAGCAATTATTATAGAGAGAAATTATAGAGAGAAAGAAGAAAAGAAGTCTACTACCTCACTATTCCAGTATCTAATTTTCTTCTAAGGTAAGGGGTATTATTTCTTTCGTATTCATGAAGAGAGCTATTGTTATTCCATTCTTTATTATTCTGTTGGAATAACCTGTATACGCGGACTGCCGTATACATGGTAAAATTCTTGTGTTATTCCATTCTTTATTATTCTGTTGGAATAACCTGTCTATGCGGATTACGCATGACCTGGTTCTATTCTTTATTATTCTGTTGGAATATCCTGTCTGTGCGGATTACGCAGGACCTGGTTCCATTATTTATTATTATGTTGGAATAACCTGCATGTGCGGTCTATCACATGCCTGGTGAATTTTTCTGTTATTCCATTCTTTATTATTCTGTTGGAATAACCTGTCTATGCGGACTATCGCATGCATGGTGAATTCTTCTGTTATTCTATTCTTTATTATTCTGTTGGAATAACCTGTCTACGCGGACTACCGCATGCATGGCGAATGACCCTTCGTATTCATTCTTTATTAAACTGTGGAAATGGTCTGTTTACATGGATTACCGCATGGCGGGTGAAAATTCATTTGCAGTTTCGTATATTCTATTATACTCGTATGAGATATCATTTCTTTTGTACTCGTCATGGAATATCATTTTCTTTAGTGTTTTTTTACGACTTACTATTCATGGGTTACTATTCACCCGATTACTATTCACTCTAGTATTATTCACTCGGGTATTCGGGGCACTTTTCGTGCCGGAGTACTATTCACGGGTTACTATTCACCTGATTACTATTCACTATAGTATCATTCACTCGGGTATTTAGGATACTTTTCATGTCGGGGTACTATTCACGAGGTACTATTCCCGAAGTACTATTCACGGGGTACTATTTACCCGAAAAATATATTTCTTTTCTGTCCAAATTATTTTTGGTACATGAATATTATTCTTAAATTTTACTCCACAAAGCAGTATCATGTTGACAATTTGAACGTTATTGAATTCTGGATAAATTAAATTATAAATCTTTAAAATTTATCCTTGAACTTGTTTTATTGAATTATTATGTCATTGTCATCATCGTCATGCTTATATTGTGATGAAAGTCATCATTGGCTTACATGTATAGATGGACTTGGTATGATTATGACCATGGATGATTCGGTATAATCATGACCGTAATGTGACGAATGATGTGGTGAAAGTCCTCATTGGCCTGTAGTTCATTAATGGACAGTTGTTGGTATGATTATGACTAGAGATTATTCGGTATAATCATGACCATTGATGATTACATGAATATCCTTTGTCGTGATGCAGGGATGATTCGATTTTATTTATTAAGGTGAGTCTCAGCGATAAAGTTGATGAAAAACTTTTTAAATCATAAAAGATAGTAGATTTTATGCTCTACTTTACTCTTCTAATGGATTGCTTATTCCGATGCAGTTGTTGATCTAAAACTTGTTGTCTATTATATTCTATCAGTTGTTATACTGTTGAAGGCTAAGGATAATTTATTCTACATTATCTTAGTCATAATATTTTTTACTGAGCTTGTTGAGCTCACCCTTTTGCTTTCATTGTTCTCTTCAGGAAATGAGAACGTAGCCGGGACTAGTCGGGGAATGGAGTGATGGTCCGAGATGGTGTTATAGTAGTCTTCACTATTCTATAAAATAGTGTGACAATAAATATAATGAGGACTCTATTTGAGAGTGGATATTGTCTAGAAGGCAATATTCTTGTTTAAACTTTCAGCTATGTTTTGTCATATTTTTCACGATAGTTGTATAATTAAGTTTGTATTTGATTTATGTACCATGTATTTGGCGACTCAAGATGGGTGATGTATACCTGTTTTGGGGGCGTCACAGTTGGTATCAAAGCTTAGGGATATGATCCCTGACTGAAATGTAAGACAAGAACTAAGAGGGGAGAGACGGGGAATTCCTTCGCTAGTATGACCTACCTAAGTTTATTTGGTATTTAATTGGTCGGTCAGAGTATAGGGATAAGATGTGATATGTTAGTTAACCCTTGTTTTGTGACAGCATCTGAAAATGTTGAGATAAGCAATGAAGCACATGAGACTGTTGAGTCACCAACAATCAATACCCAGGATAATGTGCAACAGGAAGACAATAATCCTCAGGTAAACAATAACACCGATAAAATGGTGAACGATGGGATGTTAAGAGGCTTTATGCATATCATGCAACATCAGGCGAGAGAGACTCCTGTTCAAAATGCAGGTGGAAACACTGGTAACTCTCGGATGGTCACTGCTAAGGAGTTCAAGGATCTGGGACCGCCGGAGTTTTTGGGAGAGCTAGAACCACTTAAAACGGAGACGTGGATAAAACAGATCACCAAGATATTTGATGTCTTGGGATGCTCAGAGGAGCAAAATGTTCCCTTTGCCACCTTTATGTTGTGAGCAGAGGCAGATTACTGGTGGGAATCTGTAAAGCGTACTCAACCTGCCGCACTAAAGATGACTTGGGAGAAGTTCCAAGAACTGTTCAACGACAAGTACTTTCCCGAAAGTATTCGTCACATGAAAGAGGTAAAGTTCATTAAACTATAGCAAAACAACATGACCGTGTCGTAGTATGAAGCCAAGTTTGCATAGTTGTCCCGGTTTGCATCCCATTTGGTCGATAATGAGGAGCGAATGACGTGAATGTTTCTAAGAGGTTTGAAACCCGATATACGTCAATACCTCATTTCTCATAAACTTTATTTATATTCAGATGTTATGAATAGGGCTCTGTTATTGGAGCGCGATAATGAGTCAGCACAACCAAAAGGCAACGACCAACAACACAATAATAATTGTACCGGGGGCAACGGCCATCGGAACAATGATAACCATCGTGGGGGAAATTATCATGCCAAGAATGGTAACCACTTCGGTGGTAACCATGGCCAAGATATAGGGGTGGAAATTTCAAGAAGAGAAGGTTCAACAACGATGGAAAGATAGCAGCACCAACACCCGTTTTCAAAGAAGGAGAACGACCACCAATTGTATGCTTCAAATGCGGAGGGGAGGGACATATCAGTCCAAACTGCGTGATGCAGTCCAAAGCATGTTACAATTATGGAAAAGAAGGTCACCTAGCCCGATTTTGTCGTGCACCAAAGTCAAGTCCAGTTGGGACGGTGGCACCAAAGGCGGATACGGACAAAACAAAGTCGGTGGTTTCAGGAAGAGCGTTTTTCGTGACTTCTCAAAAAGTGAGGAACCCAAACAAAGTTAGCACGGGTTAGTTAATTATAAATTTTTGCGAAGTCTATACCTTATTAGATACCGGATCTACCCATTTTTTTATCTCTCTTGCTTGTGCTCAACGTTTAAATTTGACTCCGGAGAAATTAGACTTTGACTTATCGGTTGAAACTCCGTTAGGAGAAACCTTCATTACATGTGCTATCCAAGTTTTAGATGAGAGTCACGGTTTTGAATGATATTTCTATTGTTAATAAATTTCCTGACGTATTCCTGAAGGACTTCCTAGCCTACCCCTAGAGCGTGAAATCGAATTTTGTATTGACCCTAGTACAAAACCCATTTCTAAAACCCTCAAATATTTCATTACCTAAAACAATCGTATAATGTGCCAAAGACGTTAGCTCGAGCTGTTAAAGATTACGACTATATCATGCAATATCATCGTGGAAGAGCGAACGTGGTAGATGACGCGTTGAGTAGAAGATCGTATACGTTTACGAGTGCGATGTTGTTAACACAAAAACCCATTTCGTATAACTTACAAATGATGAAGATAGAGTTAAAGACTCTAGAGACCCCCGTGAAGATAGCGAATATACGAGTAGAATCGACGTTAACCGATAAAGTTAAAATCACTCAAGCTACACACCCGAATCTGATGAATGTGAAGAAGAAGGTTCAAGAAGGCGTTATCTCAACCCTCGATTTAATTGGCCCATTTGAAATCCTATATCGAGTAGGAACTGTGGCCTATAGACTCGTTTTACCGCCAAGTATGTCGCGTGTTCATAACGTTTTTCACGTATCGATGTTACATAAATTTGTGGACGACCCGAACCACATTACTGAATTAGAACTAGACGAGAAAGCAGAAGATTTAACGTATGAGGAGATACGTGTTAAAATCTTGGATAAGAAGGATCATATTCGACACTCAAAGGTTATACCTCAAGAGTTAGAATATGAAATGAAGTCAAGGTTTCCTCATCTCTTCGGCATACCAGGTACGTACGTAAATTTTGAGGGCAAAATTTCATAAGGAGGGGAGATTGTAAGACCCCGAATTTTATGAAATGAAAGTATTCAATTTTATTACAATTATTATTTTATTTCGTAAATGGTTAAATTGATAAAAGATTAAAGTTAAGGGTGATATGTGAAATTTTTTACAAAGTATGTAAGTTGTTATAAAATATTCGTTTGGTCGGGGAATATTATTTTTGTCGGGGAATATCCGTACGACGGCACAATCATTGGTGGACCCTATAACGGAAGTATTATCGTAGTAAGAAAACGACAGAATTATCTTTTTATAAAAATAACGACGAAAGTGTTACCGTTAAAACTGTTGAACTACCCGGTAGTAAAAGTACAGTAATACGCGTGGTTGCATAGTAGCACACGGTATTGATTATTGATGCTTACGTAAGAAGTCACTCAATTTTACTTAATTATTGCTACAGTAATTGATGCATCATATCTCTCATATTATTGATTAAATTATTGTTACAGTATCATCTGCATAATATGTTATATTATTAAATCAATAATTGAGACGACAAAGTTATTCATATTATTATTTGTAATATTGATAATGTCTAGAAGTTTTGTCAAGGAGAGGTTAGCTAATCTAATTGCGCGCCAATAGGGAGAAATCCTTATCGAAAAGCCCCCTCTTTCTTAGGAACGACATGGTTGTTAAATATTGTGAGTTATAATATTAATGATGAATAAGTTCGTGTTGATTAAAGATGAAATGGATAGTTCCATTGTGTTAGAATTATTAGTGTTAGTAAAAATTGACATTTATTTCGATAATAATTGATGTCTGGAAGTTACACTGAGCAGTCGGGTAATTAATCGGATAAATGATTAATTAATTGCTATTAATTCACATGATTATAACTATTTGTTCACATGTGTGTACTATTGATTCACATTCTTGTACTATTAGGGGAGTTGGTGCAAGATTGATAATACTTGCATGACTAAGTTAAACATAGAGGTATAGATGGAGGTACTATACTGTAATTCGTATTGTGACAAGCCCAAAATAGGTCCATTCCACCCAACCCATTCTGAGTCGCCAAATATATGGTACAGAAAACAACTATAACTTTATTACAACAATTGTCGTGCAAAATACAACAACACATATACTGTGAGTTTGGATACAAATATATTCCAAATGTGACTCATGTTCCAACCGTGGACATCACCTCAAAATAACACCTTACATAAAGGTATAGTCAAAAATTGTTTTAGAAATTAGAATCTTTGAGAAGTGCTCAAGGAAACCTTCGTACATGGGAGGCCACGCGTCTAGGTTATGATAGATATCATATGGCCACAGAATTATCCTTGGTTGACCCAATAGACCCCAAAGAAAAACGAGAAGATTACTATCATATTATTCCCAATGGTGAGTCTTCTCTTGACTTATCATTATCTCCACTTTCTCTAATTGAGAATTATACTTCAAACAAACACCAAGATTATATAGGTAGTGCTCGTATATATACTCAGCAAGTGGATGAGCACAACCCTGTCTTATGATGACACGAGGTTGTATGTCATTAGACATCTTGTATGATAGTGACGAAACACCCTTCCAACGTTGGGTTCGCCTCACCCTATTTTTTTTCACCAAATATAACTACTAAATGATGACCACCGTTCTATTCCCTTGTTACCCCCGCTCGACCCAGCTACACTCTTATTACCTGAAAGGAATTGTGAAACAAAAGGGTGAGCACAACTAGCCCAGTAAAGAATATCATGACTAAAGATAAATAAATTATCAATAGTTTTCATCAGTAATAAATCAGAGATTTAGAACATATGGTAGATGATAAAAATTTCAACCATAGTTGCAGCGGAACGAGCAATCCATTAGAAGAGTCAAATAGACTATAAAGTCTATTATCTTCTCCATGTTAAAAATCCACCAACAATGTTTTATCCATGTAACATCACTCAACAGTTCCTTTCCACAATCATATGAATAACTCATAATCATAATTGTGACTATAAATTTTTCTTCGCACCCAGGACGAAGAATATTTTCATCACCTGTCTTTACCTGAAACATCAAAGATCATGGTTATACCAAATCACAGTTCCTGTTTATAATCATACTAACAAATCCATCTTTGCACTACGGGCCAAAGATATTCATCAACAAACCATCTTTGCACTACGGGCCAAAGATATTCAACAACAGTTCATCTTTGCACTACAGGCCAAAGATATTCATCAACAGGCCATCTTTGCACTACATGCCAAAGATATTCATCAACAATTCATATTTGCACTACAGGCCAAATATATTCATATCTCAAAGAAATATATAATCATTTCAGAATTTATATAAACAATAATTATAACCATGTTGATCAATTCACCTTTGCACTTAAGCTTAAGATATTCAATTATAAATTCAATGGTCATGATCATACCAGTCACAATTCAACTTTGCACTACAGGCCAAAGAGAACCCTAGTCATGATCATACCAATAATCTACCCATCTTTACACTCCAGTGAAAGAGAATTTCAACATCAGGATTATAAAAATGTTATATATGATGATAAAAATAATATGATCAACATATAGTTTTAATCTCAAGAGTAATATTCGTAACTCATGAATAGTAAATCGTGAATAGTAACTCATGAATAGTAACCCCAACACAAAAGATAGAAATTCCACAATAAAATCCATACCAATATTTCGGTATAATGATATTGAAAGAATAACATTACTTAAATTTATAAACAATTTATTTTAATTGTTTACACTTTACTAATTAATGCATTTAATCATCATAAAATGTCAACTCTTACAATTTCATCATCAATAACCAAAACCCTCATCAAAAATCTGCATATACCTCATATAGGATTCTCAAGCCATAAAATCCTATTTTCCAATTTTCTTTCTTCACAAAACATATTTAATTCATTTACTCATAACTAGACCATTTTCATGAAAAATACCAAATCAGTTCCAAAAATATTTCTTTTCTGGGATTTAGCATAATATAGTCCCATAGTGAACATATATTTTTCTCAGAATTTTTAAAAGTCATTTACTATTTTTCATATGGCCAAAATAGCCGAATATTTAGACATTTATCAAAAATTATACTTTTGTCTAAAAATTTTGAAATTTACAGAGTATACTTCTATCATATACATGTACCCCCAATAAAAATTTCATCAATTTTGGAGTTAACCACAAGAAATTATAAGCTGTTACTTTTAAAATAGTCTTTTCTCATAAAATTCATAACTCTCAATCTATACATCCAAAAATCACCATTTTTGGACACAATCAAGAAAACTCATCAAAATATCATTTCAAATTTTTCCAGAATTTTTGAAGATCAGAAAAATTACGAAACTGAAAATCATAACAACCCTTAAAATCCTTTAATATCCCTTACCTCAAAAGAGCAGTACTTCTGACTGGATATCGGATATGATGCTGAAGGAAACTTGCACTGATGAATAGCAACTCACCAAGTATCTAAAAACTCACAAAATATACTTCATAATATAGAGAGGGAAAGAGAGAAAGCTTATATTTCTGGTGTGATTTTCAATTCTAACTTAGCCCTCTATTTATAGGAAAATTTTGGTAGGTTTGACCTGCAACCTGATGGTTTTACCTGCTACTATTCCCACCCACCACATTTGAAATATAATTCAGCACATTTCTTCACCAACCACAAGTGGGACCCACCAATTCTAGAATTTTCCACCAAAATGATTAACTCCAAAAATTCAACAATTTCTGAACCAGTAATCTCGTAAAATTCATAACAAATTATACGTTCATTTTTAACGGTTCAAAATTTGTGGGCATATACTCAACTTATATATGTATAACATATCCAAAAATTACCACGATCCATCGGTCGGATTAAAAATTATAACCCCCACAAAATATCTCAAAAATCCTGATTTTTAATACCTCCATTCCGACAAAAATACGGATAAAAATCTCAACATTAACTCCTTCATTTTTTAACCACAAAAATATATCCCTCATTTATATCCACATAAAATAAATATTTTCTTATCATATGAATCAATAATTAATTATTCACAAATAATATTACAGAATCACATTTATGACAACCAGGCCGTTCCCAAGAAAGAGGGGGCTTTCCAATAAGAATTTTTCCTTACTGGCGCGCAATTAGGTGACCAAACCTCTCCTTAGACAGAACTTTCTAGACATTGCCAATAATGTTATCTAATAATATTATTCAAATAATATGAATTATTGATCTGATAATGGGAAATACTGTGCAGTGACAATTATTGAACAACAATAATATAAAAGTTCAACGTAGCAATTATTGAATCAATAAAATAAAATATTGAACAGTAATTACTGTAACAATTATTGAGTAGTGCCTTCTTACGTAAGAATCAATAATTTCAAAAATACTATGCAATACCGTGTGCTACTGTGCAATAACGCGTATTACTGTATTTTAACCACCGGGTATTCCAACAGTGTTAACAGTAACAACTACGCCGTTATTTGTAAAAATTCAAATTTGTCATTTTCTTCACCCGACAGTTATTTTGTTATGGGGCCCATAAATAGCTGTGCCGTCGTACGAATATTCCCCGACAGAACGAATATTCCCCGACAACAATGATTATTTTATAACCACTTGTTTATGTTGAAAAAAAATTTATATTTCACCCATAACTTTAAACTTTTATCAATTTAACCATTTACTGCATAGTAATTATAAGAAAAATTGAATACTTTTATTTCATAAAATTCGGGGTCTTACAATCTCCCCTCCTTATGAAATTTCGTCCTCGAAATTTACGTACCTGGTATTTTAAAGAGTTGAGAATACCTTCCTTTCATTTCAGATTCTATCTTCCCTGTCATCATAATTTCTCCATTGCTCATCTCCTGTATTTCAAATATCATTCTAGAATACAACTTCAAAACAAGGGTTAATTGAACAAATTAACATATCACATAATATCCCGATATTATGACTGACCAACAAATAAGCTTAGGTAGGACACACTAGCGAAGGATTTACTCATCTCTCCCCTCCTAGTTGTATTCCCCGATCTCCGCCAGATATCATATCCCTAAGCTCTGATACCACCTGTGACAACCCCAAAATAGGTCCATTCCACCCAACCCATTCTGAGTCGCCAAATACATGGTACAAAAAATAACTACAACTTTATTACAACAATTGTCGTGCAAAATACAACAACACATATGCTGTGAGTTTGGATACAAATATATACCAAATGTGACTCATGTTCCAACCGTGGACATCACCTCACAATAACAGCTTACATAAAGGTATAGTCAAAAACTGTTTTAGAAATTAGAATCTTTGGGAAGTGCTCAAGGAAACCTTCGTACATGGGAGGCCACGCGTCTAGGTTATGATAGATATCATATGGCCACAGAATTATCCTTGGTTGACCCAATAGACCCCAAAGAAAAACGAGAAGATTACTATCATATTCTTCCCAATGGTGAGTCTTCTCTTGACTTATCATTATCTCCACTGTCTCTAATTGAGAATTATACTTCAAACAAACACCAAGATTATATAGGTAGTGCTCGTATATATACTCAGCAAGTGGATGAGCACAACCCTGTCTTATGATGACACGAGGTTGTATGTCATTAGACATCTTGTATGATAGTGACAAAACACCCTTCCAACGTTGGGTTCGCCTCACCCTATTTTTTTCACCAAATATAACTACTAAATGATGACCACCGTTCTATTCCCTTGTTACCCCCGCTCGACCCAGCTACACTCTTATTACCTGAAAGGAATTGTGAAACAAAAGGGTGAGCACAACTAGCCCAGTAAAGAATATCATGACTAAAGATAAATAAATTATCAATAGCCTTCATCAATAATAAATCAGAGATTTAGAACATATGGTAGATGATAAAAATTTCAACCATAGTTGCAGCGGAACGAGCAATCCATTAGAAGAGTCAAATAGACTATAAAGTCTATTATCTTCTCCATGTTAAAAATCCACCAACAATGTTTTATCCATGTAACATCACTCAACAGTTCCTTTCCACAATCATATGAATAACTCATAATCATAATTGTGACTATAAATTTTTCTTCGCACCTAGGACGAAGAATATTTTCATTACCTGTCTTTACCTGAAACATCAAAGATCATGGTTATACCAAATCACAGTTCCTGTTTATAATCATACTAACAAATCCATCTTTGCACTACAGGCCAAAGATATTCATCAATAAACCATCTTTGCACTACAGGCCAAAGATATTCATCAACAGGCCATCTTTGCACTACATGCCAAAGATATTCATCAATAATTCATATTTACACTACAGGCCAAATATATTCATATCTCAAAGAAATATATAATCATTTCAGAATTTATATAAACAATAATTATAACCATGTTGATCAATTCACCTTTGCACTTAAGCTTAAGATATTCAATTATAAATTCAATGGTCATGATCATACCAGTCACAATTCAACTTTGCACTACAGGCCAAAGAGAACCCTAGTCATGATCATACCAATAATCTACCCATCTTTACACTCCAGTGAAAGAGAATTTCAACATCAGGGTTATAAAAATGTTATATATGATGATAAAAATAATATGATCAACATATAGTTTTAATCTCAAGAGTAATATTCGTAACTCATGAATAGTAAATCGTGAATAGTAACTCATGAATAGTAACCCCAACACAAAAGATAGAAATTTCACAATAAAATCCATACCAATATTTCGGTATAATGATATTGAAAGAATAACATTACTTAAATTTATAAACAATTTATTTTAATTGTTTACACTTTACTAATTAATGCATTTAATCATCATAAAATGCCAACTCTTATAATTTTATCATCAATAACTAAAACCCTCATAAAAAATCTGCATATACCTCATATAGGATTCTCAAGCCATAAAATCCTATTTTCCAATTTTCTTTCTTCACAAAACATATTTAATTCATTTACTCATAACTAGACCATTTTCATGAAAAATACCAAATCAGTTCCAAAAATATTTCTTTTTTGGGATTTAGCATAATATAGTCCCATAGTGAACATATATTTTTCTCAGAATTTTTAAAAGTCATTTACTATTTTTCATATGGCCAAAATAGCAGAATATTTAGACATTTATCAAAAATTGTACTTTTGTCTAAAAATTCTGAAATTTACAGAGTATACTTCTATCATATACATGTACCCCCAATAAAAATTTCATCAATTTTGGAGTTAACCACAAGGAATTATAAGCTGTTACTTTTAAAATAGTCTTTTCTCATAAAATTCATAACTCTCAATCTATACATCCAAAAATCACCATTTTTGGACACAATCAAGAAAACTCATCAAAATATCATTTCAAATTTTTCCAAAATTTTTGAAGATCAGAAAAATTACGAAACTGAAAATCATAACAACCCTTAAAATCTCTTAATATCCCTTACCTCAAAAGAGCAGTACTTCTGACTGGATATCGGATATGATGCTGAAGGAAACTTGCACTGATGAATAGCAACTCACCAAGTATCTAAAAACTCACAAAATATGCTTCATAATATAGAGAGAGAAAGAGAGAAAGCTTATGTTTCTGGTGTGATTTTTAATTCTAACTTAGCCCTCTATTTATAGGAAAATTTTGGTAGGTTTGACCTGCAACCTGATGGTTTTACCTGCTACTATTCCCACCCACCACATTTGAAATATAATTCAGCACATTTCTTCACCAACCACAAGTGGGACCCACCAATTCTAGAATTTTCCACTAAAATGATTAACTCCGAAAATTTAACAATTTCTGAACCAGTAATCTCGTAAAATTCATAACAAATTATACGTTCATTTTTAACGGTTCAAAATTTGTGGGCATATACTCAACTTATATATGTATAACATATCCAAAAATTACCACGATCCATCGGTCGGATTAAAAATTATAACCCCCACAAAATATCTCAAAAACCCTGATTTTTAATACCTCCATTCCGACAAAAATACGGATAAAAATCTCAACATTAACTCCTTCATTTTTTAACCACAAAAATATATCCCTCATTTATATCCACATAAAATAAATATTTTCTTATCATATGAATCAATAATTAATTATTCACAAATAATATTACAGAATCACATTTATGACAACCAGGCCGTTCCCAGGAAAGAGGGGACTTTCCAGTAAGAATTTTTCCTTACTGGCGCGCAATTAGGTGACCAAACCTCTCCTTAGACAGAACTTTCTAGACATTGCCAATAATGTTATCTAATAATATTATTCAAATAATATGAATTATTGATCTGATAATGGGAAATACTGTGCAGTGACAATTATTGAACAACAATAATATAAAAGTTCAACGTAGCAATTATTGAATCAATAAAATAAAATATTGAACAGTAATTACTGTACCAATTATTGAGTAGTGCCTTCTTACGTAAGAATCAATAATTTCAAAAATACTATGCAATACCGTGTGCTACTGTGCAATAACGCGTATTACTGTATTTTAACCACCGGGTATTCCAACAGTGTTAACGGTAACAACTACGCTGTTATTTGTAAAAACTCAAATTTGTCATTTTCTTCACCCGACAGTTATTTTGTTATGGGGCCCACAAATAGCTGCGCCGTCGTACGAATATTCCCTGACAGAAAGAATATTCCACGACCAAACGAATATTCCCCGACAACAATGATTATTTTATAACCACTTGTTTATGTTGAAAAAAAATTCATATTTCACCCATAACTTTAAACTTTTATCAATTTAACCATTTACTGAATAGTAATTATAAGAAAAATTGAATACTTTTATTTCATAAAATTCGGGGTCTTACACGTATTTTTACATGATTATACTATTGAGTCACATGAATGAACTATTGAGTCACGTGATTTACTATTATGGGAGGTGGCGCAAGTTTGATAATACTTGCAGGACTAAATTAAAAATGAAGAAAAAGAGGAAGGTATTGTACTGTAATATTTCGAGCCTCAAAATGTGCAATTATTGAAATTATATTTTTCTATAAATAGAAGCTCATTCTTCCTTCATTTCTCACCAATTCACTAAAATTATAGAGCAATTGTTATAGAGAGAAATTATAGAGAGAAAGAAAAAGAGAAGTCTGCTACCTCACTATTCCAGTATCCAGTTTTCTTCTAAGGTAAGGGGTATTATTTCTTTCGTATTCGTGAAGAGATCTATTGTTATTCCATCCTTTATTATTCTGTTGGAATAACCTGTATATGCGGACTACCGTATACATGGTAAAATTCTTTTGTTATTCCATTCTTTATTATTCTGTTGGAATAACCTGTCTGTGCGGATTACGCATGACCTGGTTCCATTCTTTATTATTCTGTTGAAATATCCTGTCTGTGCGGATTACGCATGACCTGGTTCCATTATTTATTATTCTGTTGGAATAACCTGTCTGTGTGGTCTATCGCATGCCTGGTGAATTCTTCTGTTATTCCATTCTTTATTATTCTGTTGGAATAACCTGTCTACGCGGACTACCGCATGCATGGTGAATTCTTCTATTATTCTATTCTTTATTATTCTGTTGGAATAACATGTCTATGCGGACTACCGCATGCATGGTGAATGACCCTTCATATTCATTCTTTATTAAACTGTGGAAATGATCTGTCTACATGGATTACCGCATGGAGGGTGAAAATTCATTTGCAGTTTCATATATTCTATTATACTCGTATGAGATATCATTTCTTTTGTACTCGTCATGGAAAATCATTTTCTTTGGTATTTTTCTTTTATGAGTTACTATTCACCCAATTACTATTCACTTTAGTATTATTCACTCGGGTATTCGGGGCACTTTTCGTACCGGAGTACTATTCACGAGTTACTATTCATGGATTACTATTCACCTGATTACTATTCACTCTTGTATCATTCACTCGGGTATTTGGGGTACTTTTCATGTCGTGGTACTATTCACGAGGTACTATTCCTGAAGTACTATTTACAGGATACTATTCACGAGGTACTATTTATCAGAAAAATATATTTTTTTTCTGTCCAAATTATTTTTGGTACATGAATATTATTCTTGAATTTTACTCCACAAAGCAGTATCATGTTGACAATTTGAACGTTATTGAATTCTGGATAAATTAAATTATAAATCTTTAAAATTTATCATTGAACTTGTTTTATTGAATTATTATGTCATTGTCATCATTATCATGCTTATGACCAGGGATTATTCGGTATAATCATGACCGTAATGTGACGAATGATGTGGTGAAAGTCCTCATTGACCTGTAGTTCATTGATGGACAGTTGTTGGTATGATTATGACCAGGGATTATTCGGTATAATCTTGACCATTGATGATTACATGAATATCCTTGGCCGTGATGCAGGGATGATTCAATTTTATTTATTAAGCTGAGTCTCAGCGATAAAGTTGGTGAAAAACTTTTTAAATTATAGAAGATAGTAGATTTTATGCTCTACTTGACTCTTCTAATGGATTGCTTATTCCGCTGCAGTTGTTGATCTAAAAATTGTTGTCTATTATATTCTATCAGTTGTTATACTGTTGAAGGCTAAGGATAATTATTCTGTATTATCTTAGTCATAATATTTTTTACTGTGCTAGTTGAGCTCACCCTTTTGCTTTCATTGTTCTCTTCAGGAAATGAGAACGTAGCCAGGACTAGTTGGGGAATGGAGTGATGGTCCGAGATGGTGTTATAGTAGTCCTCACTATTCTATAAAATAGTGTGACAAGAAATGTAATGAGGACTCTATTTGAGAGTTGATATTGTCTAGAAGGCAAACTTCTTGTTTAAACTCCCAGCTATGTTTTGTCATATTTTTCACTACAGTTGTATAATTAAGTTTGTATTTGATTTATGTACCATGTATTTGGCAACTCAAGATGGGTGATGTATACCTATTTTGGGGGCGTTACACTGGTTGCAAGCTACAGGGGGACCGAAGAATGGTAGAGTTGTGGGCATTCCTCGGGTCCCAGCCTACACTTTAGTTCCTACTGCGAGATCTCAGAGTCGCCCACCCACCAAAGATATTGGTGTGAGTGGATCGGGCGCCGACCCTTCATTATCTAACGATTTCTTCCGGAGGATCATAGAGGGGTGCATGCCTAGCAGTGTTGTGCAGTCAAGCGCACCATCACCCGAGCAAATCTACCAGCTTGCTCAGGAGGTTGTCCACGACTCCATAGATCCTACAGCTGCCACTGACAACCTCAATTGTATTGTATGGGAGGAAGTCATCCGTGTATGTGCGGTTGCCTTAACCAACATCTTTCCTCCATATATTCGATATGTAAAAACAATTATTGATGTATTTCCTTATTTAATTTTATGTAATTTGTAATTTTATTGCTTATATAAACTTTCAAACAAATAGTTATCCAACTTATTGTTGACTTATTGCCTAACTTGTTAAAATTAAAGAAAACTTAGAACAATAGTCGAAAAATTAGAGACCAAAACTCACCTCGGGCATCAAAACAACACGCAAACACAGACATAGCACCGCATAGATATTAGGCATGCGTTACAACTTACGGGACTCGATTCTGATACACGGAGGCCGAGTTATCAGCTCATTTGCCTAACTTATGAAAACTTAGAAAAATATTCAAAAAAGAGACCAAAACCCGCCTCGGGAGTTAAAACAACACGCAAATGCAGACATAGAACCTCATAGATATTAGGCACGCGTTACAACTTATAGGAATCGATTCCGATATACGGAGGCCAAGTTATCAGCACGTTTGCCTAACTTGCAAAAACTTAGAATAATAGTAAAAAAAAGAGACCAAAACCCACATTGGGGGTCGAAACGACACGCAAATACAAAAATAGCACCGCATAGATATTAGGCATATGTTATAACTTACGGGACTCTATTTCGTTATACGGAGGCCGAGTTATCAGCCCGTTTACCTAACTTACGAAAACTTAGAACAATAGTCGAAAAAGAGATCAAAACCCGCCTCGAGGGTCAAAAATATACGCAAACACGGACATAGCAACGCATAGATATTAGACACACGTTACAACTTATAGAACTCGATTCTGATATACGAAGGCATAATTATCAGCCCGTTTGCCTAACTTACAAAAACTTACGAAAAATAGTTGAAAAAGAGACCAAACCCCACCTCAATCATCGAAACGAAACGAAAAAATAGACACAACATCGCATAGATATGAGGCATTTGTTACAACTTACGGGACTCGATTCCGATATACGGAGGCCGAGTTATCAGCCCATTAGCCTAACTTACGAAAACTTTGAATAATAGTCAAAAAAGAGACCAAAATCTGCCTCGGGCGTCAAAATGACACGCAAACATAGACATAGAACCGCATAGATATTAGGCATGCGTTACAACTTAGGGGAATCGATTTTGATACACGGAGGTCGAGTTATCAGCCCGTTTACCTAACTTACAAAAACTTACGAAAAATAGTCAAAAAAGAGACCAAAACTCGCCTCGGGCGTCGAAATGACACGAAAACACATACACAGCACTGCATAGATATTAGGCACGCGTTATAACTTACAGGTCTCGATTCCGATATACGGAGGCTTAGTTTTCAGCTCGTTTGCCTACTTTGTTAAAACTTGAAGAACACAAACTAAAATAATTTAAATATGTTCTCTTTTCGACTTTTGTATTAATATTTTAATTTTGTAGGGTCTTGTTGATGAGACTCGTGGAGGTGGAGGCAGCGACACAGGCGATGATCGTGGAGGTGATGGTGATGGCTGCCGAGTTGATGGCAAGCAGACTCTACAGGGTGGGACCGACGGTGGGACTGGCGATGGGACCGGTGATGATGGTACTGACACTCCTGATTTGGAGTTGTAGTTAGTTTATATTTATATTTTGACTTTCATGTATGTACTTATACAATTTTTGAGTTGTACAGACTAGAGTTTTGTATCTAGTTAGGTTGATGGTTTATATATCTAACTTCACTAATGAAAGTTTCATGACGATTATATTTTGTATCTGCATCGTACGTATATTATTTATATGATAATATACGGTGTCTACATATTTGATGGCTGATAGCAAAAGATATTTGATTGTTATGATAATATCGTACGATATTTGATTGTTATTTGATGATTTTTCATTAGTTTATACAGGTACAAATATGTATATATACGTAAATAAACAGGGGAATTTTGATATTTCAAAATTAAATATTTTAAAATTAATGTCATTGGAGACGGTGCCCCTGTCACTAATGACCTACAGCGACAGTTTTGGCAACAGACAGTTGATCCTTTAAATAATAATATAATAACTCATTCCTGAAGAACAATAAGTTATTGGCGACGACTAATTCATCAATTAGCCGTCGCTAATGACATTTAAATAAATAATTTCTAATGGTCATTGGCGACGAACAGTCCGTCGTCACAGCCGTCGCCAATTAGTCATGGCCGACAGTCTGCCGTCGCCAATGATTTTGTTACCGACGGCCGTCGACGGTAGACAGGGACAACGACCTATGGGGCGACGGTAGTGGCGATGGGTATTGTCATCGCCAATGACCTCATTGCCGACCGTAGATGAGTCATTGGCAATGGCAAGGCCCGTCGGCAATAACCCTTTTTTTTGTAGTGTGTATCATTCTTACTTGGTTGCAGTTTAAACCATGAAGAAAATTGAACATGACTTTTCATGCTTCTCTCGTTCTAACTTATAGATCTGCTCCAGCTTCAATCTTTGAAAAAGTGAAGGTTTTGGTATATAGAGAGAAAGGTGGTTAAATCGTATTTTTGCACAGACAAAATGTATAAAAATCCATGCACGCGACAATTTCCAGCAAAAATTAGGTCAGAATATCGGATTAAATGTGTATTGGTAATTAAGGTTGTGTTTGATAAAACTGAATACTAAGATATGAACAGTTTAGACATCTAAATAATATAGAGCATCTGTCTAGAATTGTATATGAATGAAGAAATGCTATTTGATAATTAATTTTTTTTAAATGTCTTAATAACACTATTTTACCATTTTAACCTTCCACCCAATATATTCAATTTCAGAAAAAACAAAAAAAAAGCTCCTCTACGCTAGGGATGTTTTCTCTCTCCTCAAAACTAAGGCCACCCATATCTCCCCTTTTCTCTTTAATAATCCATGACTTTTTCTCATATAAAGTATTCAATCCCCACCAGAAATAACTGACCAACCTAAAACCATAGAAACAACCGAAATTCTAGTACAAGAATCATCAGATCCATCACCGATCGATGGTGGTATCGAAGAAAATTGAGTAAACCCAGAGGGGGAGACCAATTTAGGAGGTGAAGAGGAAGAAGAGGAGGGAAAATGTGGGTTTTGCTCAAGAATCGGAGAAAGAGAAAGTGGAAATTCATGTTGAACTGGAGAAATATTCTGAAGAGAAGGGTATTTGACAAATTTGAAGCAACACGAGGCTTCTTGACTGAAAATTCATCCAGATTTTTGGAAGGTGAGGAAATTTTTTTAGGTAACTTAAGGGAAGGAGAGATCTTATGGCATACTGGATATATTCTTAATAATTATACTGAATATTGCTTAAACTCGTTCACAGTGATCTATGAGATGAATGACTTCAAATCTTTTATGGATCTCCTTGATCAATATTAGCTTGGAAATGGGGTTTCGCATAAGATGTTCAATAATTTAATATTATGATTGAAACAAGATCATGTTGGCCTACTGCTTATTTTTGATGATGGAAAAAAGGTTATAATCAATTTGGGCGAAGAGGGAGAGGGATACAAAAGGGAATTTGTAATATTGAGTAGGTTATTTTTGTCCAAAAAAAAAGAAGAAGAAAAACTCGCTCACATGCCTCCCGATGGTTTAGCTCTATATTTATGTCTAACCGATTAAGAGGCACTAAGAGGGAAAAACAAAAATTGTCAAACAAGTTTTGTCTCTGACCGAATCAGAGGCATATCCATTAAAAGTTAATCAGATGTAATCAAACACACCCTAAATCGTATAAGAGAGACATATCGAGAGAATTGATAATTTGTGGACATAATTATCAAATGGGTACAACTTTGAACGACAAAACTGCTATTAGTCCTATTTTGAAATACTAATTTACCTCATATTATCACATTTTCTTTCCGTCTTATATGAGAGCTGTATTTTCATTCCCTACATATTTTGAGACTTTCTTTCCTTTTGTTATGAGAGATATAAAATTGAAAAATATATATTCCATTATCGGTTTATAGGCCATCATTATGTTTTTGTAGTCATCAAATGCATTCAACAATAAGAGTTCACAAAACGAAATTAAATGGAAAGACAAAGTGGCACAGTCAATGCATTTTTTCCAGCAATATCATATTTCCTTCATGAAGAGATGTAAATCACATCCACATCATCAATGTAAAGTGTTAATGCCAAGTTTCGTCGATGCGTCCAATCCCAGAATCCACGCGCTTGAACCTGCACAATAACGGATCACACACGAAGCTTGACGGCCTGGGCCGCCCGCCGAGGGATAGCTCCGGTGTGAGAATAAGTACAGGTCGTTCACAAGGTTTAACAATGGAGGCTTTAGTGTTTAGTGCTGAAAGATGTATTACCTGTTTACCATAGTCAAGCCTTGTATTTATAACTTTTCTCACTTCTTTAGAATCCCTTTCCGAGTCGGATTAGGACTCCTAAATAAGGTAGTTACCTATATTTGGGTCCAACACAATCTCCTTAAAAGGTGTAAGTAGAATCCAATTCAAACACTACCTTTGGAGTTACCTTATTTAAATATGGTTAGGACTCCAGACTCTGTACGCAGGATAGCCCACTATACAGGCCCAACCCTACCAAACCCATTATCTGGTCTGAGCTTCGGCCCAAAGGACTCGAAGGCCCGACCCCGAACATCACAAACTACAGCAGGGTTCCAGCCCAAAGAAGTCGGATACCGAACCCGAGCCCCTCCAACTACTTCGTGGGCTTCGGCCTATTGGGCCTATAAACCCTTTCTAATGTCGAGCCCTAGGCCCACCTGGAGATCGATAAAATGCTCCCGAACATTGTCCCCCAGTCTCTTGTTATAATTTATTTATAATCAGAGACTTGAAAGGACACGAATTTAAATAGTCCCGCCAGAAAATGATGAGTTGTCTCGGGAACCCAAATGGTTCTTTTTAGATTTTGGAGCTGGTGCACGTCTCCCCATGACCAGGCCCCACTTGTCATAAATAGTCGCCTTGGAGATCCGTGTCAGTCACGCTATATAAACCTATATCCATCCATCACTGTCACCTTTTCGAGCCTTTCATCATTTCAAATTCCTCTCTTAAACCTTCCGGCAAAGGCGATTTTCGGCGAGCTTCTTTCTTTTGCATTTCCAATTTTCAGCTTATTTTTGCTCTCCAAATCTCGCCTTTGTTCATCTTTCTCTTCAATGGCTGATTCTACCCCTGAGCAAACCTCTAACATTGATGCAACCACAATTCCTCCTTCCATTGGTACCACTGACCTGGTACTAGTGGATTTTTCAGCACCACCGTCTGACACTACCACTTCCTCTGTTCTTCCTATACCGATTAGTACCGAAGCCAAAATTCAAAACGTCTATCACTCCGAAATAGAGTTTTCTCATATCAATACCAAGTCCACCGTCGTCTCATCCCAACTGTCCGATATTCGGTCTCTTTTCAACATTCTGAAAGAGTATAAGCTTCGGGTGCCCGAATCTGAAGAACGAATGTTCTGGAAACCCGAAGACGAGTGGGTTCTCGTTCCCCTATATGTTCTGAAATACGGGGTTCGGTTCCCACTTCATGAGTTCATCTCGTCTTTTCTTTATTTTGTGGGGATCGGGTTCGCACAACTTGTGCCGAACTCGTATATCCACCTTATATCCTTTATTGCCCTATGCCAGGAGCTAGGCACCACTCCTGGCCTTGATTTCCTCTTTGCTCTATTCACCGTCGGTAGGTCAAAAAAACCTGGTCTTCAGCAGTTAAATAAACAAGCAAATCGAGTCGTCCCCATCAAGCCCCCCTCGAGCAACAAAGGGTGGCATCCACAGTGGATTTATGTGAATGGGACTGACCTTCAACTTCTTCCCCATTGGGCCCATCCCGAGGACCCTATCGTCAAGGTGTCTAAGTTCCCGAAGGGTAGAGCTAATGCTTTCAAGGAGTTCTACAAGAAGTGGAGTAAGACCGAATGGCGTCTGTTGGTTTTGTCCGACGAGACATGGTTGTACAAACATGGGTGTAAGTGTCTCACTCTGAACCTTTACATAGTTCCCATATCTATCGTCTAGCTTCTATAATCATCTTTCTAACTCGTTCTTTTTGGTGAAGTGACAATTTTCAAGCCCGAAGGGGCCGCTAAGTCTTTAACCCCTCTTCCCATCCAAATCGAGTCGATCCGTCTTCCCGTCACTGACGAGACGGTCGAGGAGGAAACCATCTTGATTACTGAACTCTCCACAGGTTCTGCATCTGGTCCCACCTCCCCAAACACTACTGCTGACCCACCCAAGAATGTATTGAAGATGAACCGATCCGAGAAGATGGATTTGCTCAGACAGAGTAAGAAGAAGCCTTCTACTAAAGCCCCCTCCAAGCCCTCTTCCTCAGTGGTTCTGAAGCCATCTCCAACTCCGCCTCCAGTTATCATCCGCGAAGATTCAGAGGAAACCGAAGAGGTTCCTCTCGATCATCATGCAAAGAGGCCTCGTTTGGCCGAAGATTCGCATCTTCAATCGGTGGATGCCGATCCTCTTCCTAGTTCAACCCCAACTTCCCGACCTGTTGCTGAAGCCAGTTCTTTTCGTGGGTCGCCGACCACATTTTGGCCAAGGAGCCCTTTTGAGATTTTTCCTTTTAACACGCACGATCATTTCAAGTTACGAGGGGATGACGAGCGGCTCAAGGGATTTTCTTCTGAGGAACTCTTAGTGGCCTATATCAAGGCCCAATGTCAGGTAAACCTGAGGTCTGAACACACTTACTTTTTTGGTCTTTTATGTCTCGTAACTTATGTATGTCTCCGAATGTTTGTAGGCTAACGCTATCCTCGCCCGAACCGTTATGCCCATAGCTCGTGCTACGAAAAATGAATCTCGGGTTTTGACCGATATGGAGCTACTCGGAGCTGAGGTTCGGCGTCTTCGGTAGGACTTGGAAAAAGAAAGGGAGCTTCTGGTAGAGGCTTAGAATAAAATGGTAGAGGCTGATCGTCGGGCTGCCGAACTAGAGGAACAATACTCTCTACTTCAGCAAGAGTTCGTCGGCCTCGATGGTCATGCCAAAAAGCTTGTTCGGGATAAGGAGCTTCTGACCGAGGAGAACAAGGATCTGAAGGCGGCCCTTCATGCAATTGAGGACAAGTTCTCCGGAGTTCATGGTCAACTGAGGACGCTGATTCAGGAGAACAACACCTTGGGGGAAAAACAGACCGTCGTCAAGCAGCTAGCCATCAAGGAGTATGAAGAATCGCCTGCCCTGGCTGATAAGATCATGACCCAGTTTGCTGAAGGTTTTGAGGCTTATCGGGAAAAGGCTCGGGCGAAGCTAATTTCTGCTGGGCAAGATGCTGCAATCCTTGATTCTTTTGATGAAGAATTCGAATCTGACGATCATACCTCACAGGGATAGATAGTTTGTAGGACCTGTGATTTTTGTAATTTTGTTTTACTTTGTGTGTAACTTGCCGATCAATTATGCTTGTGATGTTTTATCGATCAGTTAAGTTGTTTCTGACTTTCTGATCGATTTAACCCAAGGCTTGTCAGATCGGAGTTGTAAAACTTTTGAATGTTAATGAAGTAAAACATTTGATAGTATTTTTCTCGATCAGTTATGCTTGTGATGTTTTACCGATCAGTTATGCCATTTCTGACTTTCTGATCGATTTAACCCTGAAGCTTATCTGATTAAAAATTACTGTTTCCCGATCAGTTATACACATGACTTTTGCCGATCAGTTATATCATCTCCGACTTTCTGACCGGTTTAAATCCGAAGTTTGTCTGATCAGGTACATAAAATCGTGTGAACATAAATGAAGTAAAACATTTCTGAAGAAAAATCTCATTTATTTCATTGATGAATAAAACGGTTACAAGAATAAAGAATGACATAACTTTCACTGGTAAAATTTTCTAAGTCTTCCAATATGTCATGTATTATCTACTTCCGAATCATCCATTACTCGAAGCCGGTAAGTACCTGGCTTCGGCACCTCTACCACCTCATAAGGTCCCTTTCAGTTAGGCATCAGCTTACCGGTGTTCTGGAGGGTTGATGCCTCCAACTCCCGAAGGACCAAATCCCTAACCTCAAATCTCCTCTGTTTCACCTTCTGATTATAGTGTTGGTATGTTCTCTTCTGGTATATGGCTAACCTTATCAGAGCTGAGTCCCGAACTTTTTCCAACAGATCTAAATTTAACCGTAGCCCCTGATCGTTGTATAACTCCTTGTATTGGCTGACCCAAAGTGTAGGAGATCTGATCTCAACGGGTATGAGTGCCTCAGTCCCATATGTCAGTCGAAACGGTGAATCTCCGGTAGTTATTCTCGGGGTAGTCCGATAAGCCCACAAAACACTGAGTAGTTCTTCTGGCCACCTACCCTTCAGCTCGTCTAGACGCCTTTTAATTCTGTTGAGCAGGGTTCGGTTAGTCACTTCTACTTGGCCATTAGATTGAGGGTGAGCAACTGAAGTCTTTCGATGCTGAATCCCCAATTCTTTCAGAAATGTTTCAAATTTTGACCCTAAAAACTGCCTGCCATTATCCGAGACCACTGCCATCGGGATGCCAAAGCGATAAACGACTACCTCCTTGAAAAACTTTAGACATTCTTGTTTGGTGATCTTCTGCAGTGGCTTAGCTTCCACCCACTTCGTCATGTAGTTGATAGCCACGATCACGAAACTGACTTGTCCCTTGGCCTTCGATAGAGGCCCTAAGATGTCGATTTTCCATCCAGTGTGGGATGGTGCTGTTCAGCTGGCACTTAGGACACTTTCTGATGAACTCTTTGGCTTCCGTATAGATAGTCGGTCAGTAGTACCCCTGCCTCAAAATCTTGTGTGCCAGTGACTTAGCCCCCATGTGATCCCTATAAATCCCTTTGTGTACTTCCCGAAGTGTATAATCCGCTTCAGATGGAGTTAAGCATTTGAGCAGTGGGGAGCTAAAGGCCCTTCGGTACAGGTCTCCGTCAATAAGGACGAAGCTCGAGCTCCTGTGCTTGATTTTTCTTACTAGGATTCGGTCCGAAGGTAGAGTCCCATCTGCCAGATATGTGATGTAAGGTGTGAGCCAGCAGTCGAGTCGGTCCAAAGCTAGCACGGCCGTCTTCAGAACATTTGGCTATTCTAAGACCTCCAAATACACTGACTCGTTGAAGGGGCTTGCTTCGGTAGTTGCCAATCTAGCTAGAGCATCTGCTACCATGTTGTCTGGCCGATCAACTCCCTGATAACTATGTGAGCTGAAGTACACGAGCTTATCCTTCACCTCGGCCAGGTATTTTGACATTTTCGTCCCCCACGCCTCATACTCTCCTGATAACTGCTTAACTACTAGTTGTGAATCACTATAGATGACTATCCTCTGTACTTCCAAGCTTCGGGCCAACCGTAGTCCGGCTAGAATGGCTTCATACTCTGCCTCATTGTTTGTGGCCTTAAACTAAAATTGAATTGCCTGTTGGACTTTGAACCCTTCAGGACTCGTCAGAATGACCCCTGCTCCACTGATGTCCGAAGTTGACGACCCATCTACATATAAAGTTCACGAGGTTTGTCCCTGTTGAGCTTTGGTAACCGTACTCACATCCGGTTCTGTAAAAGAGCATTCCACCACGAAGTCGGCCAATGCCTGACCCTTGATCGCCGTTCGGAGATGATATTCTATAGCAAATTGCGTTAACTCCATCGCCCATGCGGCTAGTAGACCTGATATTTCTGGCTTATGCAATACTTTCTTTAACGGTTGATCCGTATATACCACCATCACCCGACCCTGGAAATAATGCCGAAGCTTCCTACTTGCAATGATCAAGGCATATGTGAATTCTTCGGGCCCTTACTATTTCAAAGCAATTTTCTAGGTCCTCCAGATAATCCCGGAGGGATATACTTTTCACAATCATGTCGTCTACATATACTTCCATGCTTCGCCCTAGCTGCTTTCTGAATACGAAGTTCATCATCCGCTGGTACGTTGCCCCGGCATTTAGTAACCCGAAGGTCATCTTCCGGTAAGCGTAGATGGCCCGATGGGTAATGAAATTGGTCTTCGGGATGTCCTCCTGGTTCATCAAAATCTGGTGGTATCCCGAGAAGGCATCCATGAAGCTTAACATACCGTGCCCCGAAGTGGCATCAATCAATTGGTCTATGTTAGGCAAAGGGTAGAAATCTTTCGGGCACGCCTTATTCAGATCGGTTTAATCAATGTATAACCTCCAATTTCCATTCTGTTTCTAAATCTCGAAAATGAATCCCGCCTCCAGTAGTTTAGTGATTTCCTCATTTATGATCTTCTGCCTTTTCGAGGCGAAAATTCTTCTTTTCTGTATCACTAGTTTTCTCTTTGGGTCTATATGCAGACTATGTAGAGCTACCGACTCACTTACCCAGGGCATGTCACTAAACTCCCAAGTGAAGATATCGACATATACTCGAAGCAAATCTATCAGTCCCGCCCGAAACGACTCTGTCAATCCCGATCCAATCTTGATCAACTTCTCCGTGTTTCCTGGAACAAGTTCCACATCCTTAGTCTCTTCGGTAGACAGGGCTAGTGGTTCCGTGCTACTTTCAGTGAATGGCTCGATTTTAATTGCCATTGTCTGTTTCAGTTTGCTAACCCCGACCCCCGAGGAGATCAACGTGTTCCGATAACACCTTCGGGCAATATCAAGATCGCCTTTTACCTCCCCAATCCCGTTTGGTGTCGAAAACTTGATTTTGAAGTGCGGTATAGATGTCACCGTTTGCAATGCTGCTAACGTCGGCCTTCCCAAAATGGCGTTGTTCGCTAAGTCAACCTGTACCACAAAAAATTTGACTAGGATTTCTACCTGCTGAGGGGCTGTGCTGAACCTGACTGGCAACTCGATGGTGCTCGAAACATGCACCGGGTCCCCACTAAAACCGTACAACGGGCCTTCTCCGCCTAGCTCCATCTTCTTTCCTTCCAGATCCAACCTTTGATAGGCGTGAGTGTACAGTGTGTCGACCGAAGACCCATTATCGATCATCATCCTTTTCATGTCGACAGGCCCTATCTGAGCCGTTATTACCAATGCTCCATCATGTGGTTCAATGGGGTCAGTAGGGTAATCGTCATCTAAGAAATAAATAGATACTCCCGAGTAAGCCTTGCCATTTCTGGGGGATGAGTTTGCTACTGACAACACGGCTTCGAGATGTCCGCTTCTTTTCCTTCCGGTTACACGCCCTACCGAACCGCCCGAAATTACATCAATCACACCTAGGGGTTGCGTGTTCGGTTGCGACTGTATTTCCCCCGTCGGCCCTCTGTTTTCCTCTCGAGGTGCCTCGTAGCCTTCCCGACCGACCACGTACTGCACTAATTGGCCATTCTGAATGTTTTTCTCAATCAAATCCTTCAGATCGTTACACATCTCCGTCGTGTGCCCGCGACATTGATGGTATTCACAATATTTGTCCCGACCTCTCTTGCCAGGTTTCGGATGCGTCGAACATGGCTCGAAAAATGGTTTGTTCCGCATCTCCTCTAGTATCTTTGACTGGTCAATGTTGAGGGTGGTGTAAACTTTGTTGACATTTCTGTTTGGGAAGGGTGGTCGGCCACTTCCCGAACCCCCACCATTATTTCTTTTCCTGCTGTAGTTATCCGACCTCCCCTGATTGTCCGATCGTTGATAGCTTTGTTTGTCTCTATCTTTGGACTTTTCATAAGGTTGGGAGCGTGGTCCGAAGTTCCCCATTGCCTCCTCAATTGCTATGAATCCCTCGGCTCGATGGAAGGCTTCTGTCAAATCTGCTGGAGAGCTGATCACCAGGTCCTTCATCAATTTCTTCGACTTGCCGATATCTAAGCCAATTGTGAAGAATCCCAAGGTCTGTGGGGAATTCAATTCTGCTACCAACCCCACCGCTTCCCAAAACCTCTTGACGTATTGGCCCAGGCTCTCATCTGACTTCTGTCGAACCTGCATGAGGGAAGCCGTGATCTTTCCTCGCCTTCTGTTGCTCCCGAACCGGGCATGAAACTTCTCCCGAAGATCATGCCATGAATTAATCGACCCTGCCGCCAAGGTTCCCATCCACTCTCGCGCACTTTTTTTCATAGTAGTCGCGAACATATGACACTTGGTAGCGTCCGAATGTCCGTAGTATGTCATCAGTCTATCAGACCTGTCTGAATGGTCGTACGGATCCCCAACTCATCATACGTCTCCAACGGGGGCATCTTCTTTTTGGGATTGACGGTAACATGGTTTATCTTGGGCGAGAAAGGTGACCCTAGACAAGCCGAAGGTGTCCCCATCGAGTTCTTCGCCACCAGCAGTTTCTCTAATTCAGCCACCCTTCGAGCGAGGGGGTTGGACTCCTCTTTACGAGGGGATAATCTGGGTCTGTCCCTCTCGTATTCGAGAGACGCGCCCCTCCTCCCCTGTCCCGATTTGCACAGATGCTCCGATCTCCGTTCTGTTGAACGGTTCCCTCTTCTGCTTTGGCTGCCACGGGATTGACTCCTGTGCCTGCTCCTTTCTCTTCCTACCACTCCCCGTCGAGGTGACCGGGATCGACTCCGATGCCTGCGCCTTATTGAGGATACCTCTTATTCTCCAGCCATCTTTGTCATCTGCTGTTCGAGCTCCTCCTGCTGAAGGCGTAGGGCCATTATGGCATCTTTGTTATGTTGCATCTTCTTCTGCAAGATGAACTCTCACTGGTCTCGGCTGTCTTCCCCTCGGTCCTTTCCTCGCACCTCCAGTGCCCGAGAGTTGTTTTCATCTGCATGACTAGCCTGATTGGGCGTGTACTGGCTGTCGTGGAAGAGTTTTTGCCAGAGGGAAGCAACCGGCTTCTCCTGATCCTCTTGGACTCTAGAGCCCAGTCTGTCCTTCACCGACTCACCTGGGTGGTCTGGTGGGTCTTCGCCTTCTCCTGGTTAGAAGCACTGGTATCCCTGCTCGCCATGACTTTCTACCGGAGAAGCTAATTGGGATTGTAAAAAGCACTAAAGCCCTCCTTCTAGCGCCAATGTTAACGCCAAGTTTCGCCAGCGCGACCAATCCCAGAATCCACGCTCTTAAACCTGCATAATAACGGATCACACACGAAGCTTGACGGCTTGGGCCTCCGGGGGATAGCTCCGGTGTGAGAATAAGTACAGGTCGTTCACAAGGTTTAACAATGGAGGCTTTAGTGTTTAGTGCTCAAAGATGTATTACCTGTTTATCGTAGTCAAGCCTTGTATTTATAACCTTTCTCACTTCCTTAGAATCCCTTTCCGAGTCGGATTAGGACTCCTAAATAAGGTAGTTACCTATATTTGGGTCCAACACAATCTCCTTAAAAGGTATAAGTAGAATCCAATTCAAACACTACCTTTGGATTTACCATATTTAAATACGGTTAGGACTCCAAACGCTGTACACAGGATAGCCTACTGTACAGGCCCAACCCTACCGAACCCATTATCTGGTCTGAGCTTCGGCCCAAAGGACTCGAAGGCCCGACCCTGAACATCACACACCACATCAGGGTTCCGGCTCAAAAGACTCGGATACCGAACCCGAACCCGAACCCCTCCAACTACTTCGTGGGCTTCGGCCCATTGGGCCTATAAACCCTTTCTAATGTCGAGCCCTCGGCCCACCTGAAGATCGGTAAAACGCTCCCGAATACAAAGTATTATTTATCTTTGATATTTTTGGTTTATTGTTCAATTTTATATTTGTGATGTTTGAAATAAATTATTTTTACTCTTAAAACATATCAAATAATTAGTCTGTAGCGAAATTATACAATCCATCCCACATCAATTTATTACCACTGCAGTGCACACCTGTTTGATCTGGTCCAATAAGCATATTGGACCACCTCCTTACCTAAAAGGTTCAATCACCATACACCAATTCTTGACTAACTATTTTGGGTCCTTCTCCATCGAGAGTCAACTTCCATCAAAAATTGAACATATTCTTTTCCATCACTGCATATCTCTAATTTTTGGCTAAATATTTTCAGTCCTCTTCTCCATCGAGAGTCAACTTCCATCAAGAATTGAACATCTTCTCTTCAATCACCACGGATCACCAATTCTCGGCTAACCAATCTCGAAAAAAATTCTTGGCTAACCTATCAAGAATTCAACATCACCATCGAGAGCACCTTGAGAGAAACTGTAATGACCCCAAAACAGGTCCATTCCATCCAACCTATTCTGAGTCGCCAAATACATGGTACAGAAAATAACTACAACTTTATTACAACAATTGTCATGCAAAATACAACAACACATATGCTGTCAGTTTGGATACAAATATATACCAAATGTGACTCATGTCCTAATCGTGGACAGCACCTCACAATGATACCTTACATAAAGGTATAGTCAAAAACTGTTTTAGAAATTAAAATCTTTGGAAAGTGCTCAAGGAAACCTTTGTATATGGGAGGCCATGCGTCTAGGTTATGATAGATATCATATGGCCACAGAATTATCCATGGTTGACCCAATAGATCCCAAAAAAAAAATGAGAAGATTACTATCATATTCTTCCCAATGGTGATTCTTCTCTTGACATATCATTATCTCCACTGTCTCTAATTGAGAATTATACTTCAAACAAACACCAAGATTATATAGATAGTGCTCGTAAATATACTCAGCAAGTGGATGAGCACAATCCTGTCTTATGATGACACCAGGTTGTATGTCATTAGACATCTTATATGATAGTGGCAAAACACCCTTCCAACGTTGGGTTCGCTTCACCCTAGATGATTCACCAAATATAACTACTAAATGATGACCACCATTCTATTCCCCTATTACCCCCGCTCGACCCGGCTATACTCTTATTACCTGAAAGGAATTGTGAAACAGAAGGGTGAGCACAACTAGCCCAGTAAAGAATATCATGACTAAAGATAATTAAATTATCAATAGCCTTCAATAGAATTAAATCAGAGATTTAGAACATGTGGTAGATGATAAAAAAAATTTCAACCATAGTTACAGCGGAACGAGCAAACTATTAGAAGAGTCAAATAGACCATAAAGTCTATTATCTTCTCCACATTAAAAGTTCACCAATAATATTTTATCCCTGTAACATTAATCAACAGTTCCTTTTCACAATTATATGAATAACTCATAATCATAATTGTAATTCTAAATTCCTCTTCGCATCCAGGACGAAGATAATTTTCTTCACATGTCTTTACCTGAAACATCAAAGATCATGGTTATACCAAATCACAATTCCTATTCATAATCATGCTAACAATTTCATCTTTGCACTACGACCAAAGATATTCATCAACAGACCATCTTTGCACTACAGGCCAAAGATATTCAACAACAGGTCATCTTTGCACTACGGGCCAAAGATATTCAACAACAGGTCATCTTTGCACTACGGGCCAAAGATATTCATCAACAATTCATCTTTGCACTGCAGGCCAAAGATATTCCTCAATAGTTCATATTTGCACTACAGGCTAAATATATTTATATCTCAAAGAAATATATAATCGTTTTAGAATTTATATAACAAAAAATATAACCATGTTAATCAATTCATCTTTACACTTAAGTTAAAGATATTCAATTATAAATTCAATGGTCATGATCATACTAGTTAACAATTCATCTTTGCATTACAGGCCAAAGATATTCCTCAGTCACGATCATACCAATAATTTACCCATCTTTACACTCAAGTGAAAGAGAAATTCAACATCAGGGTTATAAAAATGTTATATATGATAATAAAAATAATATGATCAACAACTGCATTTATTTTCGAGAGCAACAATCATAAATCAACGATAATTTGGTCAGAAAAAGAAACAAATTTTTATCGTGAATAGTGCCCGTGAATAGTAACTCGTGAATAGTAACTCATGAATAGTAACTCGTGAATAGTAATTCATGAATAGTAACTCATGAATAGTACTCCGTATTCGTACATAGTACCGTATACGTAAATAATGTCATATACGTAAATAGTGCCATATACATGAATAGTGCCGTATACGTAAATAGTGTCGTATACGTGAATAGTAACCCCGACTCAAAAAGGTAGAAATTTTACAATAAAATCCATACCAATATTTCAGTATAATGATATTGGAAGAATAAAATCATTATGAAGAATATAACATTCCTTAATATCCCTTACTATCCCTTACCTCAAAAGTGCAGTATTTGTGACTAGAATGCAAAGTCGAAGGAAACTTGCATTGAATAGCAACTCTCAAAGTATCTAAATACTCACAAAGTATGCTTCATAATATAGAGAGAGAAAGAGAGAAAGCTTATGTTTCTGGTGCTATTTTCAATTCTAACTTAGCCCTCTATTTATAGGAAAATATTAGCACGCCGAAGCAGACTTAAACTGCAACCTGATGACTTTACCTGCTACTATTCCCACCCACCACATTTGAATAAAAATCTCAGCATATTTCTTCACCCACCAAGAGTGGGGCCCATCAATTCTAGAATTTTTTACCAAAATGATTAACTCCGAAAATTCAATAATTTCTGAACCAGTCATCTCGTAAAATTCATAACAAATCATACGTTCATTTTTAACGGTTCAAAATTTGTGGATATATACTCAACATATATATGTATAACATATCCAAAATCCACAACGATCCAACGGTCGGATTAAAAATTATAACCCTCGCAAAATATCTCAAAAACCCTAATTTGATTTTCAATACCTCCGTTCCGACAAAAATACAGATAAAATACCTCAACATTAACTCCTTCATTTTTAACCACAAAAATATATCCCTTATTTATATCCACATAAAATAAATATTTCTTTATCATATGAATCAATAATTAATTATTCACAAATAATATTACAGAATCACATTTATGACAACCAGGCCGTTCCCAGGAAAGAGGGGGCTTTCCAATAAGGATTTCTCCTTACTGGCGCGCAATTAGATGACCAAACCTCTCCTTAGACAGAACTTTCTAGACATTGCCAATAATGCTATCTAATAATATTATTTAAATAATATGAATTATTGATCTGATAATGGAAAGTATTGTACAACAACAATTATTGAACAACAATAATATAAAATTTTAACGTAGCAATTATTGAATCAATAAAATAAAATATTGAACAGTAATTACTGTAACAATTATTGAGTAGTGTCTTCTCACGTAAGAATCAATAATTCAAAAATACTGTGCAATAACGCGTATTATTATATTTTAATCACCGGGTATTCTAACAGTGTTAACGGTAACAACTACGCCGTTAATTAAAAAAACTCAATTTTTGGCATTATCTTCATCCGACCGTTTTTCGTTATGGGGCCTACAAGCAGTTATACCATCGTACGAATATTCCCCGACAGAAAGAATATTCCACGACCAACGAATATTCCCCGACAACAATGATTATTTTATAACCATTTTTTTATTTTAAAAAAATTCACATTTCACCCATAACTTTAACTTTTTATCAATTTAACAATTTACTGAATTGTAATTATAAGAAAAATTGAATACTTTTATTTCATAAAATTCGGGGTCTTACAATCTCCCCTCCTTATGAAATTTCGTCCTCGAAATTTACGTACCTGGTATTTCAAAGGGATGAGAATATCTTCCTTTCATTTCAGATTCCATCTTCCCTGTCATCATAATTTCTCCATTGCTCATCTCCTGTATTTCAAATATCATTCTAGAATACAGCTTCAAAATAAGGGTTAATTTAACAAATTAACATATCACATAATATCCCGATATTATGACTGACCAACAAATAAGCTTAGGTAGGACACACTAGCGAAGGATTTACTCATCTCTCCCCTCCTAGTTATATTCCCCGATCTCCGCCAAAGACCATATCCCTAAGCTCTGATACCAAAATGTAACGACCCCAAAACAAGTTCATTCCATCCAACCTATTCTGAGTCGCCAAATACATGGTACAGAAAATAACTACAACTTTATTACAACAATTGCGTGCAAAATACAACAACACATATGCTGTGAGTTTGGATACAAATATATACCAAATGTGACTAATGTCCCAATCGTGGACAGCACCTCACAATGATACCTTACATAAAGGTATAGTCAAAAACTGTTTTAGAAATTAGAATATTTGGGAAGTGCTCAAGGAAACCTTTATATATAGGAGGCCATGCGTCTAGGTTATGATAGATATCATATGGCCACAGAATTATCCTTGGTTGACCCAATAGACCCCAAAGAAAAACGAGAAGATTACTATCATATTCTTCCCAATTGTGAGTCTTCTTTTGACATATCATTATCTCCACTGTCTCTAATTGAGAATTATACTTCAAACAAACACCAAGATTATATAGATAGTGCTCGTAAATATACTCAGCAAGTGGATGAGCACAATCCTGTCTTATGATGACACGAGGTTGTATGTCATTAGACATCTTATATGATAGTGGCAAAACACCCTTCCAACGTTGGGTTCGCTTCACCCTAGATGATTCACCAAATATAACTACTAAATGATGACCACCATTCTATTCCCCTATTACCCCCGCTCGGCCCGGCTATACTCTTATTACCTGAAAGGAATTGTGAAACAGAAGGGTGAGCACAACTAGCCCAGTAAAGAATATCATGACTAAAGATAATTAAATTATCAATAGCCTTCAATAGAATTAAATCAGAGATTTAGAACATATGGTAGATGATAAAAAAAATTTCAACCATAGTTACAGCGGAACGAGCAAACTATTAGAAGAGTCAAATAGACCATAAAGTCTATTATCTTCTCCACATTAAAAGTCCACCAATAATATTTTATCCCTGTAACATTAATCAACAGTTCCTTTTCACAATTATATGAATAACTCATATTCGTAATTGTAATTCTAAATTCCTCTTCGCATCCAAGACGAAGATAATTTTCCTCACATATCTTTACCTGAAACATCAAAGATCATGGTTATACCAAATCACAGTTCCTGTTCATAATCATACTAACAATTTCATCTTTGCACTACGACCAAAGATATTCATCAACAGACCATCTTTGCACTACAGGCCAAAGATATTCAACAACAGGTCATCTTTGCACTACGGGCCAAAGATATTCATCAACAATTCATCTTTGCACTACAGGCCAAAGATATTCCTCAACAGTTCATATTTGCAATACAGGCCAAATATATTTATATCTCAAAGAAATATATAATAGTTTTAGAATTTATATAACAATAATTATAACCATGTTAATCAATTCATCTTTACACTTAAGATAAAGATATTCAATTATAAATTCAATGGTCACGATCATACTAGTTAACAATTCATCTTTGCATTACAGGCCAAAGATATTCCTCAGTCACGATCATACCAATAATTTACCCATCTTTACACTCAAGTGAAAGAGAAATTCAACATCAGGGTTATAAAAATGTTATATATGATAATAAAAATAATATGATCAATAACTGCATTTATTTTTGAGAGCAACAATCATAAATCAACGATAATTTAGTCAGAAAAAGAAACCAATTTTTGTCGTGAATAGTACCCGTGAATAGTAACTCGTGAATAGTAACTCATGAATAGTAACTCGTGAATAGTAACTCATGAATAGTAACTCATGAATAGTACTCCGTATTCGTACATAGTACCGTATACGTAAATAATGTCATATACGTAAATAGTGTCATATACGTATACGTAAATAGTGTCGTATACGTGAATAGTAACCCCGACTCAAAAAGGTAGAAATTTTACAATAAAATCCATACCAGTATTTCAGTATAATGATATTGGACGAATAAAATCATTATGAAGAATATAACATTCCTTAATATCCCTTACTATCCCTTACCTCAAAAGTGCAGTATTTGTGACTGGAATGCAAAGTCGAAGGAAACTTGCATTGAATAGCAACTCTCAAAGTATCTAAATACTCACAAAATATGCTTCATAATATAGAGAGAGAAAGAGAGAAAGCTTATGTTTCTGGTGCTATTTTCAATTCTAACTTAGCCCTCTATTTATAGGAAAATGTTAGCACGCCGAAGCAGACTTAACCAGCAACCTGATGGCTTTACCTGCTACTATTTCCACCCACCATATTTGAATAAAAATCTCAGTACATTTCTTCACCAACCAAGAGTGGGGCCCACCAATTCTAGAATTTTTTACCAAAATGATTAACTCCGAAAATTCAACAATTTCTGAACCAGTCATCTCGTAAAATTCATAACAAATCATACGTTCATTTTTAACGGTTCAAAATTTGTGGACATATACTCAACATATATATGTATAACATATCCAAAAATCACAACGATCCAACGGTCGGATTAATAATTATAACCCTCGCAAAATATCTCAAAAACCATAATTTGATTTTCAATACCCCCGTTCCGACAAAAATACAGATAAAACACCTCAACATTAACTCCTTCATTTTTAACCACAAAAATATATCCCTTATTTATATCCATATAAATATTTCTTTATCATATGAATCAATAATTAATTATTCACAAATAATATTACAGAATCACATTTATGACAACCAGGCCGTTCTTAGGAAAGAGGAGGCTTTCCAATAAGGATTTCTTCTTACTGGCGCGAAATTAGATGACCAAACCTCTCCTTAGACAGAACTTTCTAGACATTGCCAATAATGCTATCTAATAATATTATTTAAATAATATGAATTATTGATCTGATAATGGAAAGTATTGTGCAGCAACAATTATTGAACAACAATAATATAAAATTTCAACGTAGCAATTATTGAATCAATAAAATAAAATATTGAACAGTAATTACTGTAACAATTATTGAGTAGTGTCTTCTTACGTAATAATCAATAATTCAAAAATACTGTGCAATAACACGTATTATTGTATTTTAATCGCCGGGTATTCCAACAGTGTTAACGGTAACAACTACGCCGTTAATTAAAAAAACTCAATTTTGTCGTTATCTTCATCCGACCGTTTTCCGTTTTGGGGCCTACAAACAGTTATGCCGTCGTACGAATATTCCCCGACAGAAAGAATATTCCACGACCAACGAATATTCCCCGACAACAATGATTATTTTATAACCACTTGTTTATTTTAAAAAAATATCACATTTCACCCATAATTTTAACTTTTTATCAATTTAACCATTTACTGAATTGTAATTATAAGAAAAATTGAATACTTTTATTTCATAAAATTCGGGGTCTTACAGAAACACCAACCCTTAAAAGAGAATTCACCACCATCGTGTGTCTTTTGAAGAGGTTATCCATGATTTTTTTTCGCGTATCTTTTGAAAAGGTTCACTTGCCCGGGATCAAACTTCCGTAGCTCTGATACTAGTTTGTTAGAAAAACTCCAATTATAATTGTCTTTAATAAATTAAATAACAATCAACCCCAAACAAGTAATGCAACTCCACCAAATAAATTATAACTACAGAAAATAATATCACGAAAAATAAATTAAACACAAGACACCAAATTTTACGTGGTAAACTCTCTAAAATTAATAAGAGGTAAAAATCATGGGTCGAGCTCCGAAAATTCCACTATAATCAATTGTGAGTACAAATAGTACTTCCAAGTTTTATAACTAAAAACTTGAAATATTATGAAATTAAGAGAATATAAGAATACCTCAATTTGACTGAAAACTCAAATTATATCTCACCACCCAGAACCTCTGAATTAATTAAAGTTTTTAAAAAATTAATTGATCTGAAAAAAAATGATGAAAACCGGTGAATTAATAAACCTTCACAAAATCTCTCAATTTTCTAATATGCAGCCACTGTTTTTCTTCTGAATAACTTCACAGTTGTTTTTCCGTGAATAATCAACATTCCATGCATAAGCCATATATATACTGATGATATATAATGACTCCAATTTGGATTTGGATTGAACCCACAGTGTATCAATTTCCAATTTTATTCCAAGTCGCTTTCTTCCTAAACCAAGTCAACTTCGTAATTACTAAAATGCCATCCAAAATCCTTTTTTTCATATAATATATAATAGACCTATATATATTATATCCTGATTTGGTTTAGGAAAAATATATTATTTGGTTTACGATTTAGTTCGGCATATCATCCTCAGACGGACGGACAATCAGAGAGGACTATTCAAACTCTAGAAGATTTATTAAGACTCTGTGTCCTTGACTTCAAGGGAAGTTGTGACAAGTTCTTACCATTGGTGGAGTTTTCCTACAACAACAGTTATCAAGCAAGTATTGGCATGGCTCCATTCGAAGCATTGTATGGAAGAAAATGTCGTTCTCCAGTATGCTGGGATGAGGTGGGTGAAGCAACGTTGTTGGGACCGGAGTTGGTACGTATGACTACAGAAAAGATTCGAACGATCCGACAACGTATAAAAACCTCACAAGATCGACAAAAGAGTTATGTTGATCTTCATCGAAAGGACGTGGAATTTGATATAGGAGATCATGTGTTCTTACGTGTTGCTCCATGGAAAGGAGTTACGAGATTTGGAAAGAGAGGAAAGCTCAATCCTCGATTCATCGGTCCATTTTTAATCCTCGATCGAGTAGGAACTGTGGCTTATAGACTCGCTTTACCGCCAAGTATGTCTCGTGTTCATAACGTTTTTCACATATCCATGTTACGCAAATATGTGGAAGACCCGAACCACATTATTGAGTTAGAACAGGACGAAATAGCAGAAGATTTGACGTATGAAGAAGTTCTTGTTCAAATCTTGGATAAGAAGGAACATATTCTACGCTCCAAGGTTATACCTCAAGTCAAAGTTTTGTGGAGAAACCACGATGTTGAGAAAATGACTTGGGAGTTAGAATCTGAAATGAAATCAAGGTATCCTTACCTCTTCGACATACCAGGTACGTACCCTAATTTCGAGGGCGAAATTTCATAAGAATGGGAGGTTGTAAGACCCCAACTTTTATAAATAAAGATGAATTTTCTATAAATATCATTTTTGAATATTATGGAGTTAATTTGATATAATGTTATAGTTGTGGGTAATATTTATAAATTTTGCAAAGTACGCAAGTTGTTATATAATATTCGATTGGTCGGGGAATATTCGTTTTAACAGGGAATATTCGTACAATGGCACAATCGTTGGTGGACCCCACAACAGAATTATTGTCGGATTGAGAAAATGACAAAAATATTTTATTAAAAATAACGGCGGAAGTTTTACTATTGATACTGTTGAACTACTCGGTAGTAAAAGTATAGTAATACGTGTGGTTGCATAGTGGCACACGGTATTGATTATTAATGCTTATGTGAGAAGTCACTCAGTTTGATTCAATTGTTGTCAGTTAATAATATGAATTATTTAGCGATAATGACGTTTTGTTTTATTCGTATTATTAACGTAATAAAATAAAAACATCTTTTTATATAAAACAGAATACTTTATTAAAGTTATTCTATAAATAGAATATATTATATTTTATTTAAAAGATTTTTCTTTAAATATGGACCGTCAGATTAAAGTAATCAATCTGGACCGTTCATGGATTAGTTACTATGCATTCCATTTTTCTATAAATAGCAGCTCATTCCTTCATTATTTCTTACGAATTCACTGAACTCTAGAGAGAGAAACTATAGAGAGAGAGAAGAATAGTATTCTGCTACTTAACTACTTTCTTATTTCAGCTCTTCTTTAAAATGATAAGGGGTGTTATTCTTTCTTATTCATGAAGAGAACTGTTGTTATTTCATTTTTTATTATTCTGTTAGAATAACCTGTATATGCGGTCTACCCTATACTTGGTGACATTCTTATGTTATTCTGTTGGAACATCCTGTCTGTGTGTTTTACACCGGACCTAGTTCCGTTTTTATTATTATTCTGTTGGAACATCCTGTCTGTGTGTTTTACACCGGACCTAGTTCCGTCTTGTTATTATTCTGTTGGAACATCCTGTCTGTGTGTTATACACCGGACCTAGTTCCATTATTTATTATTCTGTCGGAATATCCTGTCTGTGCGTTTACGCCGGACCTGGTTCCATTATTTATTATTCTGTTGGAATAACCTGTCTGTGCAGTCTATCGCATGCCGGGTGATTTCTTTTGTTATTCCATTCTTTACTATACTCAGTTGGTTAAGTTTTAACTTTTATACTCCATGAAATTAGTGGAATATCTTTGATAATTGCGGTTCATCCAGTATCTTTTCAAGAAAATATTCTTCTAAGCATTCTTGAATTTTACTCCACAAAGCAGTATCATGTTGACAATTTGGACGTTGCTAATTCTTGGATAAATTAATTCTTGAACTTGTTTTATTGAATTCTTATATCATTGTCATCATCCTCATGCTTATAAAATGTTAAAAGTCATCTATGGCCTGTAGTGCATAGATGGACTTGGTATGATTATGATCAGAGATTATTCGGTATATTCATGACCGTAATGTTACAAATGATGTGGTAAAAGTCGTCATTGGCCCGTAGTGCGTTGATGGACAGTTGTTGGCATGATCATGACCATTAATGAATACACGAATATCCTTGGCCGTAGTGGAGGGGTGATTCGATGATGTGGATTATTTTATTAAGCTGAGTTCCAGCGATCACAGTGTTGAAAAACCTTTTAAATCATAAAAGATAGTAGAGTTTATTTTCTACTTGACTCTTTTAATGGATTGTTTGTTCCGCTGCAGTTAAACTTGATATCTGTTATATTTTTATCAGTTTAACATTGTTAAAGGCTAATGATAATTTATTCTGCATTATCTTAGTCATAATATTTCTTACTGGGCTAGTTGAGCTCACCCTTTCTTTCACTGTTCTCTTCAGAAAATGAAAACGTAGCTGGGACAAGTCGGGAAACGGAGTGATGGTCCGAATGATAGTATTAGTTAGTAGTCCTCACTATTCTATGTAATAGTGTGTTAATAAATGTAATGAGGACTCCTTTTGAGTATGAATACTCTCTAGAAGATAATATTTGTATTTAAACTCATAATTTATGTTTTGTCGTATTGTACACGACAGTTGTATTAGTAAGTTGTGTTTGTATTCTGTACTATGTATATGACGACCCAAGATGGGTGATGTATACCTAATTTTGGGGGCGTCACAAACTACTTCATGGGCTTCGGCCCATTGGGCCTGTAAACCCTTTCTAATGTCGAGCCCTCGGCCCACCTGGAGATCGGTAAAACGCTCTCGAACACAAAGTATTATTTATCTTTGATATTTTTGGTTTATTGTTCAATTTTATATTTGTGATGTTTGGAATAAATTATTTTTACTCATAAAACATATCAAATAATTAGTCTGTAGCGAAATTATACGATCCAACCCACATCAATTTATTACCACTGCAGTGCACACCTGTTTGATCTGGTCCAATAAGTATATTGGACCACCTCCTTACCTAAAAGGTTCAATCACCATACACCAATTCTTGACTAACTATTTTGGGTCCTTCTCCATCGAGAGTCAACTTCCATCAAAAATTGAACATATTCTTTTCCATCACTGCATATCTCCAATTTTTGGCTAAATATTTTCAGTCCTCTTCTCCATCGAGAGTCAACTTCCATCAAGAATTGAACATCTTCTCTTCAATCACCACGGATCACCAATTCTCGGCTAACCAATCTCGGAACAAATTCTTGGCTAACCTATCAAGAATTCAACATCACCATCGAGAGCACCTTGAGAGAAACACCAACCCTTAAAAGAGAATTCACCACCATCGTGTGTCTTTTGAAGAGGTTGTCCATGATTTTTTTTCGCGTATCTTTTGAAAAGGTTCACCAGCCCGGGATCAAACTTCCGTAGCTCTGATACCAGTTTGTTAGAAAAACTCCAATTATAATTGTCTTTGATAAATTAAATAACAATCAACCCCAAACAAGTAATGCAATTCTACCAAATAAATTATAGCTACAGAAAATAATATCACGAAAAATAAATTAAACACAAGACACCAAATTTTACGTGGTAAACTCTCTAAAATTAATAAGAGGTAAAAATCACGGGTCGAGCTCCGAAAATTCTACTATAATCAATTGTGAGTACAAATAGTACTTCCAAGTTTTATAACTAAAAACTTGAAATATTATGAAATTGGGAGAATATAAGAATACCTCAATTTGACTGAAAACTCAAATTATATCTCACCACCCAGAACCTCTGAATTAATTAAAGTTTTTAAAAAATTAATTGATCTGAAAAAATATGATGAAAACCGGTGAATTAATAAACCTTCACAAAATCTCTCAATTTTCTAACATGCAGTCACTGTTTTTCTTCTGAATAACTTCACAGTTGTTTTTCCGTGAATAATCAACATTCCATGCATAAGCCATATATATACTGATGATATATAATGACTTCAATTTGGATTTGGATTTGGATTTGGATTGAACCCACAGTGTATCAATTTCCAATTTTATTCCAAGTCGCTTTCTTCCTAAATCAAGTCAACTTGGTAATTACTAAAACGCCATCCAAAATCCTTTTTTTCATATAATATATAATAGACCTATATATATTATATCCTGATTTGGTTTAGGAAAAATATATTTCTTTCCATATTAGTCCCATACGGAAGTCTCCCAATTCCAATGTTACTTGGGAATTTCAATTCCTTTTCAATTTCAGAACATACATACTAAATTAAAAATACTTTTAATTTAAATAGGATAATCTCTTGAGTTTAGACCCCACAAACCCAACATAGTCATACTTGAGATATGAGAGAAAAATAATTAGTGCAAAATCAACAGAGATAAAATTGTCAACTATGTTAGATTTCATTATTCAAAATTATTTGATAGGAATTATGGATCGATGAAGCAAAATTTAACCTTTTGCAGTTTAAACTTTTCTAGTTTAAAATTTTGATGCTTAAATATAGGGTTGTAAATAGCGTCCCAAATATCTGATATTCACTCTGAAAATGTATCTGCATTCACATCAAAATAGATATTATTTGTATTTGTGTCAAAGCAAATATTATTAATTCGTATTCGTATCCGTTAATATCTATATCCCTAATATATATATATATATATATATATATATATATATATATATATATAGTCATGCTCTTTAAGGCTGTAATGTTATTTAACCATCCTGCTCTTGATCGGGATTGTATATATATATATATATATATATATATATATATATATATATATATATATATATATATACTAGTTGTGTCCCGTGCCTCCGACACTATATGAACGGTGGGATTTATCCCAAACTTTGGACGGCCAAGATGATTTATTAGGATGAGCGAAAAATTTAAAATCAGTTCTATTTTGTTAGATAGATGGTAAAACACTATAAACAAATAAAACAACTGTGAGCAAATCAATAAACAAATATTTATGCATTTTAAATAAGGATGTTTTTTTTAACTGCCTAAATTCACATTTGAAATCCCTGCAACATCACGAAGCCAATTAGCTAGTGAGGCTAGATTGACATAATGAATATTAATTACAGGTCCAGTGGAATATTGCCTAAGCTTCAAACCAGAAATATCTAACAAAGAAATCCAATTGATTGCATAATCAGCTATTTATATACTTTTAATTTTAAAGTTAGATCCCTTTATCTGAATATTGAATAATCAGTACTCCCTCCGTCTCAAATTAATTGCTCAGTTTTGACTTTTTAAAATTAAATTGACTATTTTTAAAACTAATCTTTTTACTATTTTTTGCTAAAATATAGATGAAGAGATTATAACCAAAAGAAAGTATATACAATTTATTACTAACCCTAATTTTTATAATTTTAGAAATATATTTATATATGTTTAATTATTAATTCTAAAAATAGTCAATTTGACTTTAAAAAGTCAAAACTGAGCAATTAATTTGGGACGGAGGGAGTATAATTTTAATGGCACAAACTGATCGATGAAGATTTTAATTAACAGGCTCACACGTTATCAATCTCCTGAAAATTAACAAATACTACCTCCATCCCATAATAACTGTCGTTTTAGAAGAAATTTTTTTCCCCAATTTATTTGTCGTTTACAACTTTCTAGGAGAATAAATTATTTACTTTCCTATATCACCCCTACCTTTTCTCATTGTCCCAATAAATTTTTCACTTGTATTAATAGTTTTCAACTTCCCATAAAGGGGTAGTGATGAAATTTCACACCAATTTTAAATAATAAATGATAGCACTAAATGACTTTCTTAATCCATGTGCATCAAGCTAAAGCGACAGTTATTATGAGATGGAGGGAGTATCTCTTATTATCCATGCGGTTGGGTCTAAAAACATACATTTCAAAATATATAGATAGCATTAATACTAATATATAGATAGCATGGTTCTATCTTCTATTTTATAATTATTGTCTACTTATACTCGAATTGTTCAAAATATTTTGGTCGAATCAATCATGATAATTGGAAATATAAGGTTTGAGATATACTCAATTCATTATTGTTCGCCGCAATGCCTAGACTACACAGGTCTAGAGTTAAATGTGAAACTGTTGTGAGAGAGAAGCTGATCAACTTTAATAAGAAAGCAAGAACTCGGAAGTATTTACAAAGTGTAACAAAATAACTAGAGCACTTTCGTTGACTTAATTTATTAGTACTGAAATCTTTATTTATAGACTGCTGCAACAGTTTACTATCTTCAAAATAATTTTAGCACCAATAAATTTAAACTGACCCCTTAAAATTAGCAACAGAAAAATAGCCAAACCAAATAGAGGAAGATTAGTTCTAGCAACACCTGACTTATTAATCTACTCAAAACTAGTTCTTCAATTTTATTAAATACTAAACTAAAAGAGTGACAAGTTATATGCAGCACCATGTAACTAGGAATGTAGTTGATGATGATTTCCAACACCTCCCTTCAACACCAACTCTCTTGTCTGTGACTCCAAGCTCCTTTCTGAATTTAGCAAATTTTTTCCAGAAAAACCCTTTGGTTAATATATTAGCCACATGCTGTGGGAACTGATTCAAGAAATATTTCCTGTAGCAGAACCTTTTCTCTGATGAAGTGATAGTGAACTTCTATGTGTTTAGTCCGAGCAAACACGGGATTTTCTGCTAATTGAATTGCACATTCATTATCACAGCGAATAGTAACTACATCAGAAGTAACTTGATTCAAATCTCTCATCAATTGGACTAACCAAACACTCTCTTGAGTTGCCATTTCCTCTGCTCAATATTTAGCTTCAGTGGCAGACAAAGACATTGTTGGTTGTCTCTTACTATACACCATGAAACAGCACCAGATCTGAGACTAAATACATAACCCGTAGTAGACCTTCTAGTTGACTCTGTTGGAAATGGGTTTGACAAAATAAATATTTAAGCATTTTGAGACTTAATTTAATATGGGACTCACACTCCGGAAATTTCGGGTCTATGCACCAATGCGTTCTCCTCCGCAAGGAGTATAACGTTGTATATTTATGTTTTCAAATCCATTAAGAATTGAATGAGAAAATTGACTCCAAAGTCACCTACTTGAAATGTTGAAAATTGTAAAAGTCACACAGGGCATTAGTTGGAAAAATGAAGAATTTATATATGAGATGTTTGCTCAATGAAAAGGGTCCCAAGGGATACCCCACTTTTGTGGAAGGGAGAGGACCTAGCCAAGGCTTAGTTCAAATCCGCGCGCGCCGCCGTCGACGGGCCGAGTCATGATATATATTTTTTGGACAAAATTATCATCATGATACTACGTCATTTTGACAACAGTTGTACGCTAACGGTAATATCCCAACTGATAAACCGCATGCATCATTACTTTAAGTTGTATTTGCATGCATCATTACTGTAAGTTCAATACATAACATAGAATTTGGTTCGAAGTATTCTTAATTTTGAAGTGCATCTAATTAAGAATTGAAAATCCGTTTTATCTTGGGAAGTAATTATTCAATAAATCCTTTAGCACCACTGAGAGAATAAATTTGCTTTAAGGAGACTTTGTGAATTCAAATGACTCGAATTTATTCTGTGTTATAATTCTGTTCTATTTTATTATATCTATATATATTAAATAATACTATATCTTACGGATAACAATCTTAAAACAAATTTACTTGTTCTGTAATTATAGTTTTATTTAATATAATTCTGTAATTTGTATCTATATTAAAACTTTTAAAACATAAATTACAGTTTAATTATTTCAACAGAAAATTGTTTTATAAAACAAGTTTTTTGTAGAAACAAAATTTGTTCATTGAATTCTACAAATTTTGTTGAATATGAATACATAGTATGCTGTAATTGCAGTATTATTTAATCTGTTTAATTATGTAAACAGTTTATTTTATAGAAACAGTAATTAAACATAATAAAATTACATAGTATTGTGTTAAAATACAGTATTCTGGAAATTGTTTGCATGTTAATATACATAATATTCTGTTATTGTTTGCATGTTAATATAACAGTTTATTTTGTTTGCATGTTAAAATATACTATTATGTTAATATATAGAATTTACTGCAAAACAAATTTGTAAAAAAAAAATTGTTACATTTTGTACAACAGAAATTTATTTCTGTTTATTGATAATTTTTTTTGTATAACAGAAATGACATCTACTACCACCATTCCTGCTGTGAGTATGTCTCATGGAGAAAAGCTCGAAAAGTTCAATGGAACTGATTTCAAGCGTTGACAACAAAAGATGTTCTTCTATCTCACAACATTAAATTTGGCAAGGTTTCTACAAGAAGACTGTCCTACTCTTGTTGAAGGAGAAACAGACAAGGAAAAGGTGGCTGCAGTTGACGCATGAAAACATGCGGATTTCCTTTGCAGAAACTATGTGATGAATGGTTTAGATAATACATTATATAATGTGTATTGTACAATTCAAACTGCAAAAGAACTTTGGGAATCTTTAGACAAGAAATATAAAACTGAAGATGCTGGTATGAAGAAATTCATAGTCGGTAGATTTCTTGATTATAAAATGGTAGATTCTAAAGCAGTCATCACCCAAGTTCAAGAATTACAAGTAATTCTACATGATATTCATTCTGAAGGAATGTCACTAAGTGATTCATTCCAAGTTGCTGCAATGATTGAGAAACTTCCTCCATCATGGAAAGACTTCAAGAATTATCTGAAGCATAAACGCAAAGAGATAATTCTTGAAGAACTGATTGTGCGACTTAGGATTGAAGAGGACAATCGAGGATCTGAGAAGAAGATTGGGAAAAATTTCATTGAAGCAAAGGCTAATGTGGTAGAACAAAGGCCAAACAATAACAACAAAAGGAAGCGTGAAGGCAAAGATACTTTCAAGGTCAGGAAAAAATTCAAAGGCAAATGGTTTAGATAATACATTATATAATGTGTATTGTACAATTCAAACTGCAAAAGAACTTTGGGAATCTTTAAATTCAAAGGCAAATGCTTCAACTGTGGCATTCCAGGACATAAATCAAATGAATGTCGCAAGCCAAAGAAATTCAAGAAAGAACAAAAGGTTCAAGCAAATGTGATAGAACTGGAAAAGCTTTTTGAAAATGTTTCAGGCATGAATCTCTCTGCAGTTGTATCAGAATGTAACTTGGTAGGAAACCCTAAAGAATGGTGGGTGGACACTAGGGCTACTCGCCACATTTGTTCCAACAAATGGATGTTTTCTACCTACAAACCAGTAGAAATTTATAGTGAAATTGAGTCCATTATGCAAAATCATACATGGGAAATGATGGATCTTCCACCTGGTTCCAAACCCTTAGGGTATAAATGGATCTTCAAAAAGAAGAAGAAAGCTGATGGTTCAATTGATAAATATAAAGCAAGGCTTGTTGTTAAAGGTTATAGGCAAAAGGAAGGATTGGATTATTTCGACACTTATTCACCAATTACAAGAATTACATCTATTCGTATGCTAATTGCAATAGCATCATTAAATAGACTTGAAATACATCAAATGGATGTAAAAACTGCATTCTTAAATGGTGAATTAGATGAAGAAATATATATGGAACAACCTGAAGGTTTCATAGCTCCTGGACAAGAGAGGAAAGTGTGCAAACTTGTTAAATCCTTGTATAGATTAAAACAAGCACCAAAACAATGACATGAGAAATTTGATAATGTTATGTTATCAAATGGATTTAAAATCAATGAGTGTGACAAATGTGTTTATGTCAAAAGCACTCAAAAGGAATATGTTATTGTTTGTCTTTATGTGGATGATATGTTAATCATGGGTAGTAACAATGAAGTTATCAACTCTACCAAACGTATGTTGTCAAATAGATTTGATATGAAAGATTTGGGGATTGCTGACATAATATTAGGAATCAAGATTTCTAGAACCTCTGATGGAATTATATTATCTCAAACTCATTACATTGAAAAAAATACTTGAAAATTTTAATAAGTATTATATAATTCTAAATAAGACCTCAGTTGATATAAATCTTCATTTAGCCAAAAATGAAGGTGATAGCATATCTCAATTATAATATTCTCGTATAATAGGCAGTTTAATGTATGTCATGAACTGTGCTAGACCAGATATAGCTTATTCGATAAGTAAGCTAAGTCGGTATACGAGTAATTCAGGTAAAGATCACTGGAAAGCTATTTTGAGAGTTTTGGGAGATTTAAAATATACTCAAAAATATGGACTGCACTATACAAGATATCCATCAGTATTGGAAGGATATAGTGATGCTAATTGGATATTTGACAATAAAGACTCAAAATCCACAAGTGGATATGTCTTTACCCTTGGAGGTGCAGCGGTATCTTGGAAATCCTCAAAACAAACTTGTATTGCAAGGTCTACAATGGAATCAGAATTCATTGCTTTAGACAAAGCTGAAGAAGAAGCTGAGTGACTTCGTAATTTCTTAGAGAATATTCCAAATTGGTCAAGACCTGTGCCAGCTATATGTATACACTGTGATAGTCAATCAGCAATTGGAAGAGCACAGAATCATTTATATAACGGTAAGTCACGCCATATACGACGAAGACATAGTACCGTTAGACAACTGCTCTCAAATGAAATTATCTCAATTGACTATGTAAAGTCAAAAGATAATATTGCGGATCCGCTTACGAAAGGTTTAACAAGAGAGCAAATGGAAAGATCATCGAAGGGAATGGGTTTAAAGCCTATTGTTTAAATAAGAGTCGTCATAGTGGCAATCCAACCTAGCTGACTGGAGATCCCAAGATCTAGGTTCAATGGACAAACCTAACTATGTAGTACTCAGTAAAGCACTGAGGAGATATTTACTCCTACCCATTCCTATAATGAAGCAGTGCACATCTGCCGCGAGAATTAGGATAAGTTACGCTTTTAATGACTTTTATATATTGAAATACGTTCAAGTGGAGTATTACAGGATACTCTTGATAGAAGTCACCTACATGACTAAGAAGGGGGCCACTTCTGTGAGAATTTTGAAAGGCTGAATTCTCTAATATACTCACGGAACCAAGAGGTGTTTCAAGGCCAAAATGAACACAAACATGAGAACCAACTATGTTTGACTTTTTGGGTGAGCCTGTGGTGGGCTAAGATGACCCAAGAAAATACTATTGGGACAGTGGTTTAAGACCTTATTTTGAATGGATTTGATTCGATTCAGACTAGGGATTTGACCCAAGATTTGTTCTGGACTTGGGATTTGACCTAGATTGTTTCATATGATATTAGAGCCGACTCTCGAAAGCTCGGATCGGGTCATCCGATCGGGTTGCTGGAGGTGGGGACACGAAGACTAGTAGTATTATCTCACAATTGAGAGTTGGAGGTCCGAAGGTGGGGACACGAAACCAGTCGGTATTATCCCACAATGGCTAGAGCGGCAAAGATCTGTGGACCGTGTGTGTGATCAATCCTGACGAGGACGTCAGAAATTTAAGTGGGGGAGTTTGTAACTGTGACGCCCCCAAAATAGGAATACATCACTCATTCTGAGTCGCCAAATACATGGTACATAATTTAAATACAAACTTATTTATACAACTATTGTATAAAATACGACAAAACATAGCTGAGAGTTTTGACACGAATATTATCTTCTAGACAATATCCAAACTCAAATATAGTCCTCATTACAATTATTATCACACTATTTTATAAAATAGTGAGGACTACTATAGCAACCATCTCGGACCGTCACTCTATTCTCCGACTAGTCCCGACTACGTTCTCATTTCCTGAAGAGAACAACGAAAGTAAAAGGGTGAGCTCAACTAGCCCAGTAAAAAATATTATGACTAAAATAATGCAGAATAAATTATCGTTAACCTTCAACAGTGTTAAACTGATAAAATATAATAAATATCAAGTTTAACTGCAGCGGAACAAGCAATCCATTAGAAGAGTCAAGTAGAGAATGATATTTACTATCTTCTATGATTTAAAAAGTTTATCATCAATTTTGTCGCTGAGACTCAGCTTAATAAATAATCCACATCACTGAATTATCCATGCACTACGGGCCAAGGATATTCATTAGTATCACATCCACGAATTAACCATGCACTACGGGCCAAGGATAATCATGTTATCACCAATGGTCATGATCATGCGAACAACTGTTCATCAATGCACTACGGGCCAATGCAGACTTTTACCACATCATTTGTAACATTACAGGTCATGATTATACCGAATGGTCCCTGGTCATAATCATACTAATCAACAGTCCATCTACGCACTAGGGGCTAAAGATGACTTTCATCACAATATAAGCGTGAAGATGATGACAATGATATAAGAATTCAATTAAATGAAAGCAAAGGATAAATTTTAAAGATTTATAATTTAATTTATCCAGAATTCAATAATATCCAAATTGTCAACATAATACTACTTTGTAGAGTAAAATTCAAGGATAAAATTGTATCAAAAATGATTTGGACCGAAAAGAAATCAATTTTTTTTATCACGAATAGTACCCTGCGTGAATTGCAAGATGTATGTCGAAGATCACGATACATTTTCGTACTCCCAAGATGGATTACAAATGGTGTGTTGTGCGCCTCCATCATGATTTTATACTTCAAATCAGAATCGTTAGGAACATAAAGTCTAGAGTTGACTCGAAGTATTCCTTCTTCATCGATTCTTGCTTCTGAAATAACACCTTCTTGTACTTTCTTCTTCATACGCATCAGCTCTAGGTTCGTAGCTTGAGCAGCTTTAACTTTATCGATTAAAGTCGATTCTACTCGTATATTTGATATCATCACGTGGGTCCGTAGAGTCTTTATATCTATCTCCATCCTTTGTAATTCTTACCAAATTGGCCTTTGCGTTGATAATATCGCACTCGTACTCGCATATGATTTTCTACTCAATGCGTCAGCTACCACGTTCGCTTTTTCAGGATGGTATTGAACGGTATGATCATAATCTTTCAACAACTCAAGCCAACATCATTGCCGCATGTTGAGTTACTTTTCGGTGAAGAAATATTTGAGGCTTTTATGATCCCTATAGATCTCCACTTTCTCCCCATACAGGTAATGCCTCCAGATTTTAAGTGCAAAAACGACAGATGCCAACTCTAGATCATGGGTAGGATAATTTCTCTTATATTCTTTGAGTTTTTATGAGGCATAGGCTATGGCTTTCCCATGTTGCATGAGAACACATCCTAACCCTCTGCTTGAAGCATCACTGTAGATGACAAATCCCTCTGAACCAGATGGTATTTGTCAGAACAGGTGCTGAAATGAGTCTCATCTTGAGTTCTTGAAAACTCTTCTCATATTCCTCGCTCCAATCGAATTTTGTATCTTTTCGAGTCAATTGAGTTAATAGAGTAGCGATTCGAGATAATCCTTTCACGAATCTCCGATAATAACCAGCTAAGCCCAGAAAGCTACGTACTTTGGTTACTGACTTAGGTTGCTCCCAGCTTTGTATTGCTTCAATCTTCGCTGGGTCAACAGATATTCCATGATTTGATATCACATGCCCAAGGAATGCTACTTCCTCAAGCCAGAACTCGCATTTCTTCAACTTGTCATATAACTTATTTTCACGAAGCTTTTGGAGTATCAGCCTCAAGTATTGCTCATGATCTTCACGACTTTTAGAATATATGAGGATGTCGTCAATAAAGACAACCACAAAATGATCCAGATATTCCTTGAATACTCGGTTCATCATATCTATGAAGACATCAGGAGCATTAGTCAGTCCAAAAGACATGACTAGGAATTCATAATCCCCGTACCGAGTTCTGAAAGCAGTCTTTAGAATGTCATCGATTTTAATATTTAACTGATGATATCCAGAACGAAGATCGATCTTTGAAAAGAATTTAGCGTCTTGCAACTTGTCAACTAGGTCATCAATGCGAGGCAACGGGTACTTATTTTTGATGGTGACATGATTCAAGTCTCGATAATCAATACAAAGTCGCATACTTTCATCTTTCTTCTTTACAAATAGAATAGGAGCACCCCAAGGAGACGTACTAGGACGAATGAAACCGATGTCTAACAATTCCTGTAGTTGAGTTTTTAACTCCAGCCATTTGATATGGGGCTTTGGAAATAGGTTTTGTACCGGGTTCAAGGTCAATACAAAACTCGATTTCACGCTCTGGGGGTAGGCCAGGAAGTTCTTCAGGGAATACGTCAGGAAATTTATTAACAATAGAAATATCATTCAAATCTGAAGGATTTTTGTTTAAATCCGTGATATGGGCTAAAAAAGCTTGACATCCATTTTTCAATAAACGAAAGGCTTTATAACTTGATATGACAGTGATTAACATTAGTGGTTTGGTTGCTTGAATTCGCATAATAGGTTGGTTAGAAATATGAAAGCTAACAACCTTATGAAAATAATCAATTTTTGCATGATGAGTAATTAACCAATCAATCCCTAAAATCACATCAAATGCAAGTATTTTCAAAGAAATAAGATCGACAGGTAATGTGAGAGTGCCGATTTGAATCAAACAAGATTTATAAACAGTGGATGTAATAAAGGTTTCTCCCAACGAAGTTTTAATAGATAAGTCAAAGTCTAATTTCTCCAGAGTTAAATTTAAACGTTGAGTGCAAGTAGGAGAAATAAAAGAATGGATAGAACCGATATTAAATAATGTATAGACTTCGCAAGAGTTTATGATTAGCTTACCAGTGATGATCTCGTTTGGGTTTCTCGCTTTTTTTGAGATCATGACAAATGCTCTCCCTTGAACTACCGGCTTTGACTTGTCTGGGACGGCCTTTGGTGCCTCCATCCCAACTGGACTTGACTTCCATGCATGACAAAATCGGGCTAGGTGACCTTCTCTTTCGCAATTATAACATACTTTGGTTTGCATCGTGTAGTTTGGACTGATGTGTCCCTCCCCTCCGCATTTGAAGCATACGATCGGTGGTCGTTTTCCTTCCTTGAAAACGGGTTCTGGTTCTGTTGTCTTTCCATCATTGTTGAACCTTCTCTTCTTGAAATTTCCACGTCTATTATCTTGGCCATGATTACCACTGAAGTGGTTACCATTTCTGGCATGTTGATTCCCTCCACGTTTGTTGTCACCACCTCGATGACTGCTACCACTGGTATTATCATTTTATCGGCTGCTCTCTCTTAGTTGGGTTGACTCATTATCGCGCTCCAATAACTGAGCCATATTCACAACATCTGAATACAAATAAAGTTTGTGAGAAATAAGGTATTGACGTATCTCAGGTTTCAAACCTTGTAGAAACATCCGCGTTATACGCTCCTCATTATCTACCAAATAGGATACAAACTGGAATAACTCCACAAACTTAGCCTCGTACTTCTACACGGTCATATTGTTTTGCTTCAGCTTGATGAACTCTACCTCCTTCATGTGACGAATACTTTTGGGAAAGTACTTGTCGTTGAACAATTCTTGGAACTTATCCCAAGACATCTTTAGTGCATCAGGTTGAGTACGTTTTATAGATTTCCACCAGTAATATGCCTCTCCTCACAACATGAAGGTGGCAAAGGGAACCTTTTGCTCCTCGGAGCATCCCAAGACATCAAATATCTTGGTGATCTGCTTTATCCACGTCTATGCCTTAAGTGGTTCTGGCTTTCCCAAAAACTCCGGTGGTCCCAGCTCCTTGAATTGCTTATCGGTAACCATTCATGAGTTGCCAATGCTTCCACCTGTATTTTGAGCAGGAGTCGCTCTCACCTGATGTTGCATGAATTGCATAAAGCCTCTGAACATCCTATCGTTCATCATTTGGTCTCTTGAGGATTATTGTCTTCATGATGCACATTATCCTGGGTATTGATCGTTGGTGACTCAACGGTCTCATGTGCTCTATTGCTTATCTCAACATTCTCGGATGTCATTTTCAAACACTGCCACAAAACAAGGGTTAATTGACATGCCACATATTATCCCTATATTCTGACCGACTAATTAAATAACAAATAAACTTATATAGGTCATACTAGCGAAGGAATTACCCATTTCTCCCTTCCTAGTTCTAGTCTTACATCTCAGCCAGGGATCATATCCCTAAGCTTTGATACCAGCTGTGACACCTCCAAAATAGGTATACATCACCCATTCTGAGTAGCCAAATACATGGTACAGAATTTAAATACAAACTTATTTATACAACTGTCGTGTAAAATACGACAAAACATAGCTGAGAGTTTTGACACGAATATTGTCTTCTAGACAATATCCAAACTCAAATGGAGTCCTCATTACAATTATTATCACACTATTTTATAAAATAGTGAGGACTACTACAGCCACCATCTCGGACCGTCACTCTATTCCTTGACTAGTCCCGGCTACGTTCTCATTTCCTGAAGAGAACAACGAAAGTAAAAGGGTGAGCTCAACTAGCCCAGTAAGAAATATTATGACTAAGATAATGCAGAATAAATTATCGTTAGCCTTCAACAGTGTTAAATTGATAAAATATAATAAACATTAAGTTTAACTGTAGCGGAACAAGCAATCCATTAGAAGAGTCAAGTAGAGCATGATATCTATTATCTTCTATGATTTAAAAAGTTTATCATCAATTTTGTCGCTGAGACTCAGCTTAATAAATAATTCACGTCACGGAATTATCCATGCACTACGGGCCAAGGATATTCATTAGTATCACGTCCATGAATTATCCATGGACTACGGGTCAAGGATAATCGTGTTATCACCAACGGTCATGATCATGTCAACAATTGCACATCAATGCACTACGGGCCAATGATGACTTTTATCACATCATTTGTAACATTACAGGTCATGATTATACCGAATGATCCCTGGTCATAATCATACCAATCAACAGTCCATCTATGCACTACGGACCAAAGATGACTTTTATCACAATATAAGCATGGGGATGATAACAATGATATAAGAATTCAATTAAATGAAAGCAAATGATAAATTTTAAAGATTTATAATTTAATTTATCCAGAATTCAATAATGTCCAAATTTTTAACATGATACTGCTTTGTGGAGTAAAATTCAAGGATAATATTGTATCTAAACTGATTTGAACCAAAAAGAAATTAATTTTTTTGTCATAAATAATACCCCGGGTGAATAGTACCCGAGTGAATAGTACTTCGGAAATAGTACCCTGTGAATAGTAATTCGGCATGAAAAGATTAAAAATTATCAAGAATGTTCGTAATAATATTTCTGTGAAAAGATACTAGATGAAGCGCACATTTCAAGGATATTCTACTAATTTCACGGAGTATAGAAGCAATACTTATCAGCATAAGTGTAGAATTAGGAATATGAAATGAAATAATATTACTTACATACTACAAAGTATGGAAGAAAATATTATTTCTTACGAATATTAAATAAAAATAATATCCCTTACGAATACGAAAGAAATAATACCCCTTACCTTAATAAAAATTTGGAGACTGCACTAGCGTAATAGCAGAATACTCTTCTTTCTCTCTTATTCTCTCAATACTTTCTCTCTCTCTATAGCTTTAGTGAATTGGTGTGAAATAATGAAGAAATGAGCTTCTATTTATAGGCTTGGCAGAGTAAGGGTAAAATAGGCTTTTCGCCATAATTTATGACATCATTGCTTACATCATCGATCACATGACACCATTGCTTACCTCATCATTCCGATGACACCATTGCTTACCTCATCGTTCCAATGACATCATTGCTTACATCATAAGAATTCAAATTCATTTTGTTCTCTTCCACCTCATTTTACTTTTATACCATGAATTTACTATAATAATGTTACCATTCAAATTATAAAAATCATACTATTATATAATCACATCATACTATTATAATGTAATATTATAATAATATATTTGAATGAATTATTTTATCGAAAAAGATAAAGTACCAACTTTCAACAAATGTCACATGCTAAAAATTCCTCCGTTTAAATCCACATTGAATAAATATTTCCTTATCATATATATCACCAATTAATTATTTACAAATAATATTATAGAAATACAATATTAACAATCAGGTCGTTCCCAGGAAAGAGGGGGCTTTCCGATAAGGATTTCTCCATATTGGCGCGCAATTAGGTGACCAAACCCCCTTCCTCGATAGAACTTTCTAGACATTGTCAATAATTCAAATAATAATATGAATAATTTGTCATCTCAATTATTGATTTAATAATATAAAATATTGTGCAATAATACTGTGACAATAATAGAATCAATAATGTGAGATATTATGCAGCAATTACTGTAGCAATAATTGAGTGACTTCTCACGTAAGCATCAATAATCAATACCGTGTGCTACTATGCAACCACGCGTATTACTGTACTTTTATCACCGGATAATTCAACAGTTAACCGTAAAACTTTTGCCGTTATTTTTATAAAAAGATATTTTTGTAGTTTTCTAACTCCGACAACAATTCTGTTGTGGGATCCACCAATGATTGTGCCGTCGTACGAATATTCCATGATAAAACGAATATTCCCCGACCAATCGAATATTTTATAACAACTTGCTTACTTAACAAAATTTGTAAATATTATCCACAACTATAACATTATAACAAATTCACACCTTAATATTCAAAAATGATATTTAGAGAAAAATTTATCTTTATTCATAAAAGTTGGGTTCTTACAGTAACACCCCAATCCCACATAGAAAGATAGGAAAAAAATATATCTGCATATAAGGAAATAAGTTACTACCAATAATACCTTCAGTCTTGACCTTTTGGGTGAGAATGTGGTGGGTTAAGATGACCCAAAAAGATACTATTGGGGCAGTGGTTTAAGGTCTTATTTTGAATGGATTTGATTCGATTCGGACTTGGGATTTGACCCGAGATTTGTTTTGGACTCAAGATTTGACCTGGGTTGTTTCAACTACCCTGCCAAACTTTTTATTTTGACTTATGTTTGCAGCTTTTTCCTGCGAACAAGGCTTCTTCATTTTCTTTCATAGATATTCCTGCCATTTGTTTAAAAAGACTTTCATAATTTGCTAGCAAACTTTCCAACTCTGGAAAAGATGGATGAACAGGCTGTCCTTGAATGGTTGTGATGAAGCCATTATATTCTGATTTAAACCCACGAAGAATTATCATGTGTTTGCGAGCATCAGTAATTTTGGAATTTTTATTTAGCTGAGCAATATCACTACAAATTCCCTTTACTTTCATAAAGTATTGGGAAATTGTTAAGTTCTCTTGAGAAACTGATCCAATGTCATTCTCAAGCATTTGTAACATTGATGTCTAAATAGTTTCCTTTTACTTCAAACATTGCTTTCCTTACCTTGATCTTCCACTTTCTAAATCAATCATCCGTTGTTGGAGTCCCAACGCTAGCCTCACTAACAATCTCCCATAGATCTTGACCTTGGAAGTACGACTCCAAACATAACTTCTAATAGTCATAATTTGAGTCATTCAATTTCTTGATCTCTGCCACAGAATTGGCGAGATCAATATCTTTTAGCTACCAACTCACACGCACCACAACTCTTCTCCCAGATATTCAACTTGGCTCTGATACCAAATGAGAGAGAGAAGCTGAACTTTAATAAGAAAGCAAGAACTCAGAAGTGTTTACAAATTGCAACAAAATAACTAGAGCACTTTCATTGACTTATTTTATTAGTACATATAGCTTTATTTATAGATTGCTGCAACAGTCTACTATCTTCAACATAATTTTAGGAACAATAAATCTAAATCGAACCCTTAAAATTAGCAACAAAAAAACAACCAAAACAAATAGAAAAAGACTAGTTCTAGTAACACCTGACTTACTAATATACTAAAGACTAGTTCTTCAACTTTATTAAATAATAAACTAAAAGAGTGACAAGTTATCTGATGTTCCATGTAACTAGGAATGCACTTAGTTGTAAGACCCCGACTTTTTTGAAATAAAAGTTAAATTTAATTTATGATTATTATTCTAAAATTTTAAAATGTTAAATTGATAAATGGTCAAATGAACAAATAATCGGATAAATGAGTAAATAAATAGGAAAGGAAATAATTTTTTTTTGAATAGTAGCCCATGTGGGCGACTGAAATATGGGAGAGGGAATTGAGGTGGGGGAACATGTGGGGAAGGAAGAAGAAAAGAAAGAAAAGAAAGGAAGAAAAAGGGAAAGAAGAAAAAAAAGGGAAGAGAGGAGGAAAAGTGATATAATTAGTATACTCACATCCATTACCACTCGCGAAAAGTTATCAGAAAAATGAGAAAGAAAGGGAAGAGAAGAAAGAGAGAGAGAGAGAGAGAGAGAGAGAGAGAAAGAGAAGAAGAAGAAAGGAAGAAGGAAAGAAAAAGAATTTGATAAAGAGGTAATTTTAAAATTTCTTAATTTATTTTCAGATTTAAGTTTTCATAAATTTTATATGAAGAGATTTTGTTTATATTTGATTTAGATGATTTAAACTTGTATAAACATGAATCAAATGAGAGAAATCAAGAAATCAAATGAAGAATAAAATCTGGAAATTTTCAGAAAAATTAATTTACTACTTGATTTTGTAAAATCCATAACTCTTTGAGTATAATGAGTTAGGAGATGAGCCATTTATCAAAATAAATTCCTAGAAGTAAGCTAAACGTAGAAATTAGAATCACTCAAAAATTCCTTGTGGATTTTTCGTGGTGACTGTTTGAACAAAACTGGTCCGAAGGACTCATAGTCCGAAAAATCAGTGTTCTTAAGCTCTATTACGTGAGTTATAATTTTTATTTCGGCCGTTGGATCGTTGTAATTTTTGAATATGTTATACATATATAAGTTGAGTATATGTCCACAAATGTTAAACAGTTAAAGATTAACGTATGATTTGTTATGAATTTTAAGAGGTGACTGATTCAAAAATTTTTGTACCATAATTTTTGGTAAGCCTTTCTCTATATGTTAGAGGCGAAATTTGGAAAAACTTTCTTCTACAAAGTTTTAGAGAATTAAATTTTACATGGAAAGGACATAAGATTCATAATTTTTTGATAAAAGGGATAATTACTATGAATTATTAAAGTTTCTGAATATTGGATCTTATAATTAAATAATCAAAAAAATTATTTGGGCTGAAATATTTTTACAGAAATCTTATACTATCAGTTTAGAATTTCTATAAAAGTTTTATGAATTATTGAAAAACAAAAGTAATTATTGTATTTTGAAACTATTTATAGTTAGTTTGAAAATAGAAGAAATTCATAGAAAATTCTATGAATGAAAAAAAATTATGAAACTTGGTGAAAAATCTAATAGTATTATTTTATAATTTCTGGACATTTTTGAAAAATTATTGAATAACTGAAATATTTATTGTATTTTTAAGCTATTTATAGTTAGTTTAAAAATAGAAGAAATTCATAGAAAACTATACAAATGGTGGAAAATTATGAAAGTTGCTGAAAAATATTATAATAATATAAGATTAATATTGATGATGTTTAAAAGATATAAAAGTATGTGGAGTTTGTGACGCACCCAAAATAGGTATACATCACCCATCTTGAGTCGTCAAATATATGCTACAGAATATAAATACAAACTTAGTTATACAACTGTCGTGTAATATACGACAATACATAAACTGAGAGTTTTAATAGGAATATTGTCATCTAGACAATATCCACACTCAAAGGAGTCATTATTACATTTCTTGTCACACTATTTATCAGAATAGTGAGAACTACTAATGCTATCATCTGGACCATCACTCCTTTCCCCGGCTCGTCCCAGCTATATTCTCATTTCCTGAAGAGAACAGTGAAAGAAAGGGTGAGCTCAACTAGCCCAGTAAGAAAATATTATGACTAAGATAATGCAGAATAAATTATCAATAGTCTTCAACAATGTTAAACTGATAAAATACAATAGACATCAAGTTTAACTGCAGCAGAATAAACAATCCATTAGAAGAGTCAAGTAGAGCATGATATCTACTATCTTTTATGATTTAAAATGTTTTCATCAATTTTTATCGCTGAGACTTAGCTAAATAAACCACATCTTCTAATAATCCCTGTATTACGGACCAATGATATTCATTAAATCATCAACAGTCATGACTATACCGAATAATCTCTGGTCATAATCATATCAAAAACTGTCTATGAATGCATTACAAGCCACTGATGACTTTTACCACATCATTTATAACATTACAGGTCATGATTATACCGAATGATCCCTGGTCATAATCATACTAAGTCCATCTATGCACGTATGCCAAAGATAACTTTCATTACAATATAGGCATAAAGATGATGACAATGGCATAATAATTCAATAAAACAAGTTCAAGAATTTTTTTTAAAGATTATTAAGTTAATTTATCCTGAACTCAATAACGTCCAAATTGTCAACATGATACTGCTTTGTGGAGTAAAATTCAAGAATGCTCAGAATAATATTTTCACGAAAAGATACTGGATGAAGCAAAAATATCCAGGATATTCCACTAATTTCAAGGAATATAGAGGCCAAAACTTTAACCAACTGAGTATAATAGAATGTATGAAACTGAAAATAGATTTTCACCCGCTATGCGGTAATCCACGTATACAGATCATTTCCACAATTTAATAAGAAATGAATACAAAGGATCATTCGCCATGCATGTGGTAATCCACATAGACAAGTTATTCCAACAGAATAATAAAGAATGGAATAACAGAAGGATTCACCATGCGAGCGATAGACTGCACAGACAGGTTATTCCCAACAGAATAATAAATAATGGAACTAGGTCATGCGTAACGCACAGACAGGATATTCTGACAAAATAATAAATAATAGAACCAGATCCGACATAAACGCACAGATAGGATATTTCGACAGAATAATAAATAATAGAACCAGGTCCGGCGTAAACGCATAGACAGGATATTTCGACAGAATAATAAAGAACGGAATAATAGAAGAATTTCACCATATATGCGGTACTTCGCATAAACAGGTTATTCCAACATAATAATGAGGAATGGAATAACAGAAGAATTTCACCATGTATACGGTAGTCCACGTATACAGGTTATTCCAACAGAATAATAAGAATGGAATAACAGAAGTTCTCTTCATGAATACGAAAGAAATAATACCCCTTACCAATACACCAAATAATATCCCTTACCTTAGAAGAAACTGGATACTGGAGTAGTGAAGTAGCAGAATACTTTTCTTCTTTCTCTCTATAGTTTCTCTCTCTAGAGTTTCAGTGAATTCATAAGAAATAATGAAGGAATAAGCTTCTATTTATAGGAGAATGGACTGAATAGTAACTAATTCATGAACGGTCCAGATTGATTTACTTTTAAACGGACGGTCCATATTGATTTACTATTAAAACTTAAAGTAACGGTCCATACTGATTTACTATTAAAACTTTAAACCAGCGATCCATATTGATTTACTATTATAACTTTTCACCAGCGATCCATATTGATTTACTATTATATCTTCAACCAACGATCCATATTGATTTACTATTATAACTTCAACCAACGGTCTAAAAAATTATCACATCTCCTCATGGAATAATATTGTACCCAAAAATGATTTGGACCGAAAAGAAATATATTTTTCGAGTGAATAGTACCCCATGAATAGTATTTTGGGAATAGTACCCTGTGAATAGTATCCCGACACAAAAAGTGTCTCAAATACCCGACTGAACAATACTAGAGTGAATAGTAATCAGGTGAATAGTAACTCGTGAATAGTACTCCGACACGAAAAGTACACCGAATACCCGATTGGTCAATATATTGAAATAAATGTCGATTTCCACTAACACTAATAATCCCAACACAATGGAATAATCAATTTCATCTTTAATCAACACGAACTTATTCATCATTAATATTATAACTCACAATATTTAATAACCAAGTCGTTCCCAGGAAAGAAGGGGCTTTCCAATATGGATTTCTCCCTATTGGCGCGCAATTAAGTGACCAAACCTCTCCTTGACAGAACTTCTAGATATTGTAAATATTACAATTTAATAATATGAATAACTTTGTCATCTCAATTATTAATTTAATAATATAACATATTATGTAGATGATATTGTGATAATAATCGAATCAATAATATGAGAGACATGATGCAGCAATTACTGTAGCAATAATTGATTATTACTGAGTGACTTCTCACGTAAGCATCAATAACTAATATCGTGTGCTACTATGCAACCACGCTTATTACTGTACTTTTACTACCGGGTAGTTCAACAGTTTTAACAGTAACACTTCTGCCTTTATTTTTATAAAAAGATAATTCTGTCGTTTTCTTACTACGAAAATACTTCCGTTATGGGGTTCACCAATGATTGTGCCGTCGTACGAATATTTCATGTAAAAACGAATATTTCCCGACCAATCGAATATTATATAACCACATGCTTACTTTGCAAAATTTGTAAATATTACCCACAACTATAACATTATATTATATCCACACCATAATATTCAAAAATATATTTTGAGAGAAATTAATCTTTATTCATAAAAGTTGGGGTCTTACAACCTCCCCTTCTTATAAAATTTCATCCTCGAAATTAGGCTGCGTACCTGATATATCGAAGAGGTGAGGATATCTTGACTTCATCTCAGATTCTAACTCCCAGGTCATTTCCTCGACATCGTGGCTTCTCCTCAAAATTTTGACTTGAGGTATAACTTTAGAACGTAGAATATGATCCTTCTTATCCAAGATTTTAACAGGTATCTCCTCAATCTTCTGATATCTCGTCCAATTCTAATTCAATAATGTGGTTCGGGTCGTCCACATATTTACGTAACATCGATACGTGAAAAAGAACGTTATGAACACGCGATAAACTTGGCGATAAAATGAGTCTATAGGCCATAGTTCCTACTCGATCGAGGATTTTAAATGGGCAAATTAAATCGAGGGTTGAGATTTCTTCTCTTCGTCGATTCTTGCTTCTAGAATAACGTCCTCTTGAATCTTCTTCTTCATATTCATCAGATTCGAGTGTGTAGCTTGAGCGACTTTAACTTTATTGATTAAAGTCGATTCTACTCGTATATTCGCCATCATCACATGGGTCCCTGAAGTCTTTAACTCTATCTCCATCCTTTGCAAGTCATACAAAATGGGTTTTTGTGTTAACAATATCACACTCGTAAATGCATACGATCTTCTACTCAACGCGTTAGCTACCACGTTCGCTTTTCCACAATGGTATTGAATGGTATGATCGTAATCTTTAACAGCTCGAGCCAACGTATTTGGCGCATTATACGTTTATTTTGGTTGAAGAAATATTTAAGGGTTTTAGAAATGGGTTTTGTACTGGGGTCAATACAAAATTCGATTTCACGCTCTAGGGGTAGGCTAAGAAGTCTTCAAGAATACGTCAGAAAATTTATTAACAATAGAAATATCATTCAAAACTGTGACCCTCATCCAAGACTTGGATAGTGCGTCACATTGATACCTATCAACTTGTCATCGTCATTCACGACGTCGCCTACAGAAAGTCTGGCTTCGGTGCATTCCACACAAGGAAGTCACCAGCGAAAGGCTCGAGGCTCTTTACTTATGACTTGATATGACAATGATTGACTTTAGTGGTTTGGTTGCTTGAATTCGCATAACAGGTTGGTTAGGAATATGAAAGCTAACAACCTTACAAAAAGCATGATGAGTAGTTAACCAATCGATTCCTAAAATCACATCAAAGGTAAGTGTTTTCAAAGAGATAAGATCGACAGGTAACGTGAAAGTGTCAATTTGAATCAATAAGATTTATAAACAGTGGAGGTAACGAAGGCTTTTACTAATGAAGTTTCAACCAATAAGTTAAAGTCTAACTTCTCCTGAGTTAAATTTAAACGTTGAGCGCAAGCAAGAGAGATAAAAGAATGGGTAGAACCGGTATCTAATAAGGTATAGACTTCGCAAGAATTTATAATTAACTAACCCGTGCTAACTTCGTTCGGGTCACTCACTTTTTGAGAAGTCACGAAAAACGCTCTTCCTGAAACCACCGACTTTGTTTTGTCCGTATCCGCCTTTGGTGCCACCGTCCCAGCTGAACTTGACTTTGGTGCACGACAAAATTGGGCAAGGCGACCTTCTCTTCCACAATTGTAGTATGTTTTGGATGGCATCGCGCAGTTTGGACTGATGTGTCCCTCCCCTCCACATTTGAAGCATATGATAGGTGGTCATTCTCCTTCCTTGAAAACGGGTGTTGGTGCTGCTGTCTTTCCATTATTATTGAATCTCCTCTTCTTGAAATTTTCACTTCTATTATCTTGGCCATGATTACCACCGAAGTGGTTACCATTCTTGGCAAGATAATTTCTCCCACGATGGTTATCATTGTTCCGATGGCCATTGCCACCGGTACGATTATTATCGTGTTATTGGTCGTTGCCTTTTGGTTGGCTGGCTCATTATCGCGCTCTAATAACTGAGCCCTATTCACAACATCGGAATATAAACAAAGTTTGTGAGAAATGAGGTATTGACGTATATCGGGTTTTAAACCTCTTAGAAACATTCGCGTCATTCGCTCCTCATTATCGACCAAATGGGATGCAAACCGGGATAACTCCGTAAATTTAACCTCGTATTGCGACACGGTCATTGCCACGTACCCATTGCCATATATTGATGACCTGTTTGACCAGTTGCAAGGAGTACAATTCTTTTCAAAGATCGATCTTCGTTCTGGATATCATCAGCTGAAGGTTAGAACTGAGGATATTCCAAAGATGACTTTCAGAACTCGGTACGGGCATTATGAATTCCTAGTCATGTCCTTTAGATTGACTAATGCTCCCGCTGCCTTCATGGATATGATAAACCGGGTATTCAAGGATTATTTGGATCACTTTGTGGTCGTCTTTATTGATGACATCCTTATTTATTCCAAAAGTCGTGAAGATCATGAGCAACACTTGAGGCTGGTACTCCAAAAGCTTTGTGAATACAAGCTTTATGCCAAGTTGAAGAAGTGCGAGTTATGGCTGGAGGAGGTAGCATTCTTTGGGCACGTAGTATCAAGTCGTGGAATATCTGTTGACCCGGCGAAGATTAAATCTATTCAAAGCTGGGAGCAACCTAAATTAGTGACCGAAGTACGTAGCTTTCTTAGTTTAGCTGGTTATTATCGGAGATTCGTGGAAGGATTTTCTCGAATCGCTACTCCATTAACTCAGCTGACTCAGAAAGATACAAAGTTCGGTTGGAGTGAAGAATGTGAGAAGAGTTTTCAAAAACTCAAGAGGAGACTCATTTCAGCAGCTGTTCTAACAATACCATTTGGCTCGGAGGGATTTGTCATCTACAGTGATGCTTCGAGCAAAGGGTTGGGATGCGTTCTCTGTAATATGAAAAAGTCATAGCCTATGCATCAAGATAACTCAAGGAATATGAGAGGAATTATCCTACTCATGATCTAGAGTTGACAGCTGTTGTCTTTGCACTTAAAATTTGGAGGCATTACTTGTATAGGGAGAAGGTGGAGATCTTTACGAATCATTAAAGCCTCAAATATTTCTTCACTCAAAAGGAACTCAACATACAATAACGACGTTGGCTTGAACTGTTGAAAGATTATGATCATACCATTCAATACCATCCTGGAAAAGCGAATGTGGTAGCTGACGCATTGAGTAGAAGATCATATGCAAGTACGAGTGTGATATTGTCAACACAAAGGCCCATTTTGTGTGACTTGCAAAGGATGGAGATAGAGTTAAAGACTCCAGGGACCCATGTGATGATGGCGAATATACGAGCAGAACCAACTTTAATCGATAAAGTTAAAGCTACTCAAGCTACAGACCTGGAGCTGATGCGTATGAGGAAGAAAGTGCAAGAAGGTGGTATGCCGGAAGCAAGAATCGATGAAGAAGGAATACTTCAAGTCAACTCCAGACTTTGTGTTCCTAACAACCCTGATTTAAAGTATGAAATCACGATGGAGGCGCACAACACACCATTTGCAATCCATCCTGGAAGTACCAAAATGTATCATGATCTTCGTCATACATTTTGGTGGAGCAATATGAAGAGAGAGATAGTGCTGTTTATCTCAAGGTGTCTAACTTGTCAACGAGTCAAAGCGGAGCATCAAGTACCAAAAGGTCCATTGCAACCACTTGAAATTCCAGAATGGAAGTGGGAGCACATTACCATGAATTTCGTTACCGGTCTTCCTAAGGTTTCTCAAGGTATAGATGTGATTTGAGTCATTATTGATAGATTGACCAAGTCTGCTCATTTCTTACCGATACGAGAAACTTATACACTTGAACGTCTTGCTCGTATGTACATAAACGAGATTGTAAGACTGCATGGTATGCCAGTATCCATAGTTTTTGATCGAGATCCAAGATTCACTTTACGATTTTGGGTTAGTTTACAAAAAGCTATGGGCACGGATTTACAATTTAGTTCGGCATATCATCCTCAGACGGACGGACAATCAGAAAAGACTATTCAAACTCTTGAAAATCTATTAAGACTCTGTGTCCTTGATTTTAAGGGAAGTTAGGACAAGTTCTTATCATTGGTGGAGTTTTCCAACAACAACAGTTATCAAGCAAGTATTGGCATGGCTCTATTCGAAGCATTGTATGGAAGAAAATGTCGTTCTCCAGTATGCTGGGATGAGGTGGGTGAAGCAACGTTGTTGGGACCGGAGTTGGTACGTATGACTACAGAAAAGATTCAAACGATCCGACAATGTATCGACAAAAGAGTTATGCTGATCTTCATCGAAAGGACGTGAAATTTGATATAGGAGATCATGTGTTCTTACGTGTTGCTCCATGGAAAGGAGTTACGAGATTTGGAAAGAGAGGAAAGCTCAATCCTCGATTCATCAGTCCATTTTTAATCCTCGATCGAGTAGGAACTGTGGCTTATAGACTCGCTTTACCGCCAAGTATGTCTCGTGTTCATAACGTTTTTCACATATCCATGTTACGCAAATATGTGGAAGACCCGAACCACATTATTGAGTTAGAACCGGACGAAATAATAGAAGATTTGACGTATGAAGAAGTTCATGTTCAAATCTTGGATAAGAAGGAACATATTCTACGCTCCAAGGTTATACCTCAAGTCAAAGTTTTGTGGAGAAACCATGATGTTGAGGAAATGACTTGGGAGTTGGAATCTAAAATGAAATCAAGGTATCCTTACCTCTTCGACATACCAGGTACGTACCCTAATTTCGAGGGCGAAATTTCATAAGAAGGGGAGGTTGTAAGACCCCAACTTTTATAAATAAAGATGAATTTTCTATAAATATCATTTTTGAATAGTATGGAGTTAATTTGATATAATGTTACAGTTATGGGTAATATTTATAAATTTTACAAAGTACGCAAGTTGTTATATAATATTCGATTGGTCGGGGAATATTCGATTTAACAGGGAATATTCGTACAACGGCACAATTATTGGTGGATCCCACAACGGAATTATTGTCGGATTGAGAAAACGACAAAAATATTTTTTTTAAAAATAACAGCGGAAGTTTTACCATTGATACTGTTGAACTACTCGGTAATAAATGTACAGTAATACGTGTGGTTGCATAGTAGCACACGGTATTGATTATTAATGCTTATGTGAGAAGTCACTCAGTTTGATTCAATTATTGTCAATTAATAATATGAATTATTTAGCGATAATGAAGTTTTGTTTTATTCGTATTATTAACGTAATAAAACAGAAACATCTTTTTATATAAAACAGAATACTTTATTAAAGTTATTCTATAAATAGAATATATTATATTTTATTTAAAAGATTTTTCTTTAAATATGGACCGTTAGATTAAAGTAAATCAATCTGGACCGTTAATGGATTAGTTACTATGCAATCCAGTCTTCTATAAATAGCAGCTCATTCCTTCATTATTTCTTACGAATTCACTGAACTCTAGAGAGAGAAACTATAGAGAGAAAGAAGAAAAGTATTCTGTTACTTCACTACTCCAGTATCCAGTTTCTCTTCATGAATACAAAAGAAATAATATCCCTTAGCAATACAACAAATAATATCCCTTGCCTTAGAAGAAACTGGATACTGGAGTAGTGAAGTAACATAATATTTTTCTTCTTTCTCTCTATAGTTTCTCTCTCTAGAGTTTCAGTGAATTCGTAAGAAATAATGAAGGAATGAGCTTCTATTTATAGGAGAATGGACTGAATAGTAACTAATTCATGAACGGTCCAGATTGATTTACTATTAAAATTTAAAACAACGGTCCATACTGATTTACTATTAAAACTTTAAACAAGTGATCCATATTGATTTACTATTATAACTTTCCACCAGCGGTACATATTGATTTACTATTATATTTTCAACCAACGATCTGTATTGATTTACTATTATAACTTCAACCAACGGTCTAAAAAATTATCACATCTCCTCATGGAATAATATTGTACCCAAAAATGATTTGGACCCAAAAGAAATATATTTTTCGGGGGAATAGTATCCCATGAATAGTACTTCGGTAGTATTCCAACACGAAAAGTGTCCCAAATACCCGAGTGAACAATACTAGAGTGAATAGTAACTGAGTGAATAGTAACCTATGAATAGTAATCCGTGAATAATATTCTGACACAAAAAGTACCCCGAATACCCGATTGGTCAATATAACCTCCAGACATCAATTATTATCGAAATAAATATCGATTTCCACTAACACTAATAATTCTAACACAATGGAACATTTAATTTCATCTTTAATCAATACGAACTTATTCATCATTAATATTATAACTCACAATATTTAACAACTAGGTCGTTCCCAGGAAAGAGTGGGCTTACCAATAAGGATTTCTCCCTATTGGCGCTCAATTAGGTGACCAAACCTCTCCTTGACAGAACTTCTAGACATTGTAAATATTGCAATTTAATAATATGAATAACTTTGTCATCTCAATTATTGATTTAATAATATAACATATTATGCAGATGATACTGTGACAATAATCGAATCAATAATATGAGAGATATGATGCAGCAATTACTGTAGTAATAATTGAGTATTACTGAGCGATTTCTCACGTAAGCATCAATAACCAATACCGTGTGCTACTATACAACCACGCGTATTACTGTACTTTTACTACCGGGTAGTTCAACAGTTTTAACGGTAACACTTCCGTCGTTATTTTTATAAAAAGATAATTATGTCGTTTTCTTACTACGACAATACTTCCGTTGTAGGGTCCACCAATGATTATGCCATCGTACAAATATTTCCTGTAAAAACGAATATTTCCCGACCAATCAAATATTATATAACCACATGCTTACTTTATAAAATTTGTAAATATTACCTACAGCTATAACATTATATTATATCCACACCATAATATTCAAAAATATATTTCGAGAGAAATTAATCTTTATTCATAAAATTTGGGGTCTTACAGAGTTAGTATTTCTATTTTGAAGCTATTAAATAATTGTTTTTATAAATTGAAATAATTATAAAAAATTGTTGGATAATCCGAAAAATGTGAAAATTGTTTGAAAAGTTCAGAATAATATTTTAAATATTTTAGAAGTGTTAGTAAGCTCATGAAGTATCGGGATATAAACGCATAAGTAACGAATGAGTTATGAAAAAAAATATTTTTGTTAAAGTAAAAATGTTGATAATACCAGAATAGTGGATTGACGTTTTAAAAATAAATTATCATATATGAGGTTTTAGATTTCTTAAGTTTTATTATTCACTTCTAAAGTTTTGGAATATGAATAATGATTTTATGCGATAAATAAAGGCACCTTGAATGATTTAATAATTGTCACAGTAGTTATTGCATAGTGATTCATATTATTGATTCTTAATTACGTAAGAAGTCACTTAGTCTTTCATTCAATAATTGTCATAGTAGTTATTGCGCAGTAACTCATATTATTTGATATGATATAATTATATCAGTTGGAGGTATTGTGAATCTATGTTAATAATTGTGAATAATAGTTTAAAGATTGAAAAGTGTAAGACCCCAACTTTTTATAAATAAAATTGAATTTTCTCTAATTATTATTTTGAATAATAAGGTGTTAATTTGATATAATTCTTTAGTTATGGGTGAAATGTGCAAATTTTGCAAAATAAGCAAGTAGTTATAAAATATTCATTGTTGTCGGGGAATATTCGTTTGGTCGTGGAATATTCTTACTGTCAGAGAATATTCGTACGATGGCGCAGCCATTTGTGGGCCCCATAAGAAAAAATGGTCGGATGAAGAAAATGACAAGTTTGAATTTTTATAAATAACGACATAATTGATACCGTTAAACTATTGAAATATCCGGTGATAAAAGTACAATAATACACGTGGTTGCATAGTAGTACACGGTATTGATTATTGATGCTTACGTGATAAGTCACTCAGTTATACTCAATTATTGCTACAATAATTGCTACATAGTATCTCACGTTACTTGATTCAATTATTGTCATAGTATTATCTGCATAATATTTTATATTATTTAATCAATAATTGAGACAACAAAGTTATTCATATTATTATTTGTAATATTGACGATGTCTAGAAAGTTCTATCAAGGAGAGGTTTGGTCACCTAATTGCATGCCAATAGGGAGAAATCCTTATCGAAAAGCCCCCTCTTTCCTGGGAATGATCTGGTTGTTAAATATTGTGAGTTATAATTTTAATGATGAATAATTGTTAATAGATTAAAAATATGTTTATTAAAGATAAGTGATTTGTGGTAATTATTTATTCAATTTTTGATATAAATATAGGGGTTTGTTATGAGGTGTTTGTTATAAGTTTGGCTTATTATTTCATGAGGGGATGTGCTAATTTTTCAGACCATTGGTTGAAGATATTATTTTAAATCAGTATGGACCACTGGTAGAAAGTTATAATAGTAAATCAATATGGATCGCTAGTTTAAAGTTTTAATAGTAAATTAGTATGGACCGTTGCTTTAAGTTTTAATAGTAAATTAATATGGACCGTCCGTTTAAAAGTAAATTAATCTGGGACGTTCATGAATTAGTTACTATTCAGTCATTTTTCCTATAAATAGAAGCTCATTCCTTCATTATTTCTTACAAATTCATTGAAACTCTAGAGAGAGAAACCATAGAGAGCAAGAAGAAGAGTATTCTGCTACTACTCTAATTCAGTATTCAATCTTCTACTAAGGTAAGGGATATTATTTGTTGTATTCGTAAAGGGTATTATTTCTTTTGTATTCATGAAGAGAGTTATTTTCTTTCAATACTCGTAAGGGTTGTTATTCCATTCTTTATTAGTCTGTTAGATTAACCTGTCTACGCGGACTACCGCATTCATGGTGAAATCCTTTTGTTATACTATTCTTTATTATTCTGTGGGAATAACCTGTCTACGCGGACTACCGCATGCCTGGTAAATAACCCTTCGTATTCAATTGTTATTAAATTATAAAAATGATCTGTCTACGCGAACTACCGCATGACAGTTAAAAATTCATTTGCAGTTTCGTATATTGTTCATTTCAGATTCCTAACTCTAAACTTACTACGGTAAGTATTGCTTTTATAATTCCTGAAATGATAAAAAATTCCTTGAGTTTTCTTTTCTGTATCCAAGTTGTCTGTTATGGTTCCTATCTTTGATTGGATCTATGTTTTGAACTTTATTCTTAAATTTTGCTCCACAATTGATTATTATGGAGTATTTTTGAACTTGAATAAATTAAATTATGAGTCCCTAATCTTGTCCTTTATCTCACTAGATTAGTTCTTTAAAATATTTTTCATCATCCTCAGTTTTAAATGGTGATACTTAATGAATATCTTTGGCCTGTAGTGCAAAGATAAATAATTACCTGATGAATATTTTTGGCACGTAGTGCAAAGATGAACAGGTGTTGAGATGAACATGACCAACTGGTGATACAAATAAATATCTTTAGCCCATAGTGCAAAGATAAATATTTTATTCAAAATGTATATTTATTGATGTTACATGGATAAAATATTGATGGACTTTTAAATTCATAGATGATGGTAGATTTCATTCTCTACTTAACTCTTCTAAGGAATTGCTATTTCCGCTGTGAATATTGATCTAAAACTGGTTGTTCATTATATTTTATCAGATTTGTTGAAGGCTTACGATAATTTGTTGTTCATTATCTTAGTCATAATATTCTTTACTGGACTAGTTGAGCTCACCCTTTTCCTTTTTGTTGCATTTTTCTTCTTAGGATGAGAGAATATAGCGGGAACTAGTTGGAGTATGGAATGATGGATCAAGATAGTTGTTTAGCAGTCCTCACTATTTAGTAAAATAGTGTATCAATAATTATAATGAGGACTTATTTGAGTTTCAATACTGTCTAGAAGATAATATTTGTATTTAAATTCACAGTATATGTGTTGTCGTATTTTGCACGACAATTGTAATAATAAAGTTGTAGTTGTTTTCTGTACCATGTATTTGGCAACTCAGAATGGGTGATGTGTACCTATTTTGGGGGCATCACAGTTGGTATCAGAGCTTAAGGATATGGTCTCTGGCGGAGATCGGGGAATAGAACTATGAGGGGAGAGACGAGTAAATCCATCGCTAGTGTGTCCTACCTAAGCTTATTTTTTGGTCGGTCATAATATAGGGGTATTATGTGGTAAGTCAATTTCTTTAATTATCCCTTATTTTATGGCAGTATTTGAGAATGACAGCTGAGAATGTTAACAATGAAGTGAATGAGATCGTGGAGACACCTTTAATCACCAACCAGGGGAACGTGCAACAGGAAGGCAATATTCCTCCTGTAAACAACACTACCGAACAAACGATGAATGATGGGATGTTTAGAAGCTTTTTACAGTTTATGCAAAATCAGATGAGGGAGACTTGGGTACAAAATATGGGTGGAAATGATAGCAACACACGGCTTGTCACAGCCAAGCAGTTCAAAGAGTTGGGACCACTAGAATTTGTGGGAATGCCGGATCCTATCAAGGCGAAAACGTGTGTTAAATAAATTACCAAGATATTTTATGTATTGGGATGCACAGAGGAACAGAAGGTTCCATTCGCCACCTTTATATTCCGTGGTGAGGCAGACTACTAGTGGGAGTCTGTGAAGTGTACCCAGCCAGTCGCACTCAACATGTCTTGGGAAATATTTCAGAAACTGTTCAATGACAAGTACTTTCCTGAAAGTATTAGTCATATGAAGGAGGTAGAGTTTATTAGACTGAAATAAAATAATATGATGGTGTCCCAGTACGAGGCGAAGTTCGTAGAGTTATCCAGGTTTGTACCTCATTTGGCAGAGAATGAGGAACGTATGACGCGAATGTTTCTGAGATGTCTGAAACTCGAGATTCGGCAATATCTTATTTCTCACAAATGTTTTCTATATTCAGATGTTGTCAACAGAGCTCAATTATTAGAGCGAGATAATGAGTATGTTCAACCAAATGACCACAACCAGGGTCATACTAATGGCACCAGCCATCGAAGCAATGATAACCAGCAGGGTGGAAAGAATACGAACAAAAGCAGTAACCATTCGGGTGGTAATCGTGACCATGATAATAGAAGAAGCGAGTCGGAAGGAGATTTCAAAAAGAGAAGGTACAACAATGATAACGTGAAGACGTCAACACCAGCATCAACTGTTTCTAGGGGAAGAGAACGATCACCGGTAGTATGTTATATGTGACGCCCCCAAATTCGGGTTACCTGACCCCCGAGTTTGGTGTTCACAATCTATAATATAATAACATCCAACTACTCATTTAAATATAAATAGGAATACATAACTCATTAACATATGTTGTTAAGTCATAAGTCCCAGGTCCACTAACCTTAACATTACAGAAATACCCCTTAGATATATAAAAAGGGTTTACAATACAATACAACATAATAATAATATTGTTCATCATAACTAACTTATCACTATACCTTTTCCTTTGTTCTTCTTCGCAGCACCTTCTGCAACTTCGTCCCTAGCTAAAAAGTTTTATTTAGCAAGGGTGAGCAACAAGTTTGCCCCGCAAGTTAAGACATACAATAAAGTTATAGAAATCAATATCAAGTCTTCTCACATTCTACGCAACAATAACTTGATAATGAAAGAGTACAACGCTTTCAAGATTTTCTACGATATTCAAATGAATAATCAAGAATTAATTTTACGAAATATCAAAGTGGAATGTTTTTCGGATTTATGCTGAGCGATCCATTGGATCTTGAACTTCTCTTCTCGAGTAACTATCAAAGTTATACTTTGATATACCCAGGTGTATCAGATATCCATAAAGATTAAATCATACTCCTCTGCAAATATATAAAGTGATCAGCTTTAGTATACCGATATTATGCATAATACTTAATCGCGCGCAAAGGCCGAATATACGACCAATAAAATATTCCCTTTATATAAAAGGTTGTTCTTCTCAGTCTCAGTCTCAGAATCAAGATTTTGATTTAACAATGAAATACTGTGATTTCAATTTCTAATTACTTCTCGATCTAGCCGAAATAATTGGCATCGATTTGTCAATAATAATTGAATTCTCTTCTCGAACCTATCAAGTTCTAACAAATATTCGTCTAGCCAGAATGATTAGCTAAGACATTTCTCAACATAATGCGACAATAACAGAAATTATCTGTACTGTCAATAATAGCTTCTACTGATATGAATATCCAACACAATTATTCTACGAATGTATATTTTCTGAATCAGTAATTCAATTTTAATTATTATCAAACATGCACTAACTGCGAATAATCAACAATAAATCCCTGGACATGGTATAATTAGCAATAATTAACCATTATAATAATTGAATAACTCAAGGTTGAGTTAGGAAACTTGTCTTCCGCATTGATTACTGCTATACAATAAACCTATCTGCGTTCGTAAGACCTATAACAAATAATATCGGTCTCACAATTCGCACAATAATGCACAACACATAATACTGTAATTTACAGTTAAACTTCTCCTAGACACATTACCACATAGCCACATTAGTATTTATAACCTATATAAACACTTATTAAGTCTAACTATTTCGGTCTAGTTGGACTTCGGTCCATTCTCGGTATTCTAGTCACCTTATACGATAATTTACACATTGATTGTCAATTTAATCTTGGTCTCTAAGCTTCAATATTATTTTAGAAAAGTCAAATATCGTTTATAATATTTTTCGGAAGCTATTAATAATTTATAAACAATTATTATAATTTATAATAATTTTTCAAACACTTAAATTATTTTTAAATGATTTAATTATTAAATAATCTTATCATTATTAATATTTAATAATATAAAAATATTAATAACATACTTGTCAAAATATTAAAGTTATTTTTAATAACTTAAAATATTTTTAAATCATCCATATTCTACTTAAGTAATTAAAATCATTTTTAAATCATCACCATTAATATTTAAATATTAATGAAATTATTATCAAAATATTAAAAGTCATTAATTATAACTTAAAATATTTTTAAAATATTTTTCTCATTTTAAATAATTTTTAAATCAATAAAATTATTTTTAATTCATTTACTTAATATAACAATTAAATAAATCTAATATCATTAATATTAATTTATTAATGAGAATTCTCCAAAAATATTGAAAATAATATTTTATAATTCTAAATATTTTTTAACACTTTATTCTCATTTAAAATAATTTTTAAATAAATAAAATTATTTTTATCTTATTTATTTAATTTAATAATTAAATAAATCTAATATCATTAATATTAATTTATTAATGAAAATTATCCAAAAATATTAAAAGTTACATTTTATAACTCAAAATATTTTTAAATACATTATTCTTTTTTTAAATAATTTTTCATAATATTAAATTATTTTTCTCTAATTTATTTAATATACTACTTAAATAAATTAAATATCATTTTTATTCAAATAATTATAATTATTAAAGAAAAATGTCCCAAATAATTAAAAGTTATTTTTCATAATTTAAAATGATTTTTAAAACTATTTTTGTAATTTTTATAATTTATTTCCTATTTTTAATTAATTTTCAAAATTTCAGAATTTAGAAAATAAATAAACCGTCGCTAAATGGATATAGCGACTCTTTCTGTCGCTATAGGTGTTCTTGGCCACAAGAACACTGACAATACAGTGTTTAAGGGTGCACGTTTGACCACTCTTAAATTCCAATCTGATCATGTTCTGGGTTATCTAAAACTTTGATATTGTAGTATTAATGTCACACTACAATATCCAACCAACACTTTGGTTAAACAACATCACAACAAGGAGATCAAAGCCTCCAAAGTTGCTGTCAGGAAAAATCTGGGTTTTCTGGGCCCAGACAGTTTCGAGTACCTACTTTGATGCTCGATTATATATATGTTATGGTCTTGATTCATGTGGTTTGATGGTTCAAACATGTAGTACTAGTGTCAAGGTACATTACTAAAGCAGCAACTCAGTTTATCATCAACAGAATCAACATGAAACACACGGTCAAAGTATGTCAGACAGTGATGTTCTTATTTTTTCTGAGTTTTCCAGAAAAGTAAAAATCAGTTCAGGTGGTCTACTTTGACCACCTTTCACGATCGATCTAGTGATTGTTTTAATGTTCTACAAGTATGGATCTAGAGTCCATCTTACAGGCTACAACATGGTTACAAACACAACATCATACAACATAACACCTGTCAGATTCGAGCCTCACAAAAGGTTGTCAGACGCTGTAAAAGGCTTTCTGGGTTACCCAGAAAGTTCATGGTCATGCCCGGTCAACGGGTTTTGACCATGAATAACTTCAAATCCAGACATTTAATAGTACTGATTCCACTTGCAGCTTAAAGAACACATACCAGGCTACATGTAAAAACTTTAAAACAACAAAAATAGTAAACACAGAAAGATCTAGAGCGACTGACATTTCTTGTCAGACCACTAAAAATGTTCAAGAACAGATTTTGAAAAACATCATTTTAAGGCCATTTGATGCTATGGATCCATCATGGATCAACATAGATCAACAAAAAATATCTTCTAACACTGTTTTAAACACATAAACACAGGAAAAAAAATTTAGCACGAAGGATCAAAAAGCAAATTAGGGTTTATACCTTTAGGTTCAAATACTTGATCTTCCAAACTGATATTGGATGATCTAAGGGTTGATTCTAGGACTGATTTACTTGGTAAATTCAGAGCTTCTAGTGAGAGAGGGAGTTAGTGAGAGCAAAAGAGAAAAATGACAAAGTTTATGAAATTTCTCTCTCTTAATCTATATATATATATATATATATATATATATATATATATATATATATATATTATGATATATAAGACATGGCTGATCACTTGGACGAGTTTTGCTGCAGATTTTTAGCCCCAAAGTCAATGTAGTTGGTGAACCACTAAAGCTTTAGCCATTTTTACAAGTTAGCTAATTAAATAATATAAAAAGGGCATTTTAGTCATTTCCAAATTGATTTTAATGGCATACATGGAATTTGTCACACCCTTAGGGTTTAACCCTAAGGTACTAACCCTTAAGTTTTAAAACATTAGCTTCTAAAATCTCCAATTAGGGTTTTAATTAGAAAAATAAAATTTCTAAATTACAATTAGGGTTTGTAAAATAGAAATTAAAATAACAAAAATATAATTAGGGTTTTCTAATCATATTAAAGTTTAATAAACACATTAGGCTTGCCAATTAGGATTAGGGTTTCCTAATTAGGGTTTAGGATTTTAAATTAGGATTTCCCAGCATACGATTAGGATTTCTAACAGTACGTTAGGGCTTCTAATCCTGAGATTAGGGTTTCTAATATCTTATTAGGGTTTATAAATTTTAAACCTTATCCAATCAATCACTGATCAAAAATTCTATACGGTACAAACACGTACTCATTAATATAATTATTTGAATTATATTTTATATTGAACCCCTATCCAGAAATTAGGGTTATGATTTCTAAAGCTGTTAAGCACAACTCTACTCTAATTTACCAGTCCATACATAATTTTACTAGTTCTCGAGACTCGTATCACAGATACATAACACAATATTAACAGTCAATGTCAATATTAGATAAAAAAAATTTAATCGTGAAATTTGGATTATTTGAAATCACGGGTTATCACATTATAAATGCGGGAAAGAGGGGCACATCAGCCCAAACTACCCACAACAATCCAAGGTGTGTTATAACTGTGGAAAGGAAGGTCATATATCTAGAGATTGTCTTGTAGCGAAACCAAGTCCAACGGGGATGATGACTCCAAAGGCTGTCCTGGACAAGTCAAAGTCGGTGGTTATTGGAAGGGCGTTTGTCGTGACTACCCAAAACACGAGCAACCCGAACAAGGTGATCACGAGTAAACTAATCATAAACTCTTGCGAAGTTTATACCTTATTAGATACCGGTTCTACCCATTCTTTTATCTCTCCTGCTTGTGCTCAACGTTTGAACTTGAATCCAAAAAAAAATTAGACTTTGACTTATTTGTTGAGACTCCGTTAGGAGAAACTTTCATTACATCTACTATTTATAAATCTTGCTTGATTCAAGTTGGAACCATCACATTACCTGTCGATCTTATTTTATTAAAAATACTTGCATTTGATGTGATTTTAGGGATTGATTGGTTAACCACTCATCATGCTAAAATTGATTATTTTCGTAAGGTTGTTAGTTTTCATATTCCTAACCAACTTGTTATCCGAATTCAAACAACCAAACCACTAAAGTCAATCATTGTCATATCAAGCCATAAAGCCATTCGTTTATTGAAAAATGGATGTTAAGCTTTCTTAGCCCCATGTCATGGACTTGAACAAAAACACGTCAGATTTGAATAATATTTCTATTGTTAGTGAATTTCCTGACGTATTTCCTGAAGAACTTCCCGGTCTACCCCCATAACGTGAAGTTGAATTCTTTATTGACCTTGAACCCGATACAAAACCCATTTCTAAAACCCCATATTGAATGGCTCCTATTGAACTTCAGGAGTTAAAGGTCCAACTACAAGAGTTGTGAGACATCAGTTTTATTTGTCCTAGTACATCTCCTTGGGGTGCTCCTTTTTTATTCGTAAAGAAGAAAGATGTGACTATACGACTTTGTATTGACTACCGAGAATTGAACCATGTCACCATCAAGAATAGGTATCCGCTACCTAATATTGATGACCTGTTCGACCAGTTGTAAGGAGAACAATTCTTTTCAAAGATCAATCTTCGTTTTGGATATCATCAGCTGAAGATTAAAACGAAGGATATTCCGAAGACTACTTTCAGAACTAGGTACGGGCATTATGAATTCTTAATCATGTCTTTTGGACTGACTAATTCTCCTGCTGCTTTCATGGATATAATGAATCGTGTGTTCAAGGAATATTTTGATCAGTTCGTTGTTGTCTTTATTGATGACATCCTCATCTATTCCAAAAGCTGTGAAGATCATAAGCGCCATTTGAAGCTGGTACTTTAAAGGCTTCGCGATAACAAGCTATATGTCAAGCTGAAGAAATGCGATTTCTAGCTTGAGAAAGTAGCATTCCTTGGGCACATGGTGTCAAAATATGGAGTATCTATTGACCCGACGAAGATTAAAACAGTACAAAGTTGGGAGCAACCGAAGTCGGTGACTGAAGTACGTAGCTTTCTAGGCTTAGCTTGTTATTATCGGAGATTCGTGGAAGGATTTTCTCGAATCTCTACTCTGTTAACTCAGCTGACTCGAAAAGATACAAAATTTGTATGTAGCGAGGAATGATAGAAGAGTTTCCAAGAGCTCAAGAGGAAACTCATTTCGGCACCTGTTCTGACAATACCATCTGGTTCGGATGGATTTGTTATCTACAGTGATGCTTCAGGAAAAGGGTTAGGATGTATTCTCATGCAACATGAGAAAGTTATAGCCTATGCCTCGTGATAACTCAAAGAATATGAGAGGAATTATCCTACTTATGATCTGGAGTTGGCAGTAGTCGTTTTCACGTTGAAGATCTGGAGACACTACCTGTATGGGGAGAAAGTGGAGATCTATACAGATCATAAAAGCCTCAAATATTTCTTCACCCAAAAGGAACTCAACATGCGGCAACAACGTTGGCTTGAGCTATTGAAAGATTACGATCATACCATCCAATACCATCTTGGAAAAGCAAACGTGGTAGCTGACACATTGAGTAAAAGATCATATACAGGTACGAATGCGATGTTGTTAACACAAAGGCCCATTTTGTATGACTTGCAAAGGATGGAGATAAAGGTAAAGGCTCCAAGTACCCACGTGATGATATCAAATATACGAGTAGAACCGACTTTAATTGATAAAGTTAAAGTTGCTCAAGCTACGGACCTGGAGCTGATACGTATGAAGAAGAAAGTGCAAGAAGGTGTTATTTCAGAAGTAAGAATCGACGAAGAAGGAATACTTCAAGTCAACTCCATACTTTGTGTTCCTAACGATTCTAACTTGAAGCATAGAATCATGATGGAGGCACACAACACACCGCTTGCAATCCATCCTGGGAGTACCAAAATGTATCATGATCTTCGACATACGTTTTGGTGGAGCAATATGAAGAGAGAGATCGCGAAGTTTATCTCGAGGAGTTTAACTTGTCAACGTATAAAGGCGGAGCATCAAGTGCCAAGTGGTCCATTGCAACTACTTGAGATTCTGAAATGGAAGTGGAAACACATTACCATAGATTTTGTTACGGGTCTTCCCAAGGTTTCTCAAGGTATAGATGCGATTTGGGTTATTGTTGATAGATAAACGAAATTTGCTCATTTCTTGCCGATACGGGAGACTTATTCCCTCGAACGTCTTGCTCGTATGTACGTGAATGAGATTGTGAGATTGCATGGCATGCCAGTATCCATAGTTTCGGATCGTGACCCAAAATTCACTTCACGATTTTGGGTTAGTTTGTAGAAAGCTATGGGCACAGATTTACGATTCAGTTCGGCATACCATCCTCAAACGGACGGGCAATCAAAAAGGACTATTCAAACTTTTGAAGATCTATTATGACTCTGTGTCCTAGATTTCAAAGGGAGTTGGGATAAGTACCTACCATTGGTGGAATTCTCCTACAACAACAGTTATCAGGCAAGTATAGGTGTGGCTCCATTTAAAGCATTATATGGACGAAAGTGTCGCTCTTCAGTATGCTGGGATGAGGTGAGAGAAGCAACGTTATTGGGACTAGAGTTGGTACGAATGACTACAGAGAAGATCCAAATGATCTGACAACGTATACAAACGGCACATGATCGACAAAAGAGTTATGTGGATCTTCATCGAAAGGACGTGAAATTTAATATTGGGGATCATGTATTGTTACATGTTGCTCCATGGAAGGGAGTTACAAGATTTGGAAAGAGAGAAAAGCTCAATCCACAATTTGTTGGTCCATTTGAAATTCTTGACCGGATAGGAAATGTGACCTATAGAATTACATTATCTCCAAGCATGTCTCGTGTTCATAATGTTTTTCACATATCTGTGCTTCGTAAATATGTGAAAGATCCAGACCACATTATTAAGTTAGAACCAGACGAGATAACCAAAGATTTAACGTACGAGGAAGTACCTGTCAAGATCTTGGATAAGAAGGAGCATGTCCTACGCATAAAGATTATACTACAAGTTAAAGTTTTGTGGAGGAGCCATGTTATTGAGGAAATGACCTGTGAGTTAGAATTAGAAATGAAAACGAGGTATCCTCACCTTTTTGAAATACCAAGTACTTACATCAATTTCGAGGACGAAATTTCATAAGGAGGAAAGTTTGTAAGATCCTAACTTTTTATAAATAAAATTGAATTTCCTCTAATTATTATTGTGAATAATAAGGTGTTAATTTGATATAATGTTTTGGTTATGGGTGAAACGTGCAAATTTTGTAAAATAAGTAAGTGGTTATAAAATATTCATCGTTGTCGAGAAATATTCGTTTGGTCGTGGAACATTCTTGCTGTCAGAGAATATTTGCATGATGGCACAACCATTTGTGGGCCCATAACAGAAAACGGTCGGATGAAAAAAATGATAAGTTTGAGTTTTTATAAATAACGGCACAATTGATACCGTTAAACTGTTAAAATACCTGGTGATAAAAGTACAGTAATACGCGTGGTTCATAGTAGCACACGATATTGATTATTGATGCTTACGTGAGAAGTCACTCAGTTATACTCAATTATTGCTGCAATAATTGCTGCATAGTATCTCATGCTATTTGATTCAATTATTGTCACAGTATCATCTGCATAATATTTTATATTATTTAATCAATAATTGAGACGAGAAAGTTATTTAGATTAATATTTGTAATATTGACGATGTCTAGAAAGTTCTGTCGAGTAGAGATTTGGCCACTTAATTGCGCGCCAATAGAAAGAAATCCTTATCAGAAAGCCTCCTCTTTCCTGGGAATGATCTGGTTGTTAAATATTGTGAGTTATAATATTAATGATGAATAATTGTTAATAGATTAAAAACGTGTTTATTAAAGATAAGTGATTTGTGGTAATTGTTTATTCTATTTTTGATATAAATAGAGGGGTTTGTTATGAGGGATTTGTTATAAGTTTAACTTATTATTCCATGAGGGGATGTGCTAATTTTTCAGACTGTTGGTTGAAGATATTATTTTAAATCAATATGGACCGCTGGTGGAAAGCTATAATAGTAAATCAATATGGATCGCTAGTTTAAAGTTTTAATAGTAATTCAGTATGGACCGTTGCTTTAAGTTTTAATAGTAAATCAATATGGACTGTCCGTTTAAAAGTAAATCAATCTGGGCCGTTCATGAATTAGTTACTATTCAGTTCTTTTCCCTATAAATAGAAGCTCATTCCTTAATTATTTCTTACGAATTCACTGAAACTCTAGAGAGAGAAACCATAGAAAGCAAGAAGAAGAGTATTCTGCTACTACTCTACTTCAGTATTCAATCTTCTACTAAGGTAAGGAATATTATTTGTTGTATTCGTAAGGGGTATTATTTATTTCTAATTCATGAAGAGAGTTATTTTCTGTCAATACTCTTAAGGGTTGTTATTCTATTCTTTATTATTCTGTTAGATTTACCTGTCTACGCAGACTACCGCATGCCTGGTGAATAACCCTTCGTATTCAATTGTTATTAAATTATGGAAATGATCTGTCCACGCTGTCTACCACATGACAGTTGAAAATCTATTTGCAGTTTCGTATATTATTCATTTCAGATTCCTAACTCTAAACATACTACGGTAAGTATTGCTTCTATAATTCTTGAAATGATCAAAAATTCCTTGAGTTTTCTTTTCTGTATCTTAGTTGTCTGTTATGGTTTCTATCTTTAATTGGATCTAGTTTTGAACTTTATTCTTGAATTTTGCTCCACAATTGATTATTATGGAGTATTCAGTATTCTTGAACTTGGATAAACTAAATTATAAATCCCTAATCGTGTCTTTTATCTCACTGGATTCATTCTTTAAAATATTTTTCATCATCCTCAGTCTTAAATAGTGATACTTGATGAATATCTTTGGCTTGTAGTGCAAATATGAATGATTACCTGATGAATATATTTGGCACGTAGTGCAAAGAAGAACAGGTGTTAAGATGAACATGACCAACTGGTGATACAAATGAATATCTTTAGTGCGTAGTGCAAAGATAAATATTTAATTCAAAATGTATATTGATTGATGTTACATGGATAAAATATTGATGATGGACTTTTGAATTCATTGATAATAGTAGATTTAATTCTCTACTTAACTCTTGTAATGAATTATTATTTCTGCAGCAAATATTGATCTAAAATTGGTCGTCCATTATATTTTATCTGATTTGTTGAAGGCTAACGATAATTTGTTGTTCATTATCTTAGTCATAATATTCTTTACGGGGCTAGTTGAGCTCACCCTTTTTCTTTTTGTTCCATTTTTCTTCTCAAGAGGAGAGAATATAGCGGGAACTCGTCGGGGTATGGAATGATGGATCAAGATAGTTGTTTAGCAGTCCTCACTATTTTGTAAAATAATGTATCAATAATTATAATGAGGACTTATTTGAGTTTGAATACTATCTAGAAGATAATATTTGTATTAAACTCACAGTATATGTGTTGTCGTATTTTGCACGACAATTGTAATAATATTAAAGTTGTAGTTATTTTCTGTACCATGTATTTGGCTACTCAGAATGGGTGAAGTATACCTATTTTGGGGGTATCACAAAAAGAGTGCTGATTAAAGATTAGTATGATATGCAGATGTTTGTTCAATTTTTTTCTTTTTACAAAAGTAAGTTTGGCAAGACTTGCCGATACTATATTTTTCCTAAATTAGTCTGGATCACAACTCAATTATTTTTAAAACGTGTATAACTTGGTTTAATTTTCTCTGTGGGACTATAAATTCCACTACTAGCATTATTATATACCTCATTTGGTTATTTTGTCAAAGCATGCGTGCTAATTATTTCCTCAATTTTTAGTTTAAAAATGTTGCTAGGTTGAGCAACTAAACACACACCATCACTGCACTAAAAATATATAAAAAAATTACTACAATATTGTGAGTATTTCTGTTGAGTGTAAGGTTACTCCAAGTGTAGATAAGGAATGTAAGCATTGTTTAAGTTGATCAATTTCATAAAAAGCAGAATCAAATCACATGCTAAGGTATGGGGTATCATTTTTATGGTAAAGGGACATCATTTTCTTTCATAATTCATATTATGGTAAGATATTATTATTCGTTTATTCAGCTTATCATTAAATGGTGAAAAGTTCTGAAATGATTAGAATATCCTTAATAGTTTGTGCTTCATTTAATATCTTGACCTGGATCTTTCTATTCAATCTTAAGTTAATATTTTTGAGTCGGGAACTTTACATTACTTGAACTATATATTTTATCAGTAATTTTAATCGATTTTCTGGATATCATGTTGGTAATTTGGACTCCGAATAATTAAGTTGAAAATCACTAAGATTTATTATATCTTATTATTCTGATTATTTCTGTTCATTCGTTACATATATCATTGTCATCATCCTCATGTTTATATTGTGGTGAAAATCATCTTTGGCCCGTAGTGCAAAGATGGACTGTTGATTGGTATGATTATGACCAGGAATTGTGTATTTGTATAATCATGACTTATATTATTATAGACAAATGATGTGGTGAAAATCCTTTTTGGCCCGTAGTGCAAAGATGGACTAATGTTACAGACAAATGGTGTGGTAAAAGTCATTTTTGGCCCGTAATGCAAAGACGGACTAATGTTACAGAAAAATGATGTGGTAAAAGTCATCTTTGGCCCGTAGTGCAAAGATGGAATAATGTTACAGTCAAATGATGTGGTAAAAGTCATCTTTGGCTTACGTGCAAAGATGGATTGTTGATTATTAGTTTTAAAGTTATATATCTTTAGCTTACGTGCAAAGATGGATTGTTGATTATTAGTTTTACAGTTGTAAATCTTTGGCTTACGTGCAAAGATGGAATGTTGATTATTGGCTTTATAGTTGTATATCTTTGGCTTACGTGCAAAGATCGACTATTGATTATTAGTTTTACAGTTATATGTCTTTGGCCCGTAGTGCAAAGATGGATTCTTGATTATTGACTTTATAGTTGAATATCTTTGGCCTGGAGTGCAAAGATAAATTTAATGACATAATTATAAACATGAACTTTGATTTGGTATAACCATGAGCTTTGTGTTTCAGATAAAAATAAGTGGTGAAAGTTCTCTTTGTCTTGGGTACAACAAAGAACTGTTGATTAGTGTTACAGGAATAAAATATTGATGATGGACTTTTAATTTGGAAAAGATAGTAGACACTATATTCCACTTGACTTTTCTAATGGATTGTTGATTCCGCTGCAATTATGGTTGAAAACTTTTATCATCTACCATATGTTCTAAATATCTGATTTATTACTGATGAAGGCTATTGATAATTTAATTATCTTAAGTCATGATATTCTTTACTGGGCTATTTGTGCTCACCCTTTTCCTTCACAATTCCTTTCAGGTAATAAAAGTGTAGCTGAGACTAGCAGAAAGAACATGGGTATAAAGTGGTGTTTCGAATTAGTCGCAATCCTAATCAAATTGTGAAATGGTGTGGCATAATAATTGCACTAAGAACTTAAAATGTGTGTGACATATTTTATACACCATTTAATAGTTATATGTGGTGAACCAAATGGGGGGATGCGAACTCGAATTTGAAAGTGTCAAAATATACTCCATTAGAATGAGGAGGACATAAATCTTCTCGTGTTCCTTTGAAGACTTGAAATATTTGCTGCTGTACTTTATATGGCATTGTAATAAATTGAGTATGAATATTGTCGTATTATATACTTTACAATATTTTTATTGAAACTTACAGTATATGTGTCGTCGTATTTTGCACGATAGTTCAATAATGGTAATAGAAAAGTTCGCGTCAGTAGTGTTATTTTCGGCGACCCAAGATGGGTTATGTGGACCTATTTTGGGGGCGTCACATTTGGTATCAGAGCTTAGGGATATGATCTCTGGCGGAGATTCGGGATTAGAACTAGGAGGGGAAAGACGAATAATATCTTTCGTTAGTATGTATCCTACCTAAGTTGAATTTTCTTACTTAAGTTGACAAATTGTGATATGTCAATTAACCTTTGTTTTGAAGCTGTATTCTAGAATGATATCTGAAATACAGAAAATGAACAATGGATGAACCATGAGACAGAGGAAGTAGCTTGGGAGCTAGAATTCGAAATTCTTATCTCTTTGGAATTCCAGGTACGTTCGTAAATTTCGGGGATGAAATTTCATAAGGTGCGGTGATTGTAAGACCCCGACTTTTATGAAATAAAAGTCCAATTTAATTTATGATCATTATTCTAAAATTTTAAAATGTTAAATTGATAAATGGTCAAATGAACAAATAATCGGATAAATGAGCAAATAAAAAGGAAATGAAATATTATTTTTTTTGAATAGTAGTCCATGTGGGCGGCTAAAATATGTGAGAGGGAATTGAGGTGGGGGAACATGTGGGGAAGGAAGAAGAAAAGAAAGAAAAGAAAGGAAGAAAAAGAGGAAAGAAAGGAAGAAAAAGGGAAAGAAGAAAAAAAAGGAAAGAGAGGAGGAAAAGTGATATAATTAGTATACTGCCACCCATTACCACTCACGAAAAGTTATCAGAAAAATGAGAGAGAGAGGGAAGAGAAGGAAGAGAAGAGAGGGAGAGAAAGAGAAGAAGAAGAAAGGAAGAAGGAAAGAAATTTTTTTGATAAAGAGGTAATTTTAAAATTTCTTAATTTATTTTAAGATTTAAGTTTTCATAAATTTTATATGAAGAGATTTTGTTTATAATTGATTTAGATGATTTAAACTTGTATAAACATGAATCAAATGAGAGAAATCAAGAAATCAAATGAAGAACAAAATCTAGAAATTTTTAGAAAAATTAGTTTACTACTTGATTTTGTAAAATCCACAACTCTTTGTGTATAATGAGTTAGGAGATGAGACATATATCAAAAGAAAGCCCTGAAAGTAAGCTAAACGTAGAAATTAGAATCACTCAAAAATTCCTTATGGATTTTTCGTGGTAACTGTTTGAACGAAACTGGTCCGAAAGACTCATAGTCTGAAAAATTAGTGTTCTTAAGCTCTATTGCGTGAGTTATAATTTTTAATCCGACCGTTGGATTGTTTTAATTTTTGGATATGTTATACATATATAGGTTGAGTATATGTCCACAAATTTGGAACCGTTAAAGATTAACGTATAATTTGTTATGAATTTTAAGAGGTGTCTTATTCAAAAATTTTTGTAGTAGAATTTTCGGTAAGCCTTTCTCTCTATGTTAGATGCGAAATTTGGAAAAATATTCTTCTACAAAGTTGTATATAATTAAATTTTACATGGAAAGGACATAAGATTCATAATTTTCTAATAAAAGGGATAATTATTATGAATTATTAAAGTTCTTGAATATTGGATCTTATAATTAAATAATCAAAAAAATTATTTGGGCTGAAATATTTTTATAGAAATCATATACTATCAGTTTAGAATTTCTGTAAATTTTTTATGAATTATTGAAAAGTAGACTTAATTATTTTATTTTTAAACTATTTATAGTTAGTTTGAAAATAGAAGAAATTCATAGAAAATTCTATGAATGATGAAAAATTATGAAACTTGGTAAAAAAATCTTATAATATTATTTTATAATTTTTGGACAGTTTTGAAAAATTATTGAATAACAAAAATATTTATTGTATTTTTAAGCTATTTATAGTTAGTTTAAAAATAGAAGAAATTCATAGAAAATTATATGAATGGTGGAAAATTATAAAAGTTGCTAAAAAATATTATAATAATATAAGATTAATATTGATGATGTTTAAAAGATATAAAAGTATGTGGAGTTAGTATTTCTATTTTGAAGCTATTAAATGATACTTTTTATAAATAGAAATAATTATAGAAAATTTTTGGATAATCCGAAAAATGTGAAAATTGTTTGAAGAGTTCAAAATAATATTTTAAATATTTTAGAAGTGTTAGTAAGCTCATTAAGTATCGGGATGTAAACGCATAAGTAACAAATGAGTTATGATAAAAAAATAAAAAAATATTTTTGTTAAAGAAAAAATGGTGATTGTAAGACCCCAAATTTTATTAATAAGAATATAATGTTCTCTCAATATCTTTTTGAGTAATAAAGTGCGAATTTGATATAATGTTATAGTTGTGGATAATATTTACAAATTTTGCAAAGTAAGCAAGTTGTCATAAAATATTCATTTGGTCAGGGAATATTCGTTTGGTCAGAGAATATTCATACGCCGGCATAATCATTGGTGGACCTCACAATGGATTACTGTCGGAGTTACAAAACGACATAAATAACTTTTTATAAAAATAACGGCAAAACTTTTATCGTTAACTGTTGAAATACCCGGTGATAAAAATACAGTAATACGCGTGGTTGCACAATAACACATGGTATTATGCAGTATATTTGATTATTACTGCTTACGTGAGAAGTCACTCAGTTATACTCAATTATTGTAACAGTAGTTGCTGCATAGCACCTCACACAATTGATACAATTATTGTCACAATATCATCTGCATAATATTTTATATTATTAAATCAATAATTGAGACGACAAAGTTAATTCATATTATTATTTGTATTATTGACAATGTCTAGAAAGTTCTGTCGAGGAAAGGGCTTTGGTCACCTAATTGCGCGGCAATAAGGAGAAGTCTTTATCGGAAAGCCCTCTCTTTCCTGAAAATGATATGATTGTTAATATTGCAAGTTATAATATTAATGATAAATAAATGTTATTAAAAATGTGTTTTGTGAAGCCAGGTGAATTGAGATAAATAGAGGGATTTTTGTATGAAGTATTTGTTATAAATTTGGCTTATTATATGGACCCCCACTTACTCATTTTTTATAATCGCCGGTAGAAAATTATCTCAGTTTTATTTATTACTTATATATATATATATATATATATATATATATATTATATAAGTTTTCTTTTTTATATAAAATAGAATATATTATATTTTATTATATTACATAGTACTGCATAGTGTTGCATAGTGCAGCATAGTAAAATCAAAATTTTCAAAAGTTTTCAATCGGTGCGCGCCTGTGAATTCTCTATTGTTGGTCCGTGATTATTTTTTCTTAAATAGTATCCTTCCATTCTCCTATAAATAGGATGCTTAGTTTTGAAATAAAAATCACAACAGAATCAGAGAATTCTTCTTCTATAATATTTAGCGTATTTTCTTTTGAGTTTAAGGAAGCTTTGAGTGTAGAAAATAGTACAAGTTTTCTTCAAAAATATCCCCATCATACCAGTTAGAAATAATCTCCTTTTAAGGTAAGGGATATTATTTTCATTTAATATTCGTAAGAAATAATATTTTCTTCCATACTCTGTAGTATGTAAGTAATATTATTACGTTTCATATTCCTAATTCTACACTTATGTTGATAAGTATTGTTTCTATACTCCTTGGAATTAGTATAATATCTTTGAAATTTGGACTTCATCGAGTATCTTTTCACGGAAATATTTTTTAGAACATTCTTGTTGAGTTTTAATCTTTTCATCTCGGAGTACTATTCACGAGATACTATTCACGGGATACTATTCACGAAGTTCTATTCACCCGGGGTATTATTCACGATAGTGGAGCACATGAGATCGTTGAGTCACTGTCGATCACTAACCAGGATAATGTGCATCAGGAAGGCAATAATCCTCATGTAAACAACAACACCAACCAAATGATGAACGATGGGATGTTTAGGAGCTTTCTGCAATTCATGCAACACCAAGAGAGAGAGAGAGACTCATGTTCAAAATATAGGTGAAAACAATGGCAACTCACGGTTGGTCACCGCTAAGCAATTCAAGGAGCTGGGACCACCGGAGTTTTTGGAAAAGCCAGAGCCATTTAAGGTAGAGACGTGGATTAAGCAGATCACCAAGATATTTGATGTATTGGGATGCTCCGAGGAGCAAAAGTTTCCCTTTGCCTCCTTCATGTTACAAGGAGAGGAAGATTATTGGTGGGAATTTATAAAACGTACTCAGCCTGCCGCACTAAAGATGTCTTGGGAGAAGTTCCAAGAATTGTTCAACGACAAGTACTTTCCCGAAAGTATTCGTCACATGAAGGAGGTGGAATTCATCAAGCTGGAGCAAAACAATATGACCGTGTCGCAGTACGAGGCTAAGTTTGCCGAGTTGTCCCAGTTTACATCCCATTTGGTAGATAATGAGGAGCGAATAAAGCGAATGTTTCTACGAGTTTTGAAACCTGAAATACTTCAATACCTCATTTCTCACAAACTTTGTTTGTATTCAGATGTTGTGAATAAGGCTCAGTTATTGGATTGCAATAAAAAGTCAACCCAACCAAGAGATAGCAGCCGACAAAACGATAATACCAGTGGTAGCAGTCATCGAAGCGGTGACAACAAACGTGGAGAAAATCATCATGCCAGAAATGGTAACCTATTCGGTAGTAATCCTAACCAAGATAATAGAAGTGGAAATTTCAATAAGAGAAGATTCAACAATGATGGAAAGACAGCAGCACTAGCACCCGTTCTCAAGGAAGGAGAACGACCACCGGTCGTATGCTACAAATGCGGACAGAAAGGACACATCAATCCAAACTATACGCAGCAACCCAAAGCGTGTTTCAATTGCAAAAGAGAAGGTCACCTAACTCGATTTGATACTGGTTCTACCCATTCTTTTATTTCACCTACTCGCGCTCAACGTTTAAATTTGTCTCCAGATAAATTAGACTTTGACTTATCTGTTGAAACTCCGTTGGGAAAAACCTTCATTACATCCTCTGTTTATAAATATTGTTTGACTCAAATCGGCACCCTCACGTTACTTGTCTATCTCATCTCTTTGAAAATACTTGCATTTGATGTGATTTTAAGGATTGATTGGTTAACTACTCATCATGCTAAAATTGATTATTTTCGTAAGGTTGTTAGCTTTCATATTCTTAACCAACCTATTATGCGAATTCAAGTAACCAAACCACTAAAGTCAATCACTGTCATATCAAGCCATAAAGCCATTCTTTTATTGAAAAACGGATGTTAAGCTTTCTTAGCCCATGTCACGGATTTAAACAAAAATACGTCAAATTTGAATGATATTTCTATTGTTACTAAATTTCCTGACGTATTCCCTGAAGAACTTTCTGGCCTACCCCCAGAGCGTGAAATCGAATTTTGTATTGACCTTGAACCCACTACAAAACCCATTTCCAAAATCCTATATTGAAGGGCTCCTATTGAACTTCAGGTGTAATATCCCAACTTATATGAATATAGATTTAATTTTCTCTAAATATCTTTTCGAATAATAAGGTGTGGATTTGTTATAATGTTATAGTTGTGGGTAATATTTATAAATTTTATAAAGTAAGCAAGGTGTTATAAAATATTCATTTGGTCGGGGAATATTTGTTTTATCAGGGAATATCCGTACGACGGCACAATCATTGGTAGACCCCACAACGGAATTGCTGTCGGAGTTAGAAAATGACAGAAATAATTTTTTATAAAAATAATGGCAAAAGTTTTACTGTTAAACTATTGAAATATCCGGTGATAAAAGTACAGTAATATGCGTGGTTGCATTGTAGCACACGGTATTGCATAGTATCTTTGATTATTGATGCTTACGTGAGAAGTCATTCAGTTTTATTCAATTATTGCCACAGTAATTACTGCATAGTATCTCATATTATTGATTCAATTATTATCACAGTATCATCTGCACAATATTTTATATTAGTAAATCAATAATTGAGATGACAAAGTTATTCATATTATTATTTGCATTATTGACAATGTCTAGAAAGTTCTGTCGAGGAAAGGGATTTGGTCACCTAATTGCACGCCAATAAGGAGAAGTCCTTATCAGAAAGCCCCCTCTTTCCTGACAATGATCTGGTTGTTAATATTGTGAGTTATAATATTAATAATGAATAAAGATCGTGTTAATTAAAGATAAGAATAGTAATTGATGAGTGGAAGATGTTTGCTCAATTATCCTTTTAAATTGGTGTTTGTTCATTCTTCCGTATGTTAGGATATTATTGGCCAACTTTTCAAATAATGCAGCTACTGTTCAATGCCTTATGAACATGGGCGCTCCCTCATTGGTCCATATATCCCAAACTCAATTACCTTCAAAAGAGGGCACCCCCTCATTGGTCTAAATGTGACGCCCCCAAAATAGGTATACATCACCCATTTTGAGTCGCCAAATACATGGTACAGAATTTAAATACAACTTCCTTATACAATACAACAAAAACGTAGCTGAGAGTTTTTACACGAATATTGTCTTAATAGACAGTATTCAAACTCAAAAAGGAGTCCTCATTAAAATTATTATCACACTATTTTATAAAATAGTGAGGACTACTATAGCCACCATCTCGGACCATCACTCTATTTTCCGACTAGTCCTGACTACGTTCTCAATTCCTGAAGAGAACAACGAAAGCAAAAGGGTGAGCTCAACTAGCCCAATAAGAAATACTATGACTAAGATAATGCAGAATAAATTATCGTTAGCCTTCAATAGTGTTAAACTGATAATAAAAAACAAGTTTAACTGCTGCGGAACAAGTAATCTATTAGAAGAGTCAAGTATAGCATAATATTTACTATCTTCTATGATTTATAAAGTCTATTATCAACTTTATCGCTGAGACTCAGCTCAATAAATAATTCACATCACTGAATTATCCATGCACTACGGGCCAATGATATTCATTAGTATCACGTCCACGAATTATCTATGCACTACGGGCCAAGGATATTCGTGTAATCACCAATGGTCATGATCATACCAGCAACTGTCCATCAATGCACTACGGGCCAATGAGGACTTTTACCACATTATTTGTAACATTACGGGTCATGATTATACTGAATGATCTCTGGTCATAATCATACCAATCAACAGTCCATCTATGCACTACGGCTAAAGATGACTTTCATCACAATATAAGCATGATGATGATGATAATGATTTAAGAACTCAATTGAAAGAAAGCAAAGGATAAATTTTTAAAGATTTATAATTTAATTTATCCAGAATTCAATAATGTCCAAATTATCAACATAATACTGCTTTGTAGAGTAAAATTCAAGAATAATATTATATCAAAAATGATTTGGACAGAAAAAAAATCAATTTTTGTCATGAATAGTACCCCGGATGAATAGTGCCCGAGTGAATAGTACCCTGTGAATAGTACTTCATGACTAGTACTTCGGGAATAGTACTCCATGAATAGTACCCCGTGAATAGTACCACGTGTATAGTACTTTGTGAATAGTACTTTTTGAATAGTATTTTGGCATGAAAAGTTTAAAATTTAACAAGAATGTTCAGAAAATATCTTTGTGAAACGATACTAGATGAAGTACAAATTTCAAGGATATTCTATTAATTTCACGGTGTATAGAAGCAATACTTTAATAAAATAAGTGTAGAATTAGGAATACGGATCGAAATAATATTACTTACATACTACAGAGTATTGAAGAAAATATTATTTTATACGAATATTGAAAAAAAATAATATCCCTTACCTTAGTAGAAGACTGGATGCTGAAATAGTGAAGTAGCAGAATACTCTTCTTCTTCCTCTCTATAGTTTCTCTCTCTATATTTGCTCTTGCGAATCTTAGTGAATTGGTGAGAGTGAAAGAAGAATGAGCTTCTATTTATAGAAAAACATAGTTTCAATAATTGTACGTTTAAGGGCTCAAATTATTACAATATAGTACCTTCATCTTTTCCTCCATTTTTAATTTAGTCCTACAAGTATTATCAATCTTGCACCACCTCCCCTAATAGTATATGCATGTGAACCAATAGTTCCATGCATGTGAACCAATAGCAATTAATTACTCATTTATCCGATTAATTGTCCGTTTGGTCAATAAAACCAACCAATCACAGAAATACCTCCTTTGAGGGTAATTGGGTCACGAAAGAATTAAATAAAACTAAATGAACAAACATCTTTAATCAACACGAACTTATTAATCATTAATATTATAACTCACAATATTTAACAACCAGATCATTCCTAGGAAAGAGGGGGCTTTCCGATAAGGATTTCTCCCTATTGGCACGTAATTAGGTGACCAAACCTCTTTCCTCGATAGAACGTTCTAGACATCGTCAATAATATAAATAATAATATGAATAACTTTATCATCTCAATTATTGATTTAATAATATAAAATATAATTGAATCAAATAACGTGAGATACTATGCAGTAATTACTGTGGCAATAATTGAGTATAACTGAGTGACTTCTCACATAAGCATCAATAACCAATATCGTGTGCTACTATGCAACCACGCGTATTACTGTATTTTTACCACTGGGTATTTCAATAGTTTAACGGTAAAACTTTCGTCGTTATTTTTATAAAATGATATTTCTGTCGTTTTCTAACTCCGACAATAATTTCGTTGCGGGGTCCACCAATGATTTTTCTGTCGTACTAATATTCCCTGTTAAAACGAATATTTCCCGACCAATCGAATATTTTATAACAACTTGCTTACTTTGTAAAATTTGTAAATATTACCCAGAACTATAACATTATATCAAATCCACACCATTATATTTAAAAATATATTTTGAGAAAAAATAATCTTTATTCATAAAAGTTGGGGTTTAACACTAAATATCCCACTTTGCTAGTTACCTCCTTATGAGGGCACTCTCTCATTGGTTGACTCAAATGTGTGCTGATGAATTGCGCTTGTGAATTTTTTTTCCTGTGCAGTCCGTGATTATTTTCTTAAATAGTATCATGTCATTCTCCTATAAATAGGATGCTTGGTTTAGAATTGAAAATCACACCAGAATGTGAGAATTTTTTTTCTATAATATTGAGCGTATTTCTTTAGAATTTAAGGAAGCTTTGAGTGTAGAAAACAGTGCAAGTTTTCTTCAAGAATATCTCCGTCATACCATTCAGAAGTACTCTCCTTTTAAGGTAAGGGATACTATTTTCATTCAATATTCGTAAGAAATAATATTTTCTTCCATGCTCTATAGTATGTAAGTAATATTATTTCGTTTCATATTCCTAATTCTACACTTATGTTGATAAGTATTGCTTCTATACTCCTTGAAATTAGTAGAATATCCTTAAAATTTACACTTCATCTAGTATCGTTTCACAATAATATTTTTCTGAACATTCTTGTTAAATATTGATCTTTTCATGTCGGGATACTATTCACAAAGTACTATTCATGAAGTACTATTCACGAGGTACTATTCACTCGGGTACTATTCATGATAAAAATTGATTTTTTTTTCTGTCCAAATTATTTTTATACAAGAATATGATTCTTGAATTTTACTCCACAAAGCAGTTATCATGTTGACAATTTGGACATTCTTGAAATCTGGATAAATTGATTTATAAATCTTTAAAATTTATCCTTGTTCTTACATAATTGATTTTTTATATCATTGTCATCATCTTCATGCTTATATTGTGATGAACGTCATCTTTGGCCCATAGTGCATAGATGGACTATTGATTGGTATGATTATGACTATGTATCGGTATAATCATGACCTGTAATGTTACAAATGATGTGGTAAAAGTCCTCATTGGCCCGTAGTGGATTGATGAACAGTTGTTGGCATGATCATGACGACTGCTGATAATAACGAATATCCTTGGCCCATAGAGCATGGATGATTCGTGAATGTGATACTAATGAATATCATTGGCCCGTAGTGCATGGATAATTCAGTGATATGAATTATTTATTGAGTTGTGTTACAGCGATAAAATATTGATGATGAACTCTTAAATTATAGAAGATAGTAGATATCATATTCTACTTGACTCTTCTAATAGATTATTTATTCTGCTGCAGTTAAACTTGTTGTTTATTATATTCTATCAATTTAACACTGTTAAAGGCTAACGATAATTTATTCTGCATTATCTTAGTCATAATAATTCTTACTGGGCTAGTTGAGCTCACCCTTTGCTTTCATTGTTCTCTTCAGGGAATGAGAACATAGCTGGGACTAGTCGGGGAATGGAGTGACGGTCCGAGATGGTGGCCGTAGTAGTCCTCACTTTTTTATAAAATAGTGTGATAATAATTGTAATGAGGACTCCATTTGAGTTTGGATATTGTGTACGAGACAATATTCGTGTTAAAACTCTCGGCTTATGTTTTATCGTATTTTATACGACAGTTGTATAATTAAGTTTGTATTTAAATTCTGTACTATGTATTTGACGACACAGAATGGGTTGTGTATATTTATTTTGCGTGCAACACAGTTGGTATCAAAGCTTAGGGATATAATCCCTAGCTGAGATTTGAGACTAGAACTAGGATGGGAGAGACAGGTAAATCCTTCGCTAGTATGACCTACTTAAGTTTATTTATTATTTAATTGGTCGGTCAGATTATAGGGATAATATGTGGCATACCAATTAACCCTTGTTTTGTGACAGTGTTTGAAAATGATATCTTAAAATGTTGAGATAAGCAATAGAGCACATGAGACCGTTGAGTCACTGACGATCAATAACCAAGATAATGTGTATCAGGAAGGCAATAATCCTCAGGTAAATAACAACACCGACCAAATTATGAACGATGGGGTGTTCAAAAGCTTTTTGCAATTCATGAAACATCAGGTGAGAGCGACTCCTGTGCAAAATACAGGTGGAAACACTAAAAACTCTTGAATGGTCACCACTAAGCAATTCAAGGAGCTGGGACCACCGGAGTTTTTGGGGAAGCTAGAAACACTTAAGGCAGAGACGTGGATTAAGCAGATTAGCAAGATATTTGATATCTTGGGATGCTCCGAGGAGCAAAAGGTTCTCTTTGTCACCTTAATGTTGCAAGGAGAGGCAGATCATTGGTGGGAATCTATAAAACGTACCCAGCCTGCCGCACTAAAGATTTCTTGGGAGAAGTTTCAAGAATTGTTCAACGATAAGTAATTTTCCAAAAGTATTCGTCACATGAAGGAGGTGGAATTCATCAAGCTGGAGCAAAATAATATGACCGTGTCGCAGTACGAGGCTAAGTTTACCGAGTTATCCCGGTTTGCATCCCATTTGGTAGATAATGAGGAGCGAATGACGTGAATGTTTTTATGAGGTTTGAAACCCGAAATACGTTAACACCTCATTTCTCACAAACTTTGCTTGTATTCAGATATTATGAATAGGGCTCAGTTATTAGAGCGCGATAATGAGTCAGCCCAACCAAGAGATAGCAGCCGAAAAAATGATAATACCAGTGGTAGCAGTCATCGAAGCGGTGACAACAAACGTGGAGGAAATCATCATGCCAGAAATGGTAACCACTTCGGTGGTAATCATGGCCAAGATAATAGAAGTGAAAATTTCAAGAATAGGAGGTTCAATAATGATAGAAAGACAGTAGCACCAGCACCCGTTTTTAAGGAAGAAGAACGACCACCAGTCGTTTGCTACAAATACGGAGGGGAGGGACACATCAGTCCAAACTGTACGTAACAGCCCAAAGCGTGTTACAATTACAGAAGAGAAGGTCACCTAGCTCAATTTTGTCATGTAGTGAAGTCAAGTCCAGTTGGGATGGAGGCACCAAAGGCCATCCCAGACAAGTTAAAGCAGGTAGTTCAAGGGAGAGCATTTGTCGTGACCTCCCAAAAAGTGAAGAACCCGAATGAAGTTATCACGGGTAAGCTAATCATAAACTCTTACGAAGTCTATACCTTATTTGATAGCGGTTCTACTAATTCTTTTATTTCTCCTACTTGCGTTCAACGTTTAAATTTAACTCCGAAGAAATTAAACTTTGACTTATCTGTTGAAACTCCGTTGGGAGAAACCTTCATTACATCCATTATTTATAAGTCTTGTTTGATTCAAATCGGTAACCGCATGTTTCCTATCGATCTTATCTCTTTAAAAATACTTGCATTTGATGTAATTTTAGGGATTGATTGGTTAAGTACTCATCATGCTAAAATCGATTATTTTCGTAAGGTTGTTAGCTTTCATATTCCTAACCAACCTATTATGTAAATTCAAGCAACCAAACCACTAAAGTCAATCACTGTCATATCAAGCCATAAAGCCATTCGTTTATTGAAAAACGGATGTCAAGCTTTCTTAGTCCATGTCACGGATTTAAACAAAAATACGTCAGATTTGAATGATATTTCTATTGTTAATGAATTTCCTTACATATTCCCTGATAAACTTCTTGGCCTATCCCAGAGCGTGAAATTGAATTTTGTATTGATCTTGAACCCGGTACAAAACCCATTTCCAAAGCCATATATCGAATAACTCCTATTAAACTTTAAGAATTAAAAATCCAACTGCATGAGTTATTATATATCGGTTTCATTAGTCCTAGTACGTCTCCTTGGGGTGCTCCTGTTCTATTCGTAAAGAAGAAAGATGAGAGTATGCGACTTTATATTGATTATCGGGAGTTGAATCATGTCACCGTTAAAATTTGGTACCCGTTACCTCGCATTGATGACCTGTTTGACCAGTTGCAAGGAGCTAAATTCTTTTCAAAGATTGATCTTCGTTTTGGATATCATTAGTTAAAGATTAAAACTGATGACATTCCAAAGACTGCTTTCAGAACTCGGTACGACCATTTTGAATTCCCAGTCATATCTTTTGGATTGACCAATGCTCCTGCTACCTTCATGGATATGATGAACCGAGTATTCAAGGAATAGTTGGATCATTTTGTGATTGTCTTTATTGATGACATCCTCATATACTCCAAAAGCTATAAAAATCATGAGCATCACTTGAGGCTGATACTCCAAAAGCTTCGTGAAAATAAGATATATGCCAAGTTGAAGAAATACGAGTTCTGGCTTGAGGAAGTAGTATTCCTTGGGTACGTGATATCAAATCATAAAATATCTGTTGACCTAGCGAAGATTGAAGAAATATAAAGCTGGGAGCAACCTAAGTCCATGACCGAAGTACGTAACTTTCTGGGCTTAGCTGGTTATTATCGGAGATTCGTATAAAGATTTTCTCGAATCGCTACTCCATTAACTCAGCTGATTCGAAAAGATATAAAATTCGGTTGGAGCGAGGAATGTGAGAAGAGTTTTCAAGAACTCAAGAGGAGACTCATTTTAGCACCTATTCTGACAATACCATCTGGTTCAGAGGGATTTGTCATCTACAGCGATGCTTCAGGTAAAAGGTTAGGATGTGTTCTCATGCAACATGAGAAAGTCATAGCCTATGCCTCACGACAACTCAAAGAATATGAGAGGAATTATCCTACTCATGATGTAGAGTTGGCAGTAGTCATTTTTACGCTTAAAATCTGGAGACATTACCTGTATGGGGGAGAAAGTGAAGATCTATACGGATCATAAAAGCGTCAAATATTTTTTCATCCAAAAGAAACTCAACATGCGGCAACGACTTTGGCTCGAGCTTTTGAAAGATTACGATCATGCCATTCAATACCATCCTAGAAAAGCGAACGTGGTAGCTGACGCGTTGAGTAGAAGATCATATGCGGGTACGAGTGCAATATTGTCAACACAAAGGCTCATTTGGTATGACTTATAAAGGATGGAGATAGAGTTTAAGACTCCAGGGACCTACGTGATGATGTCAAATATATGAGTAGAACTGACTTTAATCGATAAAGTTAAAGCTGCTCAAGCTACGGACCTGGAGCTGATGCGTATGAGGGCGAAAGTGCAAGAAGGTATTATTCCAGAAGCAAGAATCGATGAAGAAGGAATATTTCGAGTCAACTTCAGACTTTATGTTCCTAACGACTCTTATTTGAAGTATAAAATCATGATGGAGGCACATAACACACCGTTTGTAATCCATCTTAGGAGTATAAAAATGTATCGTGATCTTCGACATACATTTTAGTGGAGCAATATGAAGAGAGAGATCGCGGAGTTTATCTCAAGGTGTTTAACTTGTCAACGTGTCAAGGCGAAGCATCAAGTGCCAAAAGGTCCATTGCAACCACTTAAAATTTTAGAATGGAAGTAGGAGCACATTACCATGGATTTCGTTACTAGTCTTCCAAGGTTTCTAAAAGCATAGATGTAATTTAGGTTATTATCGATAGATTAACCAAGTCTGATCATTTCTTCCCTTTACGAGAAACTTATTCACTTGAACGTCTTAGTCGTATATACATAAATGACATTGTAAGACTGTATGGTATGCCAGTATCCATAGTTTCTTATAAAGACCCAAGATTCACTTCATAATTTTGGGTTAATCTGCAGAAAGCTATGGGCACAGATTTACGATTTATTTCGGCATATCATCCCCAGACGGATGGGCAGTTGGAGAGGACTATTCAAACTCTTGAAGATCTATTAAGACTCTGTGTCCTTGACTTCAAAGGAAGTTGTGACAAATTCTTGCCATTATTGGAATTCTCCTACAACAACAGTTATCAAGTAAGTATAGGCATGGCTCCATTTGAGGCGTTGTATGGACGCAAGTGTCATTCTCTAGTATGTTGGGATGAGGTGGGTGAAGAAAAGTTGTTGGGATCGAAATTGGTACGCATGACAATGGAAAAGATTCAAATGACCTGGCAACGTATAAAAATCTCACAAAATTGACAAAAGAGTTATGTTGATCTTCATCGAAGGGATGTGGAATTTAATGTTGGAGATTATGTGTTGTTACATGTTTCTCCATGGAAAGGAGTTACAAGATTTGAAAAGAGATGAAAGCTCAATCCTCGATTCATTAGGTCATTTGAAATCCTCGACCGAGTAGGAACTGTGGCATATAGACTCGCCTTACCGTCAAGTATGTCTCGTGTTCATAACATTTTTCACATATCTATGTTACGTAAATATATGGAAGACCCGAACCACATTATTAAATTAGAACCAGACGAGATAGCAGAAGATTTAACGTATGAAGAGGTACCTATTAAAATCTTGGATAAGAAGGAACATATTCTACGCTTAGAGGTTATACCTCAAGTCAAAGTTTTGTGGAGAAATCACGATATTGAGGAAATAACCTGGGAGTTAGAATTTGAAATGAAAATAAAGTATCCTCACCTTTTCAACATATCAGGTACGTACACCTATTTCGTGGACGAAATTTCATAAGAATGGGAGGTTGTAAGACCCCAACTTTTATGAATAAAGATTTAATTTTCTCTAAATATCTTTTTGAATAATAAGGTGTTGATTTGTTATAATGTTATAGTTGTGGGTAATATTTATAAATTTTGTAAAGTAAGCAAGTTGTTATAAAATATTCGTTTGATCGGGAAATATTCATTTTATTAGGAATACTCGTACGACGGCACAATTATAGGTGGACCCCACAACGGAATTACTGTCGGAGTTAGAAAACGACATAAATAATTTTTTATAAAAATAACGGCAAAAGTTTTAACGTTAAACTATTGAAATATCCTTTGATAAAAGTACAGTAATACGCGTTGCATAGTAGCACACGATATTGCATAGTATCTTTTATTATTGATGCTTACGTGAGAAGTCACTCAGTTTTATTCAATTATTGCCACAGTAATTGCTGCATAGTATCACATATTATATACACAATATTTTATATTATTAAATCAATAATTGAGACGACAGAGTTATTTATATTATTATTTATATTATTGACAATGTCTAAAAAGTTCTGTCGAGGAAAGGGGTTTGGTCACCTAATTGCGAGCCAATAAGGAGAAGTCCTTATCGAAAAGCCCACCCTTTCTTGGGAATGATCTGGTTGTTAATATTGTGAGTTGTAATATTAATAATGAATAAAGATCGTGTTAATTAAAGAGAAGAATAGTAATTGATGAGTGGAAGATGTTTGTTCAATTATGCTTTTAAATTTGTGTTTGTTCATTCTTCCGCATGTTAGGATATTATTGGCCAACTTTTCAAATAATGCAGCTACTGTTCATTGTCTTATGAACGAGGGCGCTCCCTCATTGGTCCATATCTCCCAAACTCAATTACCTTCAAAAGAGGGCGCCCCCTCATTGGTCTAAATCTCCCACTCTGCTAGTTACCTCCTCAGGAGGGCACTCTCTCATTGGTTGACTCAAATGTGTGCTGATGAATTACGCCCGTGAATTTTTTTTCCTATGTAGTCCGTGATTATTTTCTTAAATAGTATCCTGTCATTCACCTATAAATAGGATGCTTGGTTTAGAATTGAAAATCACTCCAGAATCAGAGAATTCTTATTCTATAATATTGAGCGTATTTCTTTAGAATTTAAGGAAGCATTGAGTGTAGAAAATAGTGCAAGTTTTCTTCAAAAAAATCCCCGTCATACCATTCAGAAGTACTCTCCTTTTAAGGTAAGGGATATTATTTTCATTCAATATTCGTAAGAAATAATATTTTCTTCCATACTCTGTAGTATGTAAGTAATATTATTTCGTTTCATATTCCTAATTCTACACTTATGTTGATAAGTATTGCTTCTATACTCCTTGAAATTAGTAGAATATCCTTGAAATTTGCGCTTCATCTAGTATCGTTTCGCAAGAATATTTTTCTGAACATTCTTGTTAAATTTTGATCTTTTCATGTCGGGATACTATTCACAGGATACTATTCACGGGATACTATTCACTCAGGTACTATTCACCCAGGGTACTATTCATGATAAAAATTAATTTTTTTTCTGTCCAAATTATTTTTATACATGAATATGATTCTTGAATTTTACTCCACAAAGCAGTTATTATGTTGACAATTTGGACATTCTTGAACTTTAGATAAATTGATTTGTAAATCTTTAAAATTTATCATTGTTCTTACTTAATTGAATTTTTATGTCATTATCATCATCATCATGCTTATATTGTGATGAATATCATCTTTGGCCCGTAGTGCATAGATGGACTGTTGATTGGCATAATTATAAATATGTATCGGTATAATCATGACCTGTAATGTTATAAATGAAGTGGTAAAAGTCCTCATTGGCCCGTAGTGCATTGATGGACAGTTGTTGGCATGATCATGACCACTGCTGATAATAACAAATATCCTTGGCCCATAGTGCATGGATGATTCGTGGATGTGATACTAATGAATATCATTGACCCGTAGTGCATAGATAATTCAGTGGTGTGGATTATTTATTGAGATGTGTTACAGTGATAAAATATTGATGATGAACTCTTAAATCATAGAATATAGTAGATATCATAATATACTTGACTCTTCTAATAGATTGTTTATTCCGCTGCAGTTAAACCTGTTTTTTATTATATTTTATCAATTTAACACTGTTAAATGCTAACGATAATTTATTCTGCATTATCTTAGTCATAATATTTCTTACTGGGCTAGTTGAGCTCACCCTTTACTTTCATTGTTCTCTTCAGGAAATGAGAACATAGCCGAGACTAGTCGGGGAATGGAGTGACGTTCTGAGATGGTGGCTGTAGTAGTCCTCACTATTTTGTAAAATAGTGTGATAATAATTGTAATAAGGACTCCATTTTAGTTTGGATATTGTCTAAGAGATAATATTCGTGTTAAAACTCTCAGCTTATGTTTTGTCGTATTTTACACGACAGTTGTTTAATTAAGCTTGTATTTGAATTCTGTACAATGTATTTGGCGATTCAGAATGGGTTGTGTATACCTATTTTGGGGGCGTCACGTCAGGAGTTAAAAACCCTACTACAAGAATTGTTAGACATTGGTTTCATTCGTCCTAGTACGTCTCCTTGGGGTGCTCCTGTTCTATTCGTAAAGAAGAAAGATGAGAGTATGCGACTTTGCATTGATTATCGGGAGTTGAATCATGTCACCATCAAAAATAGGTATTCACTTCATGATTTTAGGTTAGTTTGCAGAAAGCTATGGGCACAGATTTACGATTCAGTTCTGCATATCATCCTCAGATGGACGGGCAGTCGAAAAGGACTATTTAAACTCTTAAAGATCTATTAAGACTCTGTGTCCTAGACTTCAAAGGAAGTTGGGACAAGTACTTGCCATTAGTGGAATTCTCCTACAAAAACAGTTATCAAGCAAGCATGGGCATGACTCCATTCGAGGCTTTGTATAGACGCACGTGTCATTCTCCAGTATGCTGGGACGAGGTGGGTGAAGCAACGTTGTTGGGACCAGAGTTGGTACGCATGATAACGAAAAAGATTCAAATGATCCGGTAATGTATACAAACCTCACAAGATCGACAAAAAAGTTATGATGATCTTCATCGAAGGGATGTGGAATTCAATGTTGGGAATCATGTGCTGTTATGTGTTGCTCCATGAAAAAGAGTTACGAGATTTGAAAAGTGGAGAAAGCTCAATCCTCGATTCATTGGGCCATTTGAAATTCTCGATCGAGTAAGAACTGTGGCCTATAGACTCGCTTTACCACCAATTATGTCTCGTATTCATAACGTTTTTCACATATCTATGTTACGTAAATATGTGGTAGACACGAACTACATTATTGAATTAGAACCAGATGAGATAGCGGAAGATTTAACGTATGAAGAGGTACCTGTTAAAATCTTGGATAAGAAGGAACATATTCTACGCTCAAAGGTTATACCTCAAGTCAAAGTTTTGTGGAGAAATCACGATGTTGAGGAAATGACCTGAGAGTTAGAATCTGAAATGAAATCAAGGTATCCTCACCTCTTCGACATACTAGGTACGTACACTAATTTTGAGGATAAAATTTCATAAGAAGGGGAGGTTGTAAGACCCCAACTATTATGAATAAAGATTTAATTTTCTCTAAATATCATTTTGAGTAATAAGGTGTGAATTTGATATAACGTTATAGTTGTGGGTAATATTTACAAATTTTACAAAGTAAGCAAGTTGTCATAAAATATTCGTTTGGTCGGAGAATATTCGTTTTATCAGAGAATATTCGTACGATGGTATAATCATTAGTGGACCCCACAACGGATTACTTTCGGAGTTAGAAAATGACATAAATAACTTTTTATAAAAATAACGGCAAAACTTTTACCGTTATCTGTTAAAATACCCGGTGATAAAAGTATAATAATACGTGTGGTTGTACAGTAACACACGGTATTGTACAGTATATTTGATTATTGATGCTTACGTGATAAGTCACTCAGTTATACTCAATTATTGCAACAGTAGTTTCTGCATAGTATCTCACATTATTAATTCAATTATTGTCACAGTATCATCTGCACAATATTTTATATTATTAAATCAATAATTGAGACGACAAAGTTATCCATATTATTATTTGTATTATTGACGATGTCTAGAATGTTCTGTCGAGGAAAGGACTTTGGTCACCTAATTGCGCGCTAATAAGGAGAAGTCCATATCAGAAAGTCCCCTCTTTTCTGGAAATGATCTGGTTGTTAATATTGCGACTTATAATATTAATGATAAATAAATGTTATTAAAAATGTGTTTTGTGAAGCCAAGTGAATTAAGAGAAATAGAGGGGATTTTTTATGAAGTATTTATTACAAATTTGGCTTATTATATGGACTCACACTTACTCATTTTTTAAAATCGTCGGTAGAAAGTTATCTCTGTTTTATTTTATTGCTTATATATATATATATATATATATATATATATATATATATATATATATATAAGTTTTGTTTTTAATATAAAATAGAATATATTATATTTTATTATATTACATAGTACTGCATAGTATTGTATAGTACTGTATAGTGTTGCATACTGCAGCATAGTAAAATCAAAATTTTCAAAAGTTTTCAGTCGGTACGCGCCTGTGAATTCTCTATTGTTGGTCCGTGATTATTTTTTCCTAAATAGTATCCTTCCATTTTCCTATAAATAGGATGCTTAGTTTTGAAATGAAAATCACACCAAAATCAGAGAATTCTTCTTCTATAATATTTAGCGTATTTCTTTTGAGTTTAAGGAAGCTTTGAGTGTAGAAAATAGTATAAATTTTTTTTAAGAATATCCCCGCCATACCAGCCAGAAATACTCTCCTTTTAAGGTAAGAGATATTATTTTCATTCAATATTCGTAAGAAATAATATTTTTTTTCATACTCTGTAGTATGTAAGTAATACTATTTCGTTTTATATTCCTAATTCTACACTTCTGTTGATAAGTATTGCTTCTATACTCCTTGAAATTAGTAGAATATCCTTGAAATTTGTGCTTCATCGAGTATCTTTTCACGAAAGTATTTTTCTAAACATTCTTGTTGAGTTTTAATCTTTTCATGTCGGAGTACTATTCACGGGGTACTATTCACCCGGGATACTATTCACGATAAAAATTAATTTATTTTCTGTCTAAATTATTTTTACATGAATATTATTCTTGAATTTTACTCCACAAAGCAGTTATCATGTTGACAATTTGGACATTCTTGAACTCTGGATAAATTAAATTATAAATCTTTAAAATTTGTCATTGATCTCACTTAATTGAATTCTAATATCATTGTCATCATCCTCATGCTTATATTGTGATGAAAGTCATCTTTGGCCCGTAGTGCATAGATGGACTGTTGATTGGTATGATTATGACCAGGAATTATGTATCAGTATAATCATGACCTGTAATTTTACAAATGATGTGGTAAAAGTCTTCATTGGCCCGTAGTGCATTGATGGACAGTTGTTGGCATGATCATGACCACTGGTGATAATAACGAATATCCTTGGCCCGTAGTGTATGGATGATTCGTGGATGTGATACTAACGAATATCCTTAGCCCATAGTGCATAGAAAATTCGGTTATGTAGATTATTTATTGAAATGTGTTATAGTGATAAAATATTGATGATGAACTTATAAATCATAGAAGATAGTAGATATCATGCTCTAGTTGACTCTTCTAATGGATTGCTTGTTCCGCTGCAGTTAAACTTGTTGTCTATTGTATTCTATCAGTTTTTATATTGTTGAAGGTTAAGGATAATTTATTCTGCATTATCTTAGTCATAATATTCTTTCTGGGTTAATTGAGCTTACCATTTTCTTTCATTGTTCTCTTTCGAAAATGAGAATATAGCTGGGACTAGTCGAAAAATAGAGTGATGGTCCAAGATGATGGCTATAGTAGTCCTCACTATTCTATAAAATAGTGCGATAATAATTATAATGGGGACTCTATTTGAGTTTGGATATTATCTATGAAACAATATTCATGTTAAAACTCTCATCTATGTTTTTGTCGTATTGTATAAGTGAAGCTTGTATTTAAATTGTGTACCATGTTTTTATAGGTAGTTTGAAAATGGAAGAAATATATAGAAAATTCTATGAATGATGAAAAATTATGAAACTTGGTGAAAAATCTTATAATATTATTTTATAATTTCTGGACAGTTTTGAAAAATTTTTGAATAACATAAATATTTATTGTATTTTTAAGTTATTTATAGTTAGTTTAAAAATAGAAGAAATTCATAGAAAATTATATGAATTGTGGAAAATTATGAAAGTTACTGAAAAAAATTATAATAATATAAGATTAATATCGATGATGATTAAAAGATATAAAAGTATGTGGAGTTAGTATTTCTATTTTGAAGTTATTAAATGATAGTTTTTATAAATAGAAATAATTATAGAAAATTGTTGGATAATCCGAAAAATGTGAAAATTGTTTGAAAAGTTCAGAATAATTTTTTAAATATTTTAGAAGTGTTAGTAAGCTCATGAAGTGTCGGGATGTAAACGCATAAGCAACGAATGAGTTATGATAAAAAAAAATAAAAAAAATATTTTTGTTAAAGTAAAAATGATGATAATACCATAATAGTGGATTGACATTTTAAAAATAAATTATCATATATGAGGTTTTAGATTTCTCAAGTTTTATTATTCACTTCTAAAGTTTAGGAATATGAGTAATGATTTTATGCAATAAATAAAGGCACCTTGAATAAATTATGAATTATTAGTTGGTTTATATATTATTCGAGGTAAATATGTTTTGGTGTTGACCCCAACTTTTAATAGAATTAGTAAGGTATTGATTTGATTCTTACGTAAGAAATCACTATGTATTTTATTAAATAATTATCACAGTAGTTATTGCACAGTGATTCATATTATTGATTCTTAATTACGTAAAAACTCACTCAGTCTTTCATTCAATAAATGTCACAGTAGTTATTGTGAAGTAACTCATATTATTTGATATGATATAATTATACCAGTTGGATGTATTGTGAGTCTATGTTAATAATTGTGAATAATGGTTCAAAGATTGAAAAGAGTGTTGATTAAAGATAAGTATGATATGCAGATGTTTGTTCAATTATTTTCTTTTTACAAAAATAAGTTTAGTAGGACTTGCCGACACTCTACTTTTTCTAAAGTAGTCAGGACCACAACTCAATTATTTTTAAAATGTGTACTCCATTCACTATATATATCATTGTTATCATCCTCATGTTTATATTGTGGTGAAAGTCATCTTTGGCCCGTAGGGCAAAGATGGACTGTTGATTGGTATGATTATGACCAGGAATTGTGTATTGGTATAATCATGACCTATATTGTTACAGACAAATTGTGACGCCCCCAAAATAAGGTATACATCACTCATCTTGGGTTGTCAGATACATAATACAGAATACAAATACAACTTACTAATACAACTGTCATGTACAATACGACAAAACATAAACTATGAGTTTGAATACAAATATTATCTTCTAGAGAGTATTCATACTCAAAAGGAGTCCTCATTACATTTATTAACACACTATTACATAGAATAGTGAGGACTACTAACTAATACTATCATTCGGACCATCACTCCGTTCCCCGACTTGCCCCATCTACGTTCTCATTTCCTGAAGAGAACAGTGAAAGAAAGGGTGAGCTCAACTAGTCCAGTAAGAAATATTATGAGTAAAATAATGCATAATAAATTATCATTAGCCTTCAACAATGTTAAACTGATAAAATATAATAGACATCAAGTTTAACTGCAGCGGAACAAGCAATCCATTAAAAGAGTCAAGTAAAAAATAAACTCTACTATCTTTTATGATTTAAAAGGTTTTTCAACACTGTGATCGCTGTGACTCAGCTTAATAAAATAATCTACATCATCGAATCACCCCTGCACTACGGCTAAGGATATTCGTGTATTCATTAATGGTCATGATCATGCCAACAACTGTCCATCAACGCACTACAGGCCAATGAGGACTTTTATCATATCATTTGTAACATTACGGTCATGATTACACCGAATAATCCCTGGTCATAATCATACCAAGTCCATCTATGCACTACAGGCCACAGATGACTTTTAACATTTTATAAACATGAGGATGATGACAATGATATAAGAATTCAATAAAACAAGTTCAAGAATTAATTTATCCACGAATTAACAACGTCCAAATTGTCAACATGATACTGCTTTGTGGAGTGAAATTCAAGAATGCTTAGAAGAATATTTTCATGAAAAGATACTGGATGAAACGTAATTATCAAGGATATTCCACAAATTTCATGGAGTATAGAAGTCAAAACTTAACCAACTGAGTATAATAAAGAATGGAATAACAAAAGAAATCACCATGCATGTGATAAACCGCACAGACAGGTTATTCCCACAGAATAATAAATAATGGAACCAGGTCCGGTGTAAAACGCACAGACAGGATATTCCAACAAAATAATAATAAAGACGGAACCAGGTCCGTTGTAAAACACACAGACAGGATGTTCCAACAGAATAATAATAAAGACAGAACCAGGTCCGGTGTAAAACACACAGACATGATGTTCCAACAGAATAATAACAAAGACGGAACCAGGTCCGGTGCAAAACACAGACATGATGTTCTAACAGAATAATAATAAAGACGGAACCAGGTCCGGTGTAAAACACACGGACAGGATGTTCTAACAGAATAATAATAAAGACGGAACCAGGTCCGGTGTAAAACACACGGACAGGATGTTCCAACAGAATAATAAAAGAATGTCACCAAGTATAGGGTAGACCGCGTATACAGGTTATTCCAACAGAATAATAAGAAATGGAATAACAAAAGTTCTCTTCATGAATAAGAAAGAATAACACCCCTTACCGTTTTAAAGAAGAGCTGAAATAAGGAAGTAGTTAAGTAGCAGAATACTCTTCTTCTCTCTCTCTATAGTTTCTCTCTCTAGAGTTCAGTGAATTCGTAAGAAATAATGAAGGAATGAGCTACTATTTATTAAAAAATAGAATACATAGTAACTAATCCATGAACGGTCCAGATTAATTACTTTAATCTGGCGGTCCATATTTAAAGAAAAATCTTTTAAATAAAATATAATATATTCTATTTATAGAATAACTTTAATAAAATATTCTGTTTTATATAAAAAGATGTTTCTATTTTATTACGTTAATAATACGAATAAAACAAAATGTCATTATCGCTAAATAATTCATATTATTAACTGACAATAATTGAATCAAACTGAGTGACTTCTCACACAAGCATTAATAATCAATACCGTGTGCTTTTATGCAACCACACGTATTACTGTACTTTTACTACCGAGTAGTTCAACAGTATCAATGGTAAAACTTCCGCCGTTATTTTTAATAAAATATTTTTGTCATTTTCTCAATCCGACAATAATTCTGTTGTGGGGTCCACCAATGATTGTGTCGTTGTACGAATATTCCCTGTTAAAACGAATATTCCCCGACCAATAGAATGTTCCGACCAATCGAATATTATATAACAACTTGCGTACTTTGCAAAATTTATAAATATTACCCACAACTATAACATTATATCAAATTAACTCCATAATATTCAAAAATGATATTTATTGAAAATTCATCTTTATTTATAAAAGTTGGGGTCTTACAACCTCCCCTTCTTATGAAATTTTGCCCTCGAAATTAGGGTACGTACCTGGTATGTCGAAGAGGTAAGGATACCTTGATTTTATTTCAGATTCTAACTCCCAAGTCATTTCCTCAATATCGTGGTTTCTCCACAAAACTTTGACTTGAGGTATAACTGTAACAACCCCAAAATCTATACCATTTAAATCCCGACTTCGCTCGTTAACCATACATTCAACCTCTAAATAATACATCATTATTCGATGTTAAACTTAATAAAATTGCGGAATATTTAAAACTTTTATACATTTCCTTCTTTCTTGTCCTGAATCGCAACCATTACATTACATCTCTTTGATTCAATCTTATGTCATGAATCGTTACAACAAAATAACTATACAAAGTCTTACATCATAACTAAATATCCATATACATTAGATAGCTCAACTTACATTTAACAACATCTTACGTTCAAAATAGGAAATACATTTCGCATAAAACATAAGTAATCTTCGTGAATATAGATCTCTATAACTCACATAGCACGTATCTTTACCTTAAAATCTTGACCTGCAAAAGTGGTTATTTGCAAGAGTGAGCTCGACAGCCTAGCAAAGTCTAACAGTTTTCATGCATCATATATCACATAATAACATGCTCGACATACATCTCATTAAAGTAACATGGCATACATGCTTTTAATTCACATAACAAATATAAAGATTGAGTTCCTTACTCAATCATCATTACTTAGCCAAAATAATGCAGTCATATATTGACTTTAACATTTCATGATTTCAACATGCATAACATATCATGCAATTTAAAACAGTTCATCAAGTCCACGTAGAAAATAGGAACCGAAAGACTTGCCTTGATCGTTGTTTACCAATAATAGCTTAACAGCTTACAGTTATCTGCACTTCACGTGCCCTACACAATTATATAATCATACACATCAACTATTAGTCACATAACAACACATAGAAATTGTAATGTAAACTCTACTCTACATCTCATAATCTTTCCTATTAATAAATACACAATGGTCAATTAGATTGTGTTAACTTTTCGACTTATGACTCACTATATTTCTTCTTAGTCAAACTCGAAGTTCAAGTGCTTAAGTCTTGCTAGGACTACTTATTGGTTTTATATTAAACCCATTCCATATCTTATAATATCCATTTCAATGGAATTGAAACACTTTTTAAGTTCATTAACACTTGGCACGGCGTTTCGACGTTCAATCGTCACACGCCCGATTTGCCTCTCTTGTGTATGCTTACTATGCTTCTATAACTTATCTAATACATTATTTATTAATGTTAAGCATCATTATATTTACTAAGATTCATGTTTTATAACTTAGGACATCATCTTTTACGGTCTGGAGCACTACACATGCATATGTGCATGCCCGACACCCTCCGATTGCCTCCGAAAACACAACAGTCCTAAAGATGACCATTTTGACCCATCCTAATGACCTCAAATTGAAAAACATAAAGAACGAAAGTTGTAGGTCTACTCGTCCTCGTTCCGGATCATCTTGAATCACCTCAATCGGAGTTCGTATGAGGAAGTTATGGCCATTTTACTACAGGAGGTCAAAACTGTCCAAGTCAGACTTCTGTCCCCGCGCTGGGGCGCGAGTACTAAGCCAACTAGTGGCGCTGGGGCGCGAGATTGGCGCTGGGGCGCCAATTTCAGCGCTGGGGCGCCAGCTTCTGGTGCTGGGGCACGAATTTTGGCGCCGGGGCGCGATTTTTGGCGCTGGGGCGTGAATTTTGACGTTGGGGCGCCGAAACTCGCAGAACCCAACCACGAAGAACAGAACAACTCAATTTTCTGTCTATAACTTCAATTCCAACACTAATTAACATGAATAACTAATGCAAATTACACATAAACTTTCACCAAGCATACAAATATTAAATTAACCCAACTTAAACCATAATTTTAGAAAAATTAAATTCTAGAATAACATATTTTAAAACCCAAAAACTCCATTTTTGATATTTCTTGACACAGTGCATACTGTAATCATAATGATACACCAATTTGATTCTTTTGAACTAAGTTCTCTGTAATTCTTAACAAACTAACTAATATAGTCACAGTTCAATTTCACACATTAAATTGATCATCATAATTGTTATTTACATAAGCTACATAAGAAATATATATACTGACATTATTTCTTCCTACTGTCAAACGAATTTATCATGCAATTCTCGTTTAAGCACTACCTCTAATCATCATAAACTCATATAATAACTATATAATCAAGTACCATACCAAGTTATACATGTATATCAACAATTCATCCTATAAAATATTTTACAGAGAACTTTTTGGGAAGAAGAAAAATATGAAACTTTTAGAGAAAGAGATTGAGCTCCTACCTTGGATTAGGAAGATGATTATTATTATTTTCTCCAAATTCTTTTCTACAACACCTGTTAAAATCACTCTCAAATTCTCTCTAGTTTTCCTCTTTTCTTCTTTTTCTCTCTGTAAACTTCAACTGAGTCTTTCTTCTCCCTAACTCTAATATACATATAATATTATAACGTATAATAATAATATAGATATTAAGTATAGTATTTAACTGACATCAGTTATAATTTTTTTTTTGAAAATCAAAAGTCATAAGGCTTGTTTGGCTAAGCTTAATAAAAATAACCCATTAAATCCTTACACCTTGTTTGGCAAATCTAACTAAAACAAATAGATTAATCCTTATACCTTGTTTGATAAAACATCATTAAATTAAAGACTTATTATGCAATAAGACATGTTTAGAAAAACCAAATTAAACTCTTTTTATTTATTTTAATAACTCCTTTATAGCAAGGTTATTAGTCACACTTTTATTAAATTAATAAATCAATTAAAACATTAATCTATTAAATTACTTTAACATATAAATCATTATCACATAATTATAATTTTTTTTATAATTATAATTTTATTTAACCAACGAATATTTTAAATTAATTTCCCATTTAAAATATTATAACTTATTTAAATCACCATAAGCTCTCTAGCTTACTTATTAAATTATATTATTATATAATCTCATAACAATTAATTTACTTAGCTCCTTAATTATTTACTCAACAAATAATTAAATCACATCAACTCAAATTGCCATATAATTCAATAAATATTTAATATTGCCAATAAATATTTAATATTTAATATTTAATTATTTATTCAACAAATAATTAAATAAACCACATCACTCAAATTGAACAATTATTTATTCAACAATAACATATCCATTAAATACTTAAATAAATCAATAAATATTTAATATCACGCTTTAAAATTATGGAATGTTACAATAACCTTGGAGCGTAGAATATGTTCCTTCTTATCCAAGATTTGAACAGGAACTTCTTCATACGTCAAATCCTCCGCTATTTCGTCCGGTTCTAACTCAATAATGTGGTTCGGTCTTCCACATATTTGCGTAATATAGATATATAAAAAACGTTATGAACACGAGACATACTTGGCGGTAAAGCGAGTCTATAAGCCACAATTCCTACTCGATCGAGGATTAAAAATGGACCGATGAATCGAGGATTGAGCTTTCCTCTTTTTCCAAATCTCGTAACTCCTTTCCATGGAGCAACACGTAAGAACACATGATCTCCTATATCAAATTCCACGTCCTTTCGATGAAGATCAACATAACTCTTTTGTCGATCTTGTGAGGTTTTTATACGTTGTCGGATCGTTTGAATCTTTTCTGTAGTCATACGTACCAACTCCGGTCCCAACAACGTTGCTTCACCCACCTCATTCCAGCATACTGGAGAACGATATTTTCTTCCATACAATGCTTCGAATGGAGCCATGCCAATACTTGCTTGATAACTGTTATTGTAGGAAAACTCCACCAATGGTAAGAACTTGTCCCAACTTCCCTTGAAGTCAAAGACACAGAGTCTTAATAAATCTTCTAGAGTTTGAATAGTCCTCTCTGATTGTCCGTCCGTCTGAGGATGATATGCCGAACTAAATCGTAAATCTGTGCCCATAGCTTTTTGTAAACTAACCCAAAATCGTGAAGTGAATCTTGGGTCTCGATCAGAAACTATGGATACTGGCATACCATGCAGTCTTACAATCTCGTTTATGTACATACGAGCAAGACGTTCAAGTGTATAAGTTTCTCGTATCGGTAAGAAATGAGCAGACTTGCTCAATCTATCAACAATGACCCAAATCGCATCTATACCTTGAGAAACCTTAGGAAGACCGGTAACGAAATCCATGGTAATGTGCTCCCACTTCCATTCTGGAATGTCAAGTGGTTGCAATGGACCTTTTGGTACTTGATGCTCCGCTTTGACTCGTTGACAAGTTAGACACCTTGAGATAAACAAAGCTATCTCTCTCTTCATATTGCTCCACCAAAATGTATGACGAAGATCATGATACATTTTAGTACTTCCAGGATGGATTGTAAACGGTGTGTTGTGCGCCTCCATCATGATTTCATACTTTAAATCAGGGTTGTTAGGAACACAAAGTCTGGAGTTGACTCGAAGTATTCCTTCTTCATCAATTCTTGATTCCGTCATAGCACCTTCTTGCACTTTCTTCCTCATACGCATCAGCTCCAGGTCTGTAGCTTGAGCAACTTTAACTTTATCGATTAAAGTTGGTTCTACTCGTATATTCGCCATCATCACATGGGTCCCTAGAGTCTTTCACTCTATCTCCATCCTTTGTAAGTTACACAAAATGGACCTTTGTGTTGATAATATTGCACTCGTACTTGCATATGATCTTCTACTCAATGCGTCAGCTACCACGTACGCTTTTCCAAGATGGTATTGAATGGTATGATCATAATCTTTCAACAGTTCAAGCCAACGTCGTTGTCGCATGTTGAGTTCCTTTTGAGTGAAGAAATATTTGAGGCTTTTATGATCCGTAAAGATCTCCACCTTCTCCCCATACAAGTAATGCCTCCAAATTTTAAGTGCAAAGACAACAGCTGCCAACTCTAGATCATGAGTAGGATAATTCCTCTCATATTCCTTGAGTTGTCTTGATGCATAGGCTATGACTTTTCCATGTTGCATGAGAACGCATCCCAACCCTTTGCTCGAAGCATCACTGTAGATGACAAATCCCTCCGAGCCAGATGGTATTGTTAGAACAGGTGCTGAAATGAGTCTCCTCTTGAGTTCTTGAAAACTCTGCTCATATTCTTCGCTCTAATCGAACTTTGTATCTTTTCGAGTCAGCTGAGTTAATGGAGTAGCGATTTGAGAAAATCCTTCCACGAATCTCTGATAATAACCAGCTAAACTAAGAAAGTTACGTACTTCGGTCACTGATTTAGGTTGCTCCCAGCTTTGAATAGCTTCAATCTTTGCCGGGTCAACCGATATTCCACAAGTTGATACTACGTGCCCAAGGAATGCTACCTCCTCCAGCCAGAACTCGCATTTCTTCAACTTGGCATAAAGCTTGTATTCACGAAGCTTTTGGAGTACCAGCCTCAAGTGTTGCTCATGATCTTCACGGCTTTTGGAATAAATAAGGATATCATCAATAAAGACGACCACAAAGTGATCCAAATATTCCTTGAATACCCGGTTCATCATATCCATGAAGGCAGCAGGAGCATTAGTCAATCCAAATGACATGACTAGGAATTCATAATGCCCGTACCGAGTTCTGAAAGCCGTCTTTGAAATGTCATCGGTTCTAATCTTCAATTGGTGATATCAGGAACGAAGATCAATCTTTGAAAAGAATTTGGCTCCTTGCAACTGGTCAAACAGGTCATCGATATGTGGCAACGGGTACCTATTTTTTATGGTGACATGATTCAACTCCCGATAATCAATACAAAGTCGCATACTCCCATCTTTCTTCTTCATGAATAGAACAGGAGCACCCCAAGGAGAAGTACTAGGACGAATAAAGCCAATATCGAACAATTCCTGCAATTGGGTCTTTAACTCCTGCAGTTCAATAGGAGCCATTCGATATGGGGCTTTAGAAATGGATTTTGTACCGGGTTCAAGGTCGATACAAAATTTAATTTCACGCTCTGGGGGTAGGCCAGGAAGTTCTTCAGGGAATACGTCAGGGAATTTATTAACAATAGAAATATCATTCAAAACTGACGTATTTTTGTTTAGATCCGTGACATGAGCTAAGAAAGCTTGACATCTATTTTTCAATAAATGAATAGTTTTATGGCTTGAGATGACAGCGATTGATTTTAATGGTTTGGTTGCTTGAATTCACATAATAGGTCGATTAGGAATATGAAAGCTAACAACCTTACGAAAACAATCAATTTTTGCATGATGAGTAGTTAACCAATCAATCCCTAGAATCACGTTAAATGCAAGTATTTTTAATGAAATTAGATCGACAGGTAATGTGTGGGTACCAACTTGAACCAAACAAGACTTATAAACCGTGGATGTAATAAAGGTTTCTCCCAATGGAGTTTCAACAGATAAATCAAAGTCTAATTTCTCCGGAGTCAAATTTAATCGATGAGCGCAAGTAGGAAAAATAAAAGAATGGGTAGAACCGGTATCAAATAAAGTATAGACTTCGTTAGAGTTTATGATAAGCTTACCCGTGATGACCTCATTCGGGTTCCTTGCTTTCTGGGAGGTCACAACAAACGCTCTCCCTTGCACTACCGGTTTTGACTTTTCTGGGACGGCCTTTGGTGTCTTCATCTTGGCTGAACTTGTTTTTGGTAAACAACAAATTCGAGCTAAATGGCCTTTTCTTCCACAATTATAACATGCTTTAGACGGCATCGCGCAGTTTGGACTGATGTGCCCCTCCCCTCCACATTTGAAACATATGATAGGTGGTCGTTCTCCTTCCTTAACAACGGGTGCTGGTGCTGACGTCTTTCCATCATTGTTGAATCTCCTCTTCTTGAAATGACCATTCTTATTATTTTGGCCCTGATTACCACCGAAGTGGTTACCATTTCTGGCCTGTTGATTCCCTCAACGCTTGTTGTCACCGCTTCGATGACTGCTCTCACTGGTATTATCATTTTGCCGACTGCTCTCTTTTGGTTGCGTTGACTCGTTATCGCGCTCCACTAACTGAGCCCTATTCACAACATCTGAATACAAACATAGTTTATGAGAAATAAGATGTTGACGTATCTCAGGTTTCAAACCTCGCAAAAACATTCGCGTCATTCGCTCTTCATTATCCACCAAGTGGGACGCAAACCGGGACAACTCAGCAAATTTAGCCTCATACTGCGACACGGTCATATTATTCTGCTCCAATTTGATGAACTCCACCTCCTTCATGTGACGAACACTTTCGGGAAAGTATTTGTCATTGAACAGCTCTTGGAACTTCTCCCAAGACATCTTCAGTGCGGCAGGTTGAGTACGCTTAATCGATTCCCACCAGTAATCTGCCTCTCCTCGCAACATAAAAGCGGCAAATGGAACCTTTTGCTCCTCGGAACATCCCAAGACATCAAATATCTTGGTGATCTGCTTTATCCATATTTTCGCTATAAGTGGTTTGGCTCTCCCTTAAACTCTGGTGGTCCCAGCTCCTTGAACTATTTAGCGGTGACCGTCCGAGAGTTTTCAGTGTTTCCACCTATATTTTGGACAGGAGCCGCTCTCGCCTGCTGTTGCATGAACTGCATAAAGTTTCTGAACATTCCATCATTCATCATCTGGTCAGTGTTGTTGTTTGCGTGAGGATTGTCACCTTCCTGATGCACATTATCCTGATTATTGATATGTGGTGAATCAACAGTCACCTGTGCTCCATTGCTATTCTCAACATTCTCAGATGCCATTTTCAGATACTGCCACAAAATAAAAGTTAATTGATATGTCATATATTATCCTTATATTATGACCGACCAATTAAATACCATGCAAATAAACTTAGCTAGGTCATACTAGCGAAGGAATTCCCCGTCTCTCCCCTCCTAGTTCTATTCTCACATCTTAGCCAGGGATCATATCCCTAAGCTCTGATACCAACTGTGACGCCCCCAAAATTAGGTATACATCACCCATCTTGGGTCGTCAGATACATAGTACAGAATACAAATACAACTTACTAATACAACTGTCGTGTACAATACGACAAAACATAAACTGTGAGTTTGAATACAAATATTATCTTCTAGAGAGTATTCATACTCAAAAGGAGTCCTCATTATATTTATTAACACACTATTACATAGAATAGTGAGGACTACTAACTAATACTATCATTCGGACCATCACTCCGTTCCCCGACTTGCCCCAGCTACGTTCTCATTTCCTGAAGAGAACAGTGAAAGAAAGGGTGAGCTTTACTAGCCTAATAAGAAATATTATGACTAAGATAATGCAGAATAAATTATCATTAGCCTTCAACAATGTTAAACTGATAAAATATAATAGACATCAAGTTTAACTGCAGCGGAACAAGCAATCCATTAAAAGACTCAAGTAGAAAATAAACTCTATTATCTTTTATGATTTAAAAGGTTTTTCAACACTGTGATCGCTGGGACTCAGCTTAATAAAATAATCCACATCATCGAATCACCCCTGCACTACGGCCAAGGATATTCGTGTATTCATTAATGGTCATGATCATGCCAACAACTGTCCATCAACGCACTACGGGCCAATGAGGACTTTTACCACATCATTTGTAACATTACGGTCATGATTATACCGAATAATCCCTGGTCATAATCATACCAAGTCCATCTATGCACTACAGGCCACAGATGACTTTTAACATTTTATAAACATGAGGATGATGACAATGATATAAGAATTCAATAAAACAAGTTCAAGAATTAATTTATCCAAGAATTAACAACGTCCAAATTGTCAACATGATACTGCTTTGTGGAGTAAAATTCAAGAATGCTTAGAAGAATATTTTCATGAAAAGATACTGGATGAAACGCAATTATCAAGGATATTCCACAAATTTCATGGAGTATAGAAGTCAAAACTTAACCAACTGAGTATAATAAAGAATGGAATAACAAAAGAAATCACCATGCATGCGATAGACCGCACAGACAGGTTATTCCCACAGAATAATAAATAATGGAACCAGGTCCGGTGTAAAACGCACAGACAGGATATTCCAACAGAATAATAATAAAGACGGAACCAGGTCCGGTGTAAAACACACAGACAGGATGTTCCAACAGAATAACAATAAAGACGGAACCAGGTCCGGTGTAAAACACACAGACAGGATGTTCCAACAGAATAATAATAAAGACGGAACCAGGTCTGGTGTAAAACACACAGACATGATGTTCCAACAGAATAATAACAAAGACAGAACCAGGTCCGGTGCAAAACACAGACAGGATGTTCTAATAGAATAATAATAAAGACGGAACCAGGTCCGGTGTAAAACACACGGACAGGATGTTCTAACAGAATAATAATAAAGACGGAACCATGTCCGGTGTAAAACACACGGACAGGATGTTCCAACAGAATAATAAAAGAATGTCACCAAGTATAGGGTAGACCGCGTATACAGGTTATTCCAACAGAATAATAAGAAATGGAATAACAAAAGTTCTCCTCATGAATAAGAAAGAATAACACCCCTTACCGTTTTAAAGAAGAGCTGAAATAAGGAAGTAGTTAAGTAGCAGAATACTCTTCTTCTCTCTCTCTATAGTTTCTCTCTATAGTTTCTCTCTCTAGAGTTCAGTGAATTCGTAAGAAATAATGAAGGAATGAGCTGCTATTTATAGAAAAATAGAATGCATAGTAACTAATCCATGAACGGTCCAGATTGATTACTTTAATCTGACGGTCCATATTTAAAGAAAAATCTTTTAAATAAAATATAATATATTCTATTTATAGAATAACTTTAATAAAGTATTCTGTTTTATATAAAAAGATGTTTCTGTTTTATTACGTTAATAATACGAATAAAATAAAACGTCATTATCGCTAAATAATTCATATTATTAACTGACAATAATTGAATCAAACTGAGTGACTTCTCACATAAGCATTAATAATCAATATCGTGTGCTATTATGCAACCACACGTATTACTGTACTTTTACTACCGAGTAGTTCAACAGTATCAATGGTAAAACTTCCGCCGTTATTTTTAATAAAATATTTTTGTCGTTTTCTCAATCCGACAATAATTCTGTTGTGGGGTCCACCAATGATTGTGCCGTTGTACGAATATTCCCTGTTAAAACGAATATTCCCCGACCAATCGAATATTATATAACAACTTGCGTACTTTACAAAATTTATAAATATTACCCACAACTATAACATTATATCAAATTAACTCCATAATATTCAAAAATGATATTTATAGAAAATTCATCTTTATTTATAAAAGTTGGGGTCTTACACAAATGATGTGGTGAAAATTCTCTTTGGCCCGTAGTACAAAGATGTACTAATGTTACAAATAAATGATGTAGTAAAGATCATCTTTGGCCCGTAGTGCAAAGATGGACTAATGTTATAGACAAATGATGTGATAAAAGTCATCTTTGGCTTACGTGCAATGACGGACTGTTGATTATTGGTTTTACAGCTGTATATCTTTAGCTTACATGCAAAGATGGACTGTTGGTTATTGGTTTTACAGTTGTATAACTTAGGCTTACGTGCAAAGATGGATTGTTGATTATTGGTTTTACAGTTGTATATCTTTGGCTTATGTGTAAAGATGGACTGTTGATTATTGGTTTTACAGTTGTATGTCTTTGGCCCGTAGTGCAAAGATGGACTGTTGATTATTGACTTTATAATTGAATATCTTTGGCCTGGAGTGCAAAGATGAATTTAATGGCATAATTATAAACATGAAATGTGATTTGGTATAACCATGAGCTTTGTGTTTCAGGTAAAAACAGGTGGTAAAAGTTCTCTTTGTCTTGGGTACAATAAAGAACTGTTGATTAGTGTTACAGGAATAAAATATTGATGATGGACTTTTAATTTGGAAAAGATAGTAGACATTATGATCCACTTGACTCTTCTAATGGATTGTTGATTCCGCTGCAATTATGGTTGAAAACTTTTATCATCTACCATATGTTCTAAATATCTGATTTATTACTGATGAAGGTTATTGATAATTTAATTATCTTAAATCATGATATTCTTTACTGGGTTATTTGTGCTCACCCTTTTGCTTCATAATTCCTTTTAGGTAATAAAAGTGTAGTTGGGACTAGCAGAAATAACATGGGTATAAAGTGGTGTTTCGAATTAGTCGCAATCCTAATAAAATTATGAAATGGGGTGGCATAATAATTGTGATGCCCCCAAAACAGGTATACATCACCCATTCTGAGTCGCCAAAATATGGTACAAAAATAACTACAACTTTATTAATACAATTATCGTGCAAAATACGACAACACATAAACTATGAGTTTAAATACAAATATTGTCTTCTAGATAATATCCACACTCAAATAAGTCCTCATTATAATTATTGATACATTATTTTACAAAAATGGTGAGGACTACTAAAATAACTTTCTAGAACCATCATTCCATACCCCGACTACTACTCGCTACATTCTCGCCTCCTGAGAAGAAAAATGGAACAAAAAGGAAAAGGGTGAGCTCAACTAGCCTAGTAAAGAATATTATGACTAAGATAATATAGAACAAATTATCGTTAGTCCTCAACAGGGAAAAATCTAATAGAATAAAATAGACAACAAATTTTAAATCAATATTCGCAGCGGAAATAATAATTCATTAGAAGAGTTAAGTAGATAATGAAATCTACTATCTACAATATATGAATTTAAAAGTTCATCGTCATTATTTTATCCATGTAATATCAATTAATATATATCTAGAATCAACAACAAACTGATCCAAATATTTATTGAATACTTGGTTCATCATATCCATGAAAGTCGCAGGAGCATTAGTCAATCCAAAAGACATGACTAAACATTCATAATGCCTGTACTGAGTTCTAAAGGCAGTCTTTAGAATATCCTCACTTCTAATCTTCAGCTGATGATATTCAGAACGAAGATCGATCTTTGAAAAGAATTTTGCTCCTTGCAATAGGTCAAACAGGTCATCAATACGAGGTAGCGGATACCTATTCTTGATGGTGACATGGTTCAATTCTCGATAGTGAATACAAAGTCGCATACTCGCACCCCAAGGAGAAGTACTAGGACGAATGAAACCGATGTCCAACAACTCCTGTAGTTGGACCTTTAACTCTTAAAGTTCAATAGAAGTCATTTGATATGGGGTTTTAGAAATGGGCTTTATACCAGGTTCAAGGTCAATAAAGAATTCAACTTCACGTTCTGGGGTAGACCGGGAAGTTCTTCAGGAAATACGTCAGGAAATTTAATAACAACAGAAATATTATTCAAATCTGACGTATCTTTATTCAAATTCATAACATGGGCTAAGAAAGCTTGACATCCATTTTTCAATAAACAAATGGCTTTATGGCTTGATATGACAGTGATTGATTTCAGTGGTTTAGTTGCATGAATTCGCATAACAGGTTGGTTAGGAATATGAAAACTAACAACCTTACGAAAATAATTAATTTTGGCATGATGAGCAGTTAATCAATCAATCTCTAAAATCACGTCAAAAGCAAGTATCATTAAAGAGATAAGATCAACAGGTAATGTGATGGTGCCAACTTGGATCAAACAAGATTTATAAACAGTAGATGTAATAAAAGTTTCTCCCAATGGAGTCTCCACAGATAAGTCAAAGTCTAATTTCTCTAGAGTTAAGTTTAAACGTTGAGTAGAAGTAGGAGAGATAAAAGAATGGGTAGAACCGGTATCTAGTAAGGTATAAACTTCGCAAGAGTTTATGATTAGCTTACCCGTGATCGCCTCATTTGGGTTCCTCACATTTTGACCAGTCACGACAAACGCTCTTCTAGGAACCGTTGACTTTGACTTTTCTGGGACAGCCTTTTGAGTCACCATCCCCGCTGGACTTGGTCTCACTACAGTACAATATCGAGCGATATGTCCTTCCTTTCCATAATTATAACATACCTTGAACTTTTGTGGACAGTTTGGGCTTATGTCTCCCTCTTTTTCACATTTATAGCATACGACCGGTGGTCGTTCTCCTCCCTTAGAACCAGTTGTTGCTGGTGCTGACGTCTTCACATTGTCATTGTTAAATCTCCTCTTTTTAAAATCTTCCCTCGACTCGCTTCTTTTATTTTTATGGCCACGATTACCACTAGAGTAGTTACCGCTTTTGTCCGTGTTTTTCTTTTCCCGCTGGTTATCGTTGCTTCGATGACTGCTGTCACCCGTATGACCCTGGATGTGGTCCCTCTATTAAACGTACTCGTTATCTCGCTCTAGTAATTGAGCCATGTTGACAACATCTGAATATAGAAAAAATTTATGAGAAATGAGATATTGACGTATGTCGGGTTTCAAACCTCTCAACAATATCTACGTCATACGTTCCTCATTCTCCACCAAATGAGGTGCAAACCTGGATAACTCCGCGAACTTCACCTCGTACTGGGACACCGTCATGTTGTTCTGTTCCAGTCTAATAAACTCCTCCTCCTTCATATGACGAACACTATCAGGAAAGTACTTGTCATTGAACAGTTTCTAAAATGTCTCCCAAGACATGCTGAGTGCGGCTGGATGGGTACGCTTCACAGATTCTCACAAGTAATCTGCCTCATTACGGAACATAAAGGTGGCTAATGGAACCTTCTGTTCCTCCGTGCATCCCAAGACATCGAATATCTTGGTAATTTGCTTGACCCACATTTCTGCCTTAATCGGATCCGACTTTCCCCAGAATTCTGGTGGTCCTAACTCTTTATGCTTGGCTGTGACCAGCTGTGTGTTGCCATTGTTTCTACCTGTATTTTGAATAGGAATCTCCTTCGTCTGGTTTTGCATGAACCGCAAAAAGTTTCTAAACATCTCATCGTTCATCGTCTGCTCAGTGATATTGTTTACAGGAGGAACATTACCGGCCTGTTGCACATTCTCCTCGTTGGTGAATAAAGGTGTCTCCACGGTCTCATTTATTTCACTGTTAACATTCTCAGTTGTCATTCTCAAATACTGCCATAAAACAAGGGTTAATTAAAGAAATTAACATATCACACAATATCCCTATATTCTGACCAACCAACAAATAAGCTTTGGTAGGACACACTAGCGAAGGATTTCCTCATCTCCCCCCTCTTATTTCTATTCCCCGATCTCCGCCAGAGACCATATCCCTAAGCTCTGATACCAACTGTGACTTTGGACACCAACTTGTGTCAGCACCTCACCAGGGTACCTATCAGCTTGCCATCACAGAACGGCGTCCCCTACGGAGAGTCTGGCTGCGGTGCATCCCTCATCAACAGGAAGTCACCAGATAAAGGTTCTAGGCTCTTTACTTATGGCTCTGATACCAACTGTGACGCCTCCAAAACAGGTATACATCACCCATTCTGAGTCGCCAAAATATGGTACAGAAACAACTACAACTTTATTAATACAATTGTCGTGCAAAATACGACAATACATAAACTATGAGTTTAAATGCAAATATTGTCTTCTAGACAATATCCACACTCAAATAAGTCCTCATTATAATTATTGATACATTATTTTACAAAAATAGTGAGGACTACTAAAATAACTTTCTATAACCATCATTTCATACCCCGACTAGTACTCACTACATTTTCGCCTCTTGAGAAGAAAAATGGAACAAAAGAAAAAAGGGTGAGCTCAACTAGCCCAGTAAAGAATATTATGACTAAGATAATATAGAACAAATTATCGTTAGTCCTCAACAGGAAAAAATCTAAAAGAATATAATAGACAACAAATTTTAAATCAATATTCGCAGCGGAAATAATAATTCATTAGAAGAGTTAAGTAGAGAATGAAATCTACTATCTTCTATATATGAATTTAAAAGTTCATCGTCATTATTTTATCCCTGTAACATCAATCAATATATATCTGGAATCAAATATTCATCTTTGCACTACAGGCCAAAGATATTCATCAATTGGTCATGTTCATCTAAACACATGTACATCTTTGCACTACGGGCCAAAGATATTCATCAAAAAATCATTCATCTTTGCACTACAGGCCAAAGTATTCAGTTATATCATCATTTAGGACTGAGGATGATGAAAAATATTTTAAAAAAAACGAATCCAGCGAAACAAAAGAACAATTATTAAGGATTCGTACTTTAAATAATCCAAGTTCAAAAATACTTCATAAATAACCATAGTGGAGTAAAATTCAAGAATAAAGACTAAAATATGAATACAATCAAAGCTAGTATCCATAATAGATATCTTGGATAAAAAACAAAATTTTAATTTTTCTGTGAATAGTGCCGTATTCGTGAATAGTACTGTATACGTGAGTAGTGCCGTATTCGTGAATAGTACTGTATACGTGAGTAGTGCCGTATACGTAAATAGTAACCTCGACACTAAAGACAAGAATTTCACGAGAAAAATCTTTTCAATATTCCGGCATAATGATATTGAAAGAAATAATATCATTTTAAAAAAAATAACATCCCTTACCTCGAAAAGACAGTACTTCTGACTGGAATACTAGATATAGTGCTGAAGGAACTTGCACCGTATAGCAACACTCAAAGTACCAAAATACTCACAAAAATACGCTCGATATTATAGAGAGAGAAAACTTTAGTTTCTGGTGTAATTTTCAATTCTAACCTAAGCACCCTATTTATAGGAAAATACTTAGAACACCAAAGTAGAAAATTTAATAAAATATTAATATATTATAAAAAAATTTCACGCCCACCTCTTGACATCTGAAATTAGCATGTTTACAACACTTGTGGGGCCCACCAAAACAATAAACACATTTTTCTTAAAAAAATAACAAAAACTTCAAAAATTAATTATTCTGGAACTTCAATAATTCATAATAAATATCTCTTTTATCAGAAAAATTCGAATCTTATGTCCATTTCATAGGAAATTCAATTCTCTACAACTTTGAAAGTTTAAGTTTTTCCAAATTCTAAGTAGAAATTGACCGAAATCAACATACGGACGATTTTACAGGCTATAATCAAATTTCAGTCAAGAAATGGGATCCACAAACATGAAAAAGATGTTTTAAATATTTTTAGTAACAAAAATACTCTTCCTCCTCATTTATTCATATATCCCACATTTATTGTAAAAATATCACTATTATTATATTATTATAATATAATAATATATTTAAATAAATTATTTTATTAGAAAAGATAAAATATCAATTTTCAATAACTGTCACATTAAAAATTTTCTCCATCTATATCCACATAAAATGAATATTTTCTTTATCATATAAATCAATAATTAATTATTCACAGATAATATTACAGAATCACAATACTGACAACCAGGCCGTTCTCAAGAAAGAGTGGGCTTTCCAATAAGGATTTCTCCTTATTGGTGCGCAATTAGGTGACCAAACCTCTCCTTAGACAGAACTTTATAGACATTGCCAATAATGTTATCTAATAATATTATTCAAATAATATGAATTATTGATCTGATAATGAAAAATATTGTGCAGTGACAATTATTGAAACAACAATAATATAAAATATCAACGTAGCAATTATTAAATCAATAAAATAAAATATTAAACAGTAATTACTATAACAATTATTGAGTAGTACCTTCTTACGTAAGAATCAATAATTGGTGCAATACCGTGTGCTACTATGCAACACCGCGTATTATTGTATTTTTAACCATCGGGTATTTCAACAGTGCTAACGGTAACAACTGCGCCGTTATTTATAAAAACTTATACTTGTCGTTTTCTTCATCCAATCGCTTTTTGTTATGGGGCCCACACAAGGCTGCGCCGTCGTACGAATATTCTCCGACAGTAAGAATATTCCACGACCAAACGAATATTCCCCGACAACAATGAATATTTTATAACCACTTGCTTAATTAAGATATTTGTGCATTTTATCCATAACTTACCACATTAATCAAATCAACCCTTACTATTTCAAAATAATAAATAAAGAAAATTCCATTTTATTCATAAAAGTTGGGGTCTTACAACCTTCCCTCTTTATGAAATTTCGTCCTCGAAATTGACGTACGTACCTGGTATTTCGAAAAGGTGAGGATACCTCACTTTTATTTCCGTTTCCAATTCCCAGACCATTTTCTCAATAGCATGGTTCTTCCACAAAACTTTAACTTGTGGTATGACCTTTGTGCATAGGACATGCTCTTTCCTATCCAAGATCTTAGCAAGTACCTACTTGTATGTTAAGTCTTCAGCTATCTCGTTTGGTTCTAACTCAATAATGTGGTTTGGGTCTTTCACATATTTACGAAACACAGATATGTGAAAAACATTATGAACACAAGACATGCTTGGAGGTAACGCGAGTCTGTAGGCTACATTTCCTACTCGGTCAAGAATCTGAAATGGACCAATAAATAGTGGATTGAGCTTTCCTCTCTTCCCAAATCTTGTAACTCCCTTCCATGGAGCAACACGCAACAATACATGATCCCAGATACTAAATTCGAAAAGGTGAGGATACCTCACTTTTATTTCCGTTTCCAATTTTCAGGCCATTTTCTCAATAGCATGGTTCTTCCACAAAACTTTAACTTGTGGTATGACCTTTGTGCATAGGACATGCTCTTTCCTATCCAAGATCTTAGCAAGTACCTACTTGTATGTTAAGTCTTCAGTTATCTCGTTTGGTTCTAACTCAATAATGTGGTTTGGGTCTTTCACATATTTACGAAGCACAGATATGTGAAAAACATTATGAACACAAGACATGCTTGGAGGTAATGCGAGTCTATAGGCTACATTTCCTACTCGGTCAAGAATCTGAAATGGACCAATAAATAGTGGATTGAGCTTTCCTCTCTTCCCAAATCTTGTAAATCCCTTCCATGGAGCAACACGCAATAATACATGATCCCCAATACTAAATTCCACGTCCT